>CM070098.1:22893815-22920648 GCA_036178185.1 Liparis tanakae
GTATATATACATATATACAGTAAATGTATATATATATATCACATATATATGATATATATATATATATGTGATATATACAGTATATATATACATATATATACAGTAAATGTATATATATATATCACATATATATGATATATATATATGATATATACAGTATATATCACATATATATATATATACAGTAAATATATATATGTCACATATATATGATGTATATATGTGACATATACAGTATATATACATATACATATATACAGTAAATATATATCTATACATATATATATATCACATATAGATCATATATATGTGATATATACAGTATATATACATATACAAACAGTAAATATATATGATATATATATATATATCATATATATGTGATATATATACAGTAAATATATATATATATATATATACATATATATATCACATATATATGATATATATATACAGTCGTATGCAAAAGTTTAGGCCCCCCTCTGAGGCTACATCATAATTTACTCTTTTACCAAAAAAGATCACAGTTGTGTAACATTCATGTTCTAGTGAACACTGAGTGCTGGGCTGTTTTCAGACAAAGACATTTAGTGTAGCAGTATTGAGTTGTGTGAAATTTAATCAAATGTGAAAAATAGGCTGTGCAAAAGTTTGGGCACCCTTATCGTGTTGTTGATTTGAATACCTGTACCTACTAAATGCTGATTAACTGCAACACGTAATTAGTCTGAATAACTCGTTAAGCCTTCAGTTCCATAGAAAGGTGCATCCAGTCACTAGAAAAGGTATTTAAGGAGCCGATGGCCGGCTGTGCTTCTCTGTGACTCTCCTCTGAACAGTGGCAACATGAGGCATCAAGCAGCTGTCAGATGATCTAAAGACAAAGATGTCCAGCAGGATGGTTTAGGGGAAGGCCACAACAAGTTATCCCGGAAGTTTCAGCTCTCAGTTTCCACTGTGGGGAATGTCATTAAGAAATGGAAGGCAGCAGGCACAGTCCTCGGTAAGGCCAGAAGAGGCAGGCCAAGAAGAATATCAGAAATGCAAAGGCGAAGAATGGTCAGAATGGTCCAGGACGACCCTCAGACCACCTCCAAGGACCTGCAAGGTCTTCTGGCTGCAGATGGTGTCACTGAGCATTGCTCCACCATTCAGCGCACACTTCACAGAGAACAGCTGGATGGGAGAGTGATGGGAAGAAGCCTGTTCTTCGCTTGAGGTATGCAAAACTACATTTGAACAAGCCAGGCTCATCTTGGAACAAAGTGCTGTGGACTGATGAGACAAAGCTGGAGTGATGTGGTCACAAAAAGAGGCGTTACGCATGGAGCAGAAGAACACAGCATTCCTAGAAAAACACTTGCTGCCCACAGTGACGTGTGTGTGTGTGTGTGGGGGGGGGGGTCCATCATACTGGGGGCCAGTCTGGCTAGTTCAGCTACTGGGAATCAAGTTCAAGTTGAGGGTCGCATGAATTCAACTCAGTACCAGCAGATTCTTGACAATAATGTTCTAGAATCTGCACCAAAGCTGAAGTTACGGGGGGTTGGGTGTTCCAGCAGGACAAGGACCCGGAGCATCGCTCCAGATCCACTAAGGCATTTTTGCAGAGGAACCACTCCAATGTTCTGGAACGGCCTCCCAGTCACCAGACTTGAATATCACTGAAAATCTATGGGGTGACTTGAAGTGGGCCGTCCACGCTCGGCACCCATCACCCTGACTGAACTGGAGATGTATTGTAAGGAAGAATGGTCCAAAATACCTTCATCCAGAATCCAGACACTCATCAGAGGCTATAGGAAGCGTCTAGAGCCTGTTACTTTTCAAAAGGAGGCTCTACTAAATATTAATGTGATTTTTCTGTTGGGGTGCCCAAATTTATGCACCTGTCTAATTCTCTTATGATGCATATGGCATATTTTCTGTTTATCAAATACACCTTATTTCACTGCTAAAATATCACTGTGTCCATGAGGTATTATATATATGATGAAGAAGCTCCTGATCCAAACGCCCAACAATTTATAGATGAAAGTAATGGAGATAATCAGGGGTGCCTAAACTTTTGCATACAACTGTATATATGTGATATATACATCATGAGGCTGTGATGTCATCATAGGGAGACCTCAACTATGAGACAACATGAGGCTGTGATGTCATCATTATGAGTTTCATGCGGCAACGGTTCCTCATCCGGTTCTACATGGTGGTTCTCTACCGTCTTCCTGGTTCTTTGGGAGACTTCTTGAGGAGCCTCCTCTGGCCTCCTCTGTCCCTCCTCTCTGGCCTCCTCAAGGCTTCGTCCTGGGTCCCCTCCTCTTCCTCTCACTGTGGGATTCCTCAAGGCTCCGTCCTGGGTCCCCTCCTCTTCCTCTCACTGTGGGATTCCTCAAGGCTCCGTCCTGGGTCCCCTCCTCTTCCTCTCACTGTGAGGTTCCTCAAGGCTCCGTCCTGGGTCCCCTCCTCTTCCTCTCACTGTGGGGTTCCTCAAGGCTCCGTCCTGGGTCCCCTCCTCTTCCTCTCACTGTGAGGTTCCTCAAGGCTTCGTCCTGGGTCCCCTCCTCTTCCCCTCACTGTCAGTCTGCCCCAGGGCAGCTGTGGCTACTGATGTAGCTCACCACCACCGGGATGACTGTGTGTGGTTGACTGGACTCTGTAAAGCGACTTTGAGTGACTTCAAAAGCGCTACATAAAATAAATGGTTATTATTATTACTGTGGGGTTCCTCAGGGCTCCGTCCTGGGTCCCCTCCTCTTCCTCTCACTGTGGGGTTCCTCAAGGCTCCGTCCTGGGTCCCCTCCTCTTCCTCTCACTGTGGGGTTCCTCAAGGCTCCGTCCTGGGTCCCCTCCTCTTCCTCTCACTGTGGGGTTCCTCAAGGCTCCGTCCTGGGTCCCCTCCTCTTCCTCTCACTGTGGGGTTCTTCAAGGCTTCGTCCTGGGTCCCCTCCTCTTCCTCTCACTGTGGGGTTCCTCAGGGCTCCGTCCTGGGTCCCCTCCTCTTCCTCTCACTGTGGGGTTCCTCAAGGCTTCGTCCTGGGTCCCCTCCTCTTCCTCTCACTGTGGGGTTCCTCAAGGCTCCGTCCTGGGTCCCCTCCTCTTCCTCTCACTGTGGGGTTCCTCAAGGCGCCGTCCTGGGTCCCCTCCTCTTCCTCTCACTGTGGGGTTCCTCAAGGCTCCGTCCTGGGTCCCCTCCTCTTCCCCTCACTGTGGGGTTCCTCAAGGCTCCGTCCTGGGTCCCCTCCTCTTCTCTCTGTCATTCGTTCGCATGGCTTCTCCTACCACAGCTATGCCGATGACACCCAACTGATCTTCTCGTTCCCATCGTCTGAAACACAGGTGGCGGTGCGAATCTCTGCCTGTCTGACCGACATCTCTCAGTGGTTGTCTGCTCACCACCTGAAGATCAACCCTGACAAGACCGAGCTCCTGTTCCTACCAGGGAAAGGTTCCCCCACTCAGGACCTGACCACCACCTTCAACAGCTCCGTGTTGGCCCCTACCCTGACTGAACCCCACTCAGGACCTGACCACCACCTTCAACAGCTCCGTGTTGGCCCCTACCCTGACTGCCAGGAGCCTCGGGGGCGGGGCCAGACAGTCGACCTGACGGCCAACATCGCTGCGACAGCGTTCCTGTAGATACATGCTGCACATCAGGAGAACACGGCCTCTTCTTACCCAGAAGGTTCTGGTCCAGGTTCTGGTCCAGGCTCTGGTCCAGGTTCTGGTCCAGGTTCTGGTCCAGGCTCTGGTCATTTCACGTCTAGACTACTGCCTCTCCCTCCTGGCTGCTCTTCCTGCTGAGGCCAACGACCTCTGAGGTCATCCAGAATGCAGCTGATGGTCTTCAGCCTCCACTCCTCCACCCACACCAGTCCGCTCCTCCACCCACACCACTCCCCTCCACCCACACCACTCCGCTCCTCCACCCACACCACTCCGTTCCTCCACCCACACCACTCTTCCACCCACACCACTCCACTCCTCCACCCACACCACTCCGCTCCTCCACCCACACCACACTTCCACCCACACCACTCCACTCCTCCACCCACACCACTCCGCTCCTCCACCCACACCACTCCGCTCTTCCACCTACACCACTCCGCTCCTCCACCCACACCACTCCTCCACCCACACCACTCCGCTCCTCCACCCACACCACTCTGCTCCTCCACCCACACTGCTCCACTCCTCCACCCACACCACTCCTCCACCCACACCACTCCGCTCCTCCACCCACACCACTCCTCCACCCACACCACTCCGCTCCTCCACCCACTCCACTCCTCCACCTACACCACTCCGCTCCTACGCTCTCTTCATGGCTACCGGTGGAGCAGCATCCGCTTCAGAACATTGGTTCTTGGTACCGTGCTCTGAATATTTATATATATATATATATATATATATATATATATATATATATATACATACATTTAAAAGGAACTACAGACTGTGTATTATTCATGATGTATATATTCATTAATAGACTGTGTATTATTCATAATGTATATATTCATTAATAGACTGTATTATTCATGATGTATATATTTATATATGGACTGTGTATTATTCATGATGTATATATTTATATATAGACTGTGTATTATTCATGATGTATATATTCATTAATAGACTGTGTATTATTCATAATGTATATATTCATTAATAGACTGTGTATTATTCATGATGTATATATTTATATACAGACTGTGTATTATTCATGATGTATATATTCATTAATAGACTGTGTATTATTCATAATGTATATATTCATTAATAGACTGTATTATTCATGATGTATATATTTATATATGGACTGTGTATTATTCATGATGTATATATTTATATATAGACTGTGTATTATTCATGATGTATATATTCATTAATAGACTGTGTATTATTCATGATGTATATATTCATTAATAGACTGTGTATTATTCATGATGTATATATTTATATACAGACTGTGTATTATTCATGATGTATATATGTATATACAGACTGTGTATTATTCATGATGTATATATTCATTAATAGACTGTGTATTATTCATGATGTATATATTTATATATGGACTGTGTATTATTCATGATGTATATATTTATATATAGACTGTGTATTATTCATGTGTATATATTTATATACAGACTGTGCATTCTTCATGATGTATATATTTATACACAGACTGTGTATTCTTCATGAGTATATATTTATATACAGACTGTGTCTTATTCATGATGTATATATTCATTAATAGACTATGTATTATTCATGATGTATATATTTATATATAGAATGTGTATTATTCATGATGTATATATTTATATTAGGGCTGTGAATCGATTAAAAAAATTAACTAATTAAACGCACATTTTGAAATTCATTAATTGCGATTAATCGCGATTAATGAATTCTGGGTTGCATTCTTCATGATGTATATATTTATACACAGTGTGTATTATTCACAAGTATATATTTATATACAGACTGTGTATTATTCATGATGTATATATTCATATACGGACTGTGTATTATTCATGATGTATATATTCATATACATACTGTGTATTATTCATGATGTATATATTCATATACATACTGTGTATTATTCATGATGTATATATTTATACACAGACTGTGTATTATTCATGATGTATATATTCATATACATACTGTGTATTATTCATGATGTATATATTTATACACAGACTGTGTATTATTCATGATGTATATATTTATACACAGACTGTGTATTATTCATGATGTATATATTTATACACAGACTGTGTATTATTCATGATGTATATATTTATACACAGACTGTGTATTATTCATGATGTATATATTTATACACAGACTGTGTATTATTCATGATGTATATATTTATACACAGACTGTGTATTATTCATGATGTATATATTTATACACAGACTGTGTATTTCTGTATAACTATAGTGTTCATACCGCTTCATTCTAGCCAAAGAAACCCGAGGTTGACTGAATGATCCAATCAGCTGACTTGTCGTTGCTCTAAAGCCCGCCCACTTCACACACACACACACACACACGCACACGCACACACCTCCCCCTCCTGTCAGCTCGTCTCTAATCCTTTCTCTCTGCAGTCATCATGGCGGAAATTAAAACGGGAATCTTTGCTAAAAACGTGCAGAAACGGCTGAACCGCGCGCAGGAGAAGGTAAGACGATGAAGATGAAGATGAGGGTGGTAGTGGTGGTGTGATGGTGTGATGATGAGGGCGAAGCAGCTGGTGACGATGGGCGACAGATGGAGGACGACGGGGACATGGAGGCTGCGGGCCCGCAGAGCGTCGGGAGATGTCCCCGGTATTCGGTTCTTACGGACGGGGTGACGTCATGATGCTTCAGCACAGGAAACCGTGGACTCATGACGCGTTGGCGCCAGAGACGTGGACTAACACGACTGTATCGCTTTGCTATGACGTCACATGTCCCGCATGTATTCCACGTCTTTCACTAAATGAGAGGAGGTTGCTCCTGCCCCAAGGTCGCCAGGGCGTGAAGACGTCATTTCTGACGCAGGCTCAGTTACCTGCACAGTATTTATGGGACAGAATATATATATATATATATATATATATATATATATATATATATATATATATATATATATATGTGTGTGTGTGTGTACTACAGTCAGTACCGCTGCTAGCCATGTTGGTGCCCTAAACATAACCCCTTCATGATGCCCCCCCCCCCCCTCTGAGCAGCACGGCAGAGCGATGCGAGCAGTAGACTGAAATAATATCGCCATTATAATTATTATAACTATGAGGGTTGTTTTAGTTGCCTATTACTTTTCTAGGCCTGTAAATAACCATTTTAAAATGCCATGACTTGTCCAGGTTTTCCATGACCGTACAGACCCTGTTTTGGATAAAGGGTTGAAAATGACAGTAAAATAAATAAATACGATTAATCTAAAAAATTATCAAAATAATCGTTAGTTGCGGCCCTAATTGTAATGCAGATTGGAAGCGAGGCGTTTTGCTCATTGGTTCATTTCTGTTGAGCTTGTGTTTAAGTAAAGGAAATGTAAAGGAAATGATTCACCCTCGTAGAAACGCTTTAGGCGCTTCCCACAGAAGGGAAAAGGACACTTTATCGGACGTGTTGATTTCCATCAAGGAATCCATGGATTTTGCAATTTTATTGGACGATCTTTCCATTTCAGGGTGAAGGAGACGTCTAATTGTAGAGAAGCACGGTACGAGATAATAATTGGTAAATATTCCATCGATTTAACGCAGGGTATGAAAGCTCTGTCTAAAAAGAAGTAATCAATTTGTGAGAAGGAGGGAAGAAAAGAAGGAGAAGACCTTAGAGTTTGAGTTAGAAAACCTCCAAGGGTCTACGCATCCGTTGTCAGTCATAAACATTGAAAAGGATTTGGACATTTTGGTTGGAGGAACTCTTCTAGAAGACGTGCGGTCCAGGCTTGGGTCTGTGTGACAGGTTTCTTGCCTTCACCGGTAGGTTCCCCTTCAAGCACCAAAGAATGATATGCCAGAGTAATGTTTCCAAATGACTTTTATTGTCTGAGGCTTCTCTGCTCTCCACACTCCCGATCTTCAGTCCAGCTCCTTTATGGCGACTCCAATAGACAAACCTAGATCATCATCAGCTGGACTGATTGCCAATCTGATTACCAATCAGTTCAGCTGACGGCGATCAGACACCGTTCCCTGAACAACACTCTGCAGCCGAGCCTAAACACACCCCACTGCCACAGTCTGTTACATCATTTAGATCGCCTCAGTTGGTGTGTATTTCAACTTGGAAGGGAGGCCATCAGTCTGTTAGCGAAGCCGGCGTCTACGTTACCAACAGAACAGGTCGTGGAATCGACCACGGATCGGCAACATTTGTTGGAGAGAATTGTATTTTTCTACTGAGTAATAGTCCAACCCCACGTGCCCTGGTATGGAAGCCATGGCCAAACCGAGCCTTACGTAGTCTGAGCTTTTTGGATGTGGAGGAAACGACTTCCGCTTTAAGGTTTGTTAGCGGCTCATTTTACCGCTCCAGTTACCGAGTTATCACACCGTACACCTCATCATGGGCGCTCCGCTCGGCAGCAGCCAACCGACTCGTCACCTCCGTCACCTCCGTCACCTGGAGCTCATCACTACATCAGAATGTTTGCTGTCCTGGCTCCTGATTGGTGGAGCCAGCTCCCCACTGACACCAGGACAGCAGGACGTCTCTATAGCTTCACCGGAAACTAAAAACACATCTTCAGACTACACCGGATTAAACTCAGATTATCACCTCAGTGGCTCTCGAATATCTTATTGTGGGACTTCTGTAGTTCCACTATGTGCAGGAAATTATACTTTCTGTATTCTTGGGGGTTGCTGAACGATTAAACATCTCTTGTTCTGCCTGTTTTGTGATATACATGCCTAAAAGGTGCCTAATAATTCTAGACTAAAAATATAGAATTAGGAGGATTTTCTTAGTTGCCTATTCTGTGGAGCCCCCTCAGGACTTGGTGCCCTACGCACAGCGCGTAGTGCGCGTTATGGGAGCGCCGGCGCTGCTTGTAATAACTGCATTCATTGGTTTGTTTGCATTATAGTGTCAATTATAGGCTAAACCCACATCACAGCAAAACAACCTCAAAACCCAGAAAACAATACGAACGATCCGAGGTCAACTTCCCCAAAGGAAGGACCTGCAGGAGAAAAGTCAAGTTCAACTTCCAGGGCATCAGGACCCTCAGACCCCAACCCTCACAGGTCCCATTCCATAGAGCAGAGGACGGATACTGGCCGACACCACGGGGCGGTCCGAACACTTCTTCTCTAGTCTGCGTCACGCCGGGAGTTCCACGGCGTCCCCGTGGAGCTTCTGTCACACACGGCCACAGAGGAGTCGTGTTGCGGGTCATAAGAGACTGGCTGAGATCAAATGTTACCTGAATAACTGTCAACAGTTCACACATTGATTTTAAAAAGTAACTGTTTAATTAGAAAAGTTACAGTAATATTCATCTTGAACATTTTGTGATTTTCCAGGTCCTGCAGAAACTGGGAAAAGCCGATGAGACCAAAGATGAGCAGTTTGAGCAGGTAGTGGTGAACTTCCGGAGACAGGAGGTGAGCCATGTTTCTAACCCTAACCCTAACCCTAACCCTAACCCCACACCTTGAAGTCTGTGACTCCACAGACTCCAGCAGCTCGGCTGAGGCTCACGGCCGGGTCTGGGCCTCGGACTGCACCTCCACTCGTCATTCCACTGCAACATGTAGTCAGAGATGGAGGTGTACCTCCCTGCAGCCCCTTATTGCATGGTGCTTACAGTTCAGTGGGTCTTGAAGTCGGTCTGTAGTTCTTAGTGTCTGTGGTGAAGCTCTCCATCAATGAGGTTTCCTTAGCTGGAGTACACTTTAGTCCATTTCTGACAAAATGATTCTGACTGCAGAGTCTCCTTTAAACTCGCCAACAGACAAACAACATGTTCACCCGAGCCCTGAAGTTGACTGTGTGTGTGTGTGTATGTGTCAGTCTGAAGGGTCCCGGCTGCAGAGGGAGATGAAGGCCTACATGTCAGCCATTAAAGGTGAGGACAAGTCCTTCTCTTCAGTCCCGCCCCCTTCAGAGTGACACGTGTGAAACCACGCCTGCGTTGTCCCTGCAGCGATGCAGCAGGCCTCCATCAACCTGACGCAGTCCCTGCACGAGGTCTACGAACCCGACTGGCACGGGAAAGACGACGTCATGGTCATCGGGAAGGTCAGAGTCATAACCTCACCTGCATTACTGGACAGGTGTCTTGAAGTCAGTGGGACCAAAGCTGTCCAGGTGTGCCTGTAACACAGCCGTCCTCACCAGCTGACCTGAAGCACGGCTCTTCAGCGTCTCCACGAGGAGCAGCAGGATGTCACGAGTCACGATGTCTTATGAGGTCTCATAACCCTAACCCTTATGATCTGAGGTCTCATAACCCTAACCCTAATGATCTGAGGTCTCATAACCCTAATGATCTGAGGTCTCATAACCCTAACCCTTATGATCTGAAACCCTAACCCTTATTATCTGAGGTCTCATAACCCTTATGATCTGAGGTCTCATAACCCTTATGATCTGAGGTTTCATAACCCTAATGATCTGAGGTCTCATAACCCTAATGATCTGAGGTCTCATAACCCTAATGATCTGAGGTCTCATAACCCTTATGATCTGAGGTCTCATAACCCTAATGATCTGAGGTCTCATAACCCTTATGATCTGAGGTCTCATAACCCTTATGATCGGAGGTGTTAGGATTAGGTGGTCTACAGGGTGGTCTGTACAGCCTGCTGAGTCATAGTGACAGGGTGGTCTACAGGGTGGTCTACAGGGTGGTCTCTGTAAACCACAATGCAGTGTTGAGTCATTTTGAGATTATTCTTACGTTAAGTTTGACTTGTCAGTTTGTTGAAGCCAGACCAGAATGCTCCTCCTCTAGGGCCACATGCTCCTCCTCTAGGGCCACATGCTCCTCCTCTAGGGCCACATGCTCCTCCTCTAGGGCCACATGCTCCTCCTCTAGGGCCACATGCTCCTCCTCTAGGGCCACATGCTCCTCCTCATGCTCCTCCTCTAGGGCCACATGCTCCTCCACATGCTCCTCCTCATGCTCCTCCTCATGCTCCTCCACATGCTCCTCCTCTAGGGCCTCATGCTCCTCCTCTAGGGCCTCATGCTCCTCCTCATGCTCCTCCTCTAGGGCCACATGCTCCTCCACATGCTCCTCCTCATGCTCCTCCTCATGCTCCTCCACATGCTCCTCCTCTAGGGCCACATGCTCCTCCACATGCTCCTCCTCATGCTCCTCCTCTAGGGCCACATGCTCCTCCTCATGCTCCTCCTCATGCATGCTCCTCCTCATGCTCCTCCAGGGCCACAGCAGCTGGTAGCCTTCGCCCTCGCCCTTGAGCTCTGAGTTGGCTGCTCCTGCATCGTCGAGCTCACAGATTGATGTCAGCGTCTCGACGTGTTGCCATGGTAACATGATGATGTGGTTCCTTCAGGACTGTGATGCCATGTGGGAAGACTTTCACAACAAGCTGGTGGACTCGTTGCTGCTGAGCCTGGACGAGTATCTGCTTCAGTTCCCTGACCTCAAGGTGACTCTTTGTCTTGTGATGGAAACAGGCCGGTTTGGAGGCAGGAAGTCATTTCTCTGAAACCTTGTGACATCTCAGACTCGTGTGGCCAAACGAAGTCGTAAACTCATTGACTACGACAGCGCTCGTCATCACATGGAAACTCTGCAGATGTCGGGGATGAAGAACGACCGCAAGATGATGAAGGTGAGCCTGTGTGGTGAAACGGGCACAGGTGTAGGCCCAGCCGGGTGGAGCTCACTGTCTGAAGCCGTTGTTCCCTGAAGGCGGAGGAGGAGCTGAAGAAGGCCCAGAAGGTGTTCGACGAGTTGGACGTCGGTCTGCAGGATGAACTCCCGACTCTCTGGGACAGGTGAGTTACCTCTCAGACACCTGCCTGACGGGTGACATCATATTTAGCTTTGTTAAAGCGACACTATGTAATTTTCCCCCTGTAGCGCCCCCTTCAGGTATTTAACGTGTATCAGGTGTCGTGACTGATCTCACAGCTGATCAGCTGATCGGCAGCGAGCATCGATCAGACCCGCCCGGTGTTCTCCACACAGCACGTCTCTCTGTCTGTACGCGTTGCGGAGCGGAGACAATAAAAAGTCCCCTGAGAGGAGGACTGGACTATGAGACGTTGGTCATCACTGACAGACAGCAGGTCGGAGTCATCCGGGTTCTACAGGCGGCGACAACATCTTACAGTCAGCAGTCCTCTGGCCACTGAGCCCGATGGAGGAGGAGACATCAACACATTAAAAGTCATTGTAGCCGCACAATATTAAGTAGTACATGTACAGATACTGCAGAGTATTGTATATAAAGTAGTACATGTACGTGGCTTGCCACGTATACATGTGGACGTCTAGTTCAGAACGTCTTGAAACACTATTGTAGCAGATGAGTTGAATCAACTCTTCCAACAACAACAACAACAACAACATCAAACCCGAAGCATCACAAATTGTGTCCTTCTGCAGCCGGGTCGGTTTCTACATCAGCACCTATAAGAGCGTCACCAATTTGGAGGCCAAATTCCACCGCGAGATCTCTCTGGTGAGTTTGGGGGGGGGGGGTAACAAACACGTTGAAGCTCAGGCGGGTCAGTGTGAGCCAATGGGCTGAGGGCACTGGGCGATAGCTTGACATGGGGGGAGGGGCCGTCTTCTCTCTGGACCTACAGGTGTGCAGGCAGCTGTACGAGGTGATGACCCAACTGGCCGAGCAGCACTCCGACAAGATGTTCACCATCCAGGGAGCGCCGAGGTCAGACCCCTGTGGAAACCCGTTGAATGGGCTTTACACATCATCCTAGTCAAATGTTAGATTTCATGCCCGGTGACCACATCCTGTCTGGATTGTTGCGATACGTTGACGTTGTTGGAGATCTCAGTGAACTTCGTGGCGATGTCTCCACCTGATGAATCTCAGGTCACATGCGGCTACCTTCTGTCCCACAGTGATTCAGGACCACTGAGACTTGCCAGAACACCATCACCACCAGAAGATGAGAGTTCACCCGAGAGTCCAGAAGCCACTTCTAACCACATGCTCCACCCGGTCTCACCTGGACCACCGCGGCCCAAATCCCCTATACAGGTAGATCTAATGCTTCATCATTTCCCAGCACAGCACAGGGCGATGTAATCATGGACCCAGATCCCCATCGCAGGAAGATCTAATCCTAACTGGATCCAGATCTCCATCAGGGGTATATGCTATGCATACTTTACATTACATCACATGCCATTTAGCAGACGCTACAAACTAAGAACAACAAGAATACAGAAAGTAACATTTCCTCAACATAGTCAAACTACTAAAGTACCATAATAAGAGCCATTCAAGTGCTACTAAAGTGCAAGTCTGTGATTAATCCAGATATAGTCTAAAGGTGCGTTTTAATCCAGATATAGTCTAAAGGTGCGTTTTCAGTTTCCGGTGAAGATGTAGAGACTTTCTGCTGTCCTGGTGTCAGTGGGGAGCTGGCTCCACCAATCAGGAGCCAGGACACAGACAGTCTGATGTAGTGATGAGCTCCAGGTGACGGAGTCACAAGTCGGTTGGCTGTTGCCGAGCGGAGCGAACGTGCCGGGGTGTACGTGATTACATGAAGATGTAGTATTTAAACTGACAATGAGGATTCCAAAGCATACAGTATATACTGTGTACATGGACATCTGAATATAACACATTTGCATTACTTTCCCAAAACTTTGGGGATTTTATTTTTTTCAATGACTTTTCCAGGCCTGGAAATAACTATTTTAAAATTCCTTGACTTTTCTAGATTTTCCATGACCGTACGTCTGTACGGTCATGGAAAATTAGTTTTTATTCATTTAAATAGTTAACAGATTAATCGATTATCAAAATAATCAGACAGCAAACAGTGTTTATATATATATATATATATATATATATATATATATATACACACACACCTATATATATTTATATATAGATGTATAAATGTATATATGTGTGATTGATAAATAGACATGTTGTATCAGCAGGCAGTGTTTGTATATATATATATATATATATATATATATATATATATATATATATATATATATATATATATATTTGACTGTTTGTTGGTGAAGTGAACTGTTTGGAACTTCCCAGTAACTTTATGTGAATGTTTTTCTTTGCTGCCTCTTTTTGTCTGTTAACTGGTGAGTGAACATGTGACATGTGTGGACTGTATGTGGTGAGGGAACCTAATAATAACCACAGTAGTGGGTATAATAAAGTAATAATTGTCACAGTATTAGTAATAGAAATGTGACTAATACTGTAATACTATCAGTGGGTGTCAGAAGGATCAACTACTGTCCAGGGTGTGAGCTATCTAGTGGGGTAACATGGTACTACAAGCTCTCTAGTGGGGTAACATGGTACTACAAGCCCTCTAGTGGGGTAACATGGTACTACAAGCCCTCTAGTGGGGTAACATGGTACTACAAGCTCTCTAGTGGGGTAACATGGTACTACAAACCCTCTAGTGGGGTAACATGGTACTACAAGCCCTCTAGTGGGGTAACATGGTACTACAAGCCCTCTAGTGGGGTAACATGGTACTACAAGCCCTCTAGTGGGGTAACATGGTACTACAAGCCCTCTAGTGGGGTAACATGGTACTACAAGCCCTCTAGTGGGGTAACATGGTACTACAAGCCCTCTAGTGGGGTAACATGGTACTACAAGCCCTCTAGTGGGGTAACATGGTACTACAAGCCCTCTAGTGGGGTAACATGGTACTACAAGCCCTCTAGTGGGGTAACATGGTACTACAAGCCCTCTAGTGGGGTAACATGGTACTACAAGCCCTCTAGTGGGGTAACATGGTACTACAAGCCCTCTAGTGGGGTAACATGGTACTACAAGCTCTCTAGTGGGGTAAAATGGTCCAAAAGTAACATCTGCAGAAACACATTTTTCTTTGCCTCCATCAATCCTCTGTGACGTGACGTTAAGAGTCTGATGGGAGAATTTCTACCGAGTAAATAAATACTGCTTGATTTAAAGCTGCTATCGGATTGTATAACCTCATCTGTTTCTGGTCAGCTGAAAAAGGGCCCTCCGATGCCTCCACCACCTAAAGCCACACCGACCAAGGAGGTGGCCGAAGAGCAGATCATCGACCTGTTTGGAGGCGACTTTTTACCAGCACCGTCACCATCGCAGGTCTGTGGGGTCCTCTTCTTTGTTCATGTTCTTTGTGCTCTGTACGTTCTAATTTGCTTTTCTCGTTTGTTTTATCGTAATTTATAATACATAGCTTTTAGGACTTTTTTAATGATGTGTTGTAAAGCGTCTTTGAAGACTATGAAAAGTGCTATAGAAAATGTACTATAATTATGAACAACTCCTAAACAAACAGATGCAGCTAACTTGTGCATTTTGTGTCGAATACATGTGTGTACCTCCTTTTGTGTGTTGTTGTTGTTGTTCCCCACAGCCCAATGAAAGACCAGGAGAATCTCTTCTGGACCTGGACTTTGATGCTTTTCAGCCACAAGAAAGTGTTTCTCCGATACCACAGGTTCTCTTTAAACAGCAGAATATAAACATTCACATTTGACTTGCAACAGTTTGAATTTAAGCGTCCCCGAGAACACTTGGTATGCTCCATGCGACAAAGCAATGCGAGAACCCCAAGCGGCACCAACAGTGGTCTGGTGACTCGGAGCTAAAGTAGATCACGTCCTAAACACACCTGCTCCCAGCACATGTCACACAGACAGACTCAGGTAAACGGGTCACTGATCACTTGATGATGTAATATGTTGAGTTTTGTGTTCAAATGAGAGATAATCTCTAAAAAAAAAAAAAAAAAGTGAAAAATAGATAAATCCCGAACATATACTTTTTTAAATGTCTGTGGGCGACGTGAGTGTGAGAAGGTATGTCACATGTACAGTCTATTATTCCAAGTCCATCCCAGTTGATACAGTTATGTGTATGTATGTGGTTCAAAGTCTGCGCCACATGAACAACATGTACTCTCTCTTTCAGACCGCTGTGCCTTGGGATATGTGGTCGGTGAGTAAAGCCGCTTTTATTTCTAGTCATTAAAAGATATGTGACGAGACTCATGCCGTCACCCGTGGGTTTCCCCCCCAGCACCAAGGCTCAGCCGATAGCCACAATGAGGTTGCGTTAACAGCCATATTTATTCGAACTACATACACCGAGCAGAACACAACCCCATGCGTCTGCTCCCTCTCTTCTCCTGCAGCTCTGCCCCTTTTATACCTTCACCATCGGCTGCTGATTGCCAATCAGTGAGATCAGCTGACTGATTGTCAACCAGCCAGCAGCCAAGGCCAAACTGGGGACAGCTGCCACATTATCATTTGTTCATTGCACAGTACTTTATCTTTTCTATTTATGATGCATTCATTTTTAGAGTTAAATATATCTGGAGATTAGGGTATGATGAAAAAGTGAAATTGGTGCAGTTTTTGTACTTTACTACTGTTTTTTTCAATCGCTCACAAGCATTTACCCATAATTCAGATACTTGAAGTTATTCTGTCAAAGAATAACTCTTGTTTTCACTTCACAAGCTCCCTCCAGTCAGTCAAAGTCCTCCAGGTCTCAGAACTCTGGCTGTGCTGACATTATAAAAACTGCATAGACTTTTATGTTTCAGTTTTACAGGTATTTGCATGCAAAACATGTAATCCACTGTGTGTACACTACATGTGTTGGCTGGGAACTGTCTGTCCACATGTCATGTTCACATTCAAGAGCATTCCAGTCAAAAACAAATCAGTTGTCTTTCTCCTTACAGTTTGAAATTAAATGAAATATACTTTACTAATTTACTACAGGAGGTACCGTATGAATACTGTGTACTACAGTATGTACAGTATGACAGCTGTGTTCTACAGGAGGTACAGTATGAATACTGTGTACTACAGGTGGTACAGTATGAATACTGTGTACTACAGTATATACAGTATGAATACTGTGTACTACAGGAGGTACAGTATGAATACTGTTCACAGTCTGATGGACCAGAAACAGTTTGACAGTATTGCTTACAGTGAACAACATATCCAAGAAACACACAAGAGCCTTCTGAACAAAAACCCAGATAAAAGAGGGAAGTATTGTTCCTTTAAAAAAGTTACAGTAAATACAAACTATTATTATTTATTTTTTTAATGTTTTGGGGCAACGGCTGCAGTAGATCATTGAACAACATTCTGTAAGTCAATGTAGGCGGTGTCTGTGTGATCAACATCTCAACCGGTCATAATCAAAATGTAAATTCTAATCCAAAACTTGCTAAAACATATTTCCCAAAAACATTCCAAACCCTGACCGACCATCAGGAGATGGGGAACCAATTGTTTGTTTATTATCAGCTGAGATATAATGTTTTAGAACTGATATCATTGCAGAAGAGGTTCATGGACTTTATCTAAGGTTTGGAATATTGTTTGCCATTGTGGGATGTTGTGTGTTAACGTTCGTAAATAATACAAAAACAATCCATCGTTTTGTTGGGAGGTATAGCTTGTCTGTTAAGAACATTTACGCGTTGTGGAGATGTGTTCACTGACTGCATATTGTGTAAACGCGACATGAAACGTGTGAATGGTACAGCCACAAAACACCGATGCTGTGCTAATTGTGTTTATAGTTTTGAAAATGTGACCCCTGATTGGACAAACGCTTTGTAGCGCCTGAACAAAACTGTAATGAATAATTTTCGAAAACTATATCAATGAATACCGTACACAGTTCATGTCCCTGAACCATTTCCTAACCCTTGCTAACGCTCCAACTCTGATTGTTTTTTTTAGGCAAATGGCCAAAGAGCTCAACCTGTAAGTAGAGACACTTCCACACCTTGTTATCGTCATCACTAAAACACAATAAATCACCAAGAATCAGTTTTAATTTAAACTCGATGTCCACATGATGATGATATTCACCCTTCAGACCATAAATACATTCATATTTTCACTCTAGAACATCAGTAGAAAACACACTCTGTGTATGTGCATGCACTAGCTGTCCAGTTTGACTATGTAGGTTTGAAGCAGGAGGTCAAACTTTAACACTACAATACTTTCCCAACAGGCTGCAGACACCAGCTTCGTCGCCGACTGGTCCGCTGACTTTGGTTCATTGTCAGCAAAGGAAGATGCTGCTCCAGGAGTTGAGGCCCCTGCTGCAGGGCCGAAGGGGGCACAGGGTGGGGCACAGGGTGGGGCTCACGACTTGCCCCAGACAGACGGCTCGCAGCCAGGTGCAGACACAGCTACACCTCCTCAGGACAGTGAGGTAGCCACAGCAGCTGAAGATGAGGTTAGCAGCTGGAACTATCAAACTAACCCCAACCTTCATCCATCTGCAGTTAGAGCTGATGCAGTTGAGACTAGGCAGTCAGACTCAGTGGGAGGTGCAGGGCAGGAGGATCGCAGGAAGTCCACCCCAGGACTAATATTCACCAATGAGTATGGTGAAGAGATTGAGGATAGTACAGAGGACAGAGGGGACGAGTGGTCCGGGTCTCCAGATAGGACCGCTGAGGAGTTGGGAGATGCAGGTCAAGGGGGAGGCTGGGCAAGTGCAGATGATGGACTCTCATATGAAGATTGTCCCCCAGTGAATGTCTCAGAGGGGTTGGGGTGTGGACATGGTGGTGGAGCAGGGTTAGGGTTAGGCTCTCAAATGGTAGAACAAGCGTACCCAGAGAGCGACGCTGCAGAGGAAGAGCTGACAGGAAAAGAATATGATCTCAAATCAGTTTACAGTGATCCTTTTGCTGAACCCCAGGGAGGAGGTGCGTTTGATTCAGATCCTTTTGCTGAACCCCAGGGAGGAGGTGCGTTTGATTCAGATCCTTTTGCTGAACCCCAGGGAGGAGGTGCGTTTGATTCAGATCCTTTTGCTGAACCCCAGGGAGGAGGTGCGTTTGATTCAGATCCTTTTGCTGAAACACAGGGAGGTGGTGTATTTGATTCAGTTATTTTTGCTGAAACACAGGGAGGAGGTGCGTTTGATTCAGATCCTTTTGCTGAAACACAGGGAGGAGGTGTGTTTGATTCAGATCCTTTTGCTGAAATACAGGGAGGAGGTGCATTTGATTCAGATCCTTTTGCTGAAACACAGGGAGGAGGTGCGTTTGATTCAGATCCTTTTGCTGAACCCCAGGGAGGAGGTGCGTTTGATTCAGATCCTTTTGCTGAACCCCAGGGAGGAGGTGCGTTTGATTCAGATCCTTTTGCTGAAACACACGGAGGTGGTGTATTTGATTCAGTTATTTTTGCTGAAACACAGGGAGGAGGTGCGTTTGATTCAGATCCTTTTGCTGAAACACAGGGAGGAGGTGTGTTTGATTCAGATCCTTTTGCTGAAATACAGGGAGGAGGTGCATTTGATTCAGATCCTTTTGCTGAAACACAGGGAGGAGGTGCGTTTGATTCAGATCCTTTTGCTGAAACACAGGGAGGAAGTGCGTTTGATTCAGATCCTTTTGCTGAAACACAGGGAGGAGGTGCGTTTGATTCAGATCCTTTTGCTGAAACACAGGGAGGAAGTGCGTTTGATTCAGATCCTTTTGCTGAAACACAGGGAGGAGGTGCGTTTGATTCAGATCCTTTTGCTTGTACAGAGTTTGGAAACAAAGCCGTTGGTTTTGAATTTGATCAATTTGCTGCAACCTCAGGAGAAGGTGGATTTGTCTCCACTGGGGATGGAGAGAGAGGTGGGTGGGATACAGACCGTTTTGCCAACACCTTCCCAGCCGCCTCTTCAGGGACTGAGGATCCCTCCTACAACATGTCCTGGCAGAATGTTAGTCACAACAGTGATTTAGACTCCTTTTTCACTCAGCAAAACGTTGCTTCTGCGGCAAAGGGAATCCAAGATGTAATCGTTACCAGAATTCACAAAGAACCAGAACATTCAGACATGTCCGAAGATGAGTCTGCAAACCGGAGATTTGGGAAGTTGTACCAAGAGCTAGATACAGAAAAGGAAGAGGTACTTGACTTCCTACCGTCTTCATTGTGGTAGTTAGTATAGGGTAGAATAGAAAACAAGAAATCCCATGTTCCGTCTACCACCCTCCCACAGTTTGAGAGCCAAAGTGAAAGTAGAAACCTGGATCCCAGCCTGAGCTCCTCCCACTTCTCCTCTTCTGTGCTTTGTTTGCTTGTTCATTCTATGCTTTCATTCTAACATTATGTCCATCTTTCCGGATCATCTTGGACTTGTTTTACCAGAAGCTTAAAACACTAATTTGTGTCTTTGCAATTCAATTTAGGAGAACAATGCTTTACATGGATTTTTACAGGTAATTGTTTAAACTACACTTGAATTAGCACCCATTGTTCAGATGGAATATTATTTCTGATTACAGCATTCATCACATATTTTAGTTGCAGCTTGGTCAGAGCTATTTCCGTCCACATGGACCGTTGATATTAGTTCATTGTATTTTTTGCTTTTAATAATCAGCCTACCAGCTGTAAGTTTATACCTTTCAGATGTTCTTTAACTGTCAGTGGCCAGGTTGAATTACGAAACGTATCTACGTAGTCTTTGAGTGTAACAAAGAGGTTGCTTAAAGGTATACATTGACCCTAACTACAGGTGTACATCATCAGACCCTCAGAAGTCTTATTCCTTGTACATCCTGTGTCTTCATATTCTCTATATACTCTTCTCTTCTGTGAATGCAACATAATCATGTAATTCCAGATTGTGGTTGTCAATTGTGACTCTTCTCTACATTTGACACATGCTCCCCGAAGGATGCCACTGCCCCATCATTCTTTGCAGATTTTGATAAGATGGTGAGTTGGACGTTTAAATTCATCTTGTGACTTGGAATGTTGTATTGATTTGATGAGCTACTCTGTTCATCAGTTATATCTTTATATGTATATGTTCTTTTGCAATAGACATTATATGTTTTGCATGCATTTGTGCTAAGTGTGTTTTCTTACTGTTTGATCCATAGTGCTTTGTAACCTCAAAAATATAATCTGCTCGGCATAATCGATATTGCAGACAGAACTTGCACTTGTGGAGTTTAGTTCTGTATTGCATGCATTAATCTGACGGACCATGTATTATGCATGCGGCTGCGTACACTGGGCTGCGACAACATACCTAGATGCTAATATATACGGTTACATCTACAAACTGTGCCAGCCAAAGCTGGTATATAATACAAAAAGATTTACATTCTGTTTTTGCATTATTTATAAATGTTAAGGTAGTGCTGATATCACCTTCTGACCCATCTGCTGACATTTATATTTGTTGTTCTATTTCATCCTTCCTGACCACCAGAGTTGGTGCTTAGCACTGGATGTTTTCCGTCTCGCACACACGCAGGTCGAGTCTTGATAACAAAAAAGTCACCTGTGACCTCAGATGACCCCCAGCCGGGTATAAGTTCCGTGGTCATCCTGAGATCAGTCCTTTTTCATCTTCTCACTACGCAGGCTAACTACTATGTTACCATCAGTTAAAGCTGAACTTTTACAGAGAAGGAACTCTTGTAGCCTGGTCACCACTGGTCGGAGTTGCGGGTCTATCGCCCTCCCATTGTTACAGCAGAGTGTCTCCACTCCAGACTAGTGAAGAGTGTCCTTCTTTCTAGACAGACTGTTTCTGAGCTGTTTTCACAGGACCCGTGTCCACAGTAGCTGTCGCTCAGGCTAACTGCTGGGACACCAGTAATCCCCGCTACTGTACTAGTAAAGAGGATGTCCTCGCTTCCTCTCACTGACTGTTCCCTGCCTCTCTCTAGCAGTCAGCAGAGAACTCGCCGCTCAGACTGACTTCGTAGCCCTCATCATTTAGTGGGAGTCCCTCCAGAGTGGTGGCTGTATCTAACTGTGGCTGTATCTAACTGTCTGGCTGTAGCACCTTTATGGATGCTCTCCAGACGACCTTTGCCAACCCTCGCCTTGGCTCGAGCTTCCGAGAAGGGCCTATCGGGGAGCCCATGCATAAACTGCCGCATTATGCCTTGCGCAGTAAGGGGCGATAGATTGACCGAGGTAGAACACCTGAGGGGGGAGGTTGACCTCCCCCTTCAGGAAAGCCAGATCCAGCTCAACCTAACCGTTTCAAATGCCGAGGCTCCCATCAAGCGGACTAGGTCTGGTGTGCTGGCTTCTAGAGTGGATCTGCCAACCGCCAAACTAGCTCAGATGAAGTCGCTTGAGGCATCAGATCCACCTGCGGCTGAGCCGGTCCCAGGGGAGAAGTTATCTGAGTCAGCCAATCTCTTTACTGAATACAGTAACGTGCGGCCCTCCCATGTTTCTGGACCTGGCTCTCATTCCTCAGCCCATGGGCCTTTGGAGGAGGCAGTCGACTACTCCATGGGGCCTGTCATCCGCAGGGCACTGGCATGCCATCAGTTGGACATAAGGCAGCAGAACCCCTGCCTGCTAGTGCTTTCTTTAGGCGCGTTCCATACCCTATAACCTTTTCTATCCATCCTCCGAAGAATATCTGAGGGAGTTGCACGCATGCTGGAGAGACGGCAGCGCTCCCTCCTGTCTTAAGTCAGATAGCCGAACACTCTAAGACGGGAGTCTGTCGACTTGAAGCTTGCCTTTTTTCAGGTTCCTATTGCGTGGTTCCTTTGTTTCACTTTCCAAAGGGAAAGGGGGGGGGGGGTACTACTGTTATCTCTATTCCTGACAAGTAATAGGCTGCTGTGGCATTATGAAGGGCCTTCTTATGTATTTTAAGACCATCTTGCCAAACTAAGCGTGATTCTTCCAGATTGGTGGAACACCACATGTTTTCAAGCTTTTGTGATGTTTGCTTTACTGTACAATTCAGTTTATTTGTATAGCCCAGTTTCACAAATTACAAATTTGTCTCAGAGTGCTTTACAATCTGTACACATAGACATCCCTGCCCCAAAACCTCACATCGGATCAGGAAAAACTCCCAAATAACCTTCAGGGGGAAAAAAGGGAGGAAACCTTCAGGAGAGAACAGAGGAGGATCCTCTCCAGGATGGACAGAACAATAGATGTCATGTGACCAGAAGGACAGATTTAGAGTTAAAATACATTCAAGGAATCTGACAGTTTATCAATAGTTCATATTAAGGCATATTCCACGATGGAGAGTTTGGAGACCTCCCGAGTGGAGGAGTGGGCGGAGTCCCAGCAGTGGGCGGAGTCTCTACAGTGGGCGGAGTCTCAACAGTGGGCGGAGTCCCAGCAGGGCAGTGGCACAGCTGGTGGCAGGAACTCACGGTCCAACCATGGATGGTCCATCAGCAGATGGATCTATGCCGTCTCAGAGGGTCACATGACCCCATGAGACGTGAAGTCAGAAGGACTCCGGGGAGAAGCAGAGTTAGTCATGTGTGATGGAGAGATGAAGATTCATCCATAGGAGAAAGAGAAGAAGAGAGGTGCTCAGTGCATCCTAAAACGAGTTTGCAAATGAAAGGTGTTGTGTACCGTGAACAACACAAGCAGAGATGAAGGCGGGATTAGTATTAATGATTGGATGACCACCATCTTTCTTTTCAAAAGAATGAAGTTCCCACAGATTCAACTGACGCTTCAGAAGTCTCCGTGACAGAAGTTGCTGCGGAAAAAGAAAATCCTTCATCTCCCCCTGCTGTGGAGCAGCCTCCGGCACGGCCTGCTGTCGAGCACCCTCCAGCACCGCCTGCTGTCGAACAGCCTCCAGCACCACCTGCTGTCGAGCAGCCTCCAGCCCCCCCTGCTGTCGAGCAGCCTCCAGGAGGGGGAGCTGAAAGTGAGGTTGAGGATTTTGCCGCTTCCTCTGGTGGTGAGGAAGATGCAGCAGAAAGTTCTGGCAGCCTGAAGGAAGACAAGTTTGATATGAGTGTAAGTGTTTGCACACAATATAAATACTCACTCTGAGAGAGAGAGAGAGAGAGAGTATACTTTAGGCTTATAAAAGAAGAAAGTCTCCCGCGTAGTTCTGGAGAGGAGGTCTCCACCCTTGAACCCTCTCTCGAACCCTAGCCCCCCCTCACTAGATCAGAGCTTGAAAGCAGAAGGCTGTTGCTGCGATTCTACTTTAGGAGACTCTAGGAATTGCTATTAAATGCCAGTTTGGACCACAGAGTCCTGACGAGACAGTTCAAGAGTGTTGAAAGTAGCAGTGCTGCAAACCACCATTCAATTCAGTTTCAATTCAGTTTATTTGTAGAGCCCATTATCACAAATTTGCATCAGAATGCTTTACAATATGTACACAAAGATATCCATGACCTTTGACCTCGCATCAGATCAGAGAAAAAATCCCCCAAAATAGAAAAAAAAAGGAAAAGGGAAAAAGTGAAGAAACATTCAGGAGAGAACAGAGGAGGATCCCTCTCCAGGATGGACGGAACAATAAGTCTCATGTGACCAGATGAACAATAGAAGTCATGTGACCAGATGAACAATAGAAGTCATGTGACCAGATGAACAATAGATGTCATGTGACCAGATGAACAATAGGTGTCATGTGACCAGATGAACAATAGATGTCATGTGACCAGGGGAACAATAGAAGTCATGTGACCAGATGAACAATAGAAGTCATGTGACCAGATGAACAATAGAAGTCATGTGACCAGATGAACAATAGATGTCATGTGACCAGATGAACAATAGGTGTCATGTGACCAGATGAACAATAGATGTCATGTGACCAGATGAACAGGGTTAGATGTTACTAATGGTAGTACTCGTGGTATTACTTATGGTAATATTCATGGTATTTTAGTAGTTTGGCTTTCTTGAAGAAATGTTACTTTCTTGATTCTTGTTATTCTGAGTTTGTCCTTGTGGTTGAATTCACTTATTGTTTGTCGCTTTGGATAAAAGCGTCTTCTAAATGTTGTAATGTAAATAAACAGATTTGTGTTTGCACAAAACAGATCCCTCCTGCTGACGAAGACAAAGCCTCTTCAGCTGAAGCAGCTCCTTCCGTAACTATCTCTCAATTTTAATTATGACCACTAATCCAAACAACCATCAAAAGCATTGGAGTTAATTATTACTTTGTTGGGGGAGTAGGGGAGTCATCCTCTGGTTTTATTTGTTTCTCTGTAAAATGCTGCAATAAGCAGAACTATGAAATAGCAGGTTTATAAGTACATCAATATTAGCACTAACCATAACTCGATTTAAAAGACAATTGGAAGGTGAAAATAATCATCCATCCATCCATCCATTTTCAAACCGCTTTATCTGGGGTTGGGTCGCGGGGGCAGCAGACCCAGCAGGTTGACCCAGACTTCCCTCTCGCCCGCAATATTTTCCAGCTCATTCTGGGGGATCCCGAGGCGTTCCCAGGCCAGCCGGGAGATATAATCTCTCCAGCGTGTCCTGGGTCTTCCCCGGGGTCTCCTCCCAGTTGGACGTGTCTGGAAAACCTCCAAGTCTACAGGCACTGCCCCCTCTAGAGGGAACATGTTGCCCGGAATTAGGAGTTCCTCAAAGTGTTCTTTCCACCACCCGACGATGTCCCCCGTCCGGGTCAGCAGCCCCCCCCCCCCCACACTGAGAACAGCCTGGGGGAGACCCTGCTTTCCCTTCCTGAGCCGTCGGACGGTTTGCCAGAACCTCTTTGAGGCCGACCGAAAGTCCTTCTCCATGGCCTCCCCAAACTCCTCCCATGCCCGAGTTTTTGCATCCGCGACCACCGCAGCTGCAACCCTTTTGGCCTGCCGGTACCTGTCAGCTGCTTCAGGAGACCCCTGGGCCAACCAGGCCCGGAAGGCCTTCTTCTTCAGCTTGACTGTTTCCCTGACCTCCGGTGTCCACCACTGGGTTCTTCGCTTCCACAATAGAGGCTTTGAACATGGTCCACTCGGATTGCATGTCCCCAACCTCCCTCGGGATTTGTGAGAAGTTCATCCGGAGGTGGGAGTTGAAAACCTCCCGGACAGGGTCCTCCACCAGACGTTCCCAGTTCACCCACACTACACGTTTGGGCTTTTTATGTATTCATGATTACAACTAAATATATAATACAACTAAATGTTTCTCTTCAGGAAAAGATGCCGATCCCCTCCGTCGTGATAGAGCCAGCCTCCAGTAACGAAGGCGATGACGACCGTGATGCTGACATCATCTCTCCCACTGCCATCAGTGACAACGGTGTAGCAGCTGAGAGCCCGACCATCAAACACATGAGTCCTTCTGGGGGAGTGTCAGGACTCCCTGATGACTTCCTCTACAAGGTGGGTCTACCTCCAGATACCAGTTGCCCACGTTGAACTTAGGGTTGTTTCCATACTCGACCTGTTGTCAGCAGGCGGCGTGATGATGGTGTTCTTCCTGCAGGTGGAGACGATGCACGACTTTGAGGCTGCAAATTCAGATGAGCTGGAACTGAACAGAGGCGACGTGGTGCTGGTGGTTCCCACTGCTTCAGTCGAGGATCAGGTGAGAAGCGTTGTCAGTAAAGAAGGAACGAGAATCGAGGCGCCTGTAGTTCAGACCCAGTCATTGAGTGGTTGTTGTTGCAGGAGGCCGGTTGGCTCACCGGATTCAAAGAAAGCGAGTGGCTCACACTTGGCGCTGGTGCTCACAAAGGACTTTTCCCAGACAACTTCACACAGCGTTTGGAGTGAGCGGTCCCCCCAGCTGGTGGACATGAGCAGAAGCTTGAGACGTCCAAGCCGATCAGTTAGCGTGTAGCCGACACCTAGAACCCCTTCTATTCTACTGGACAATACAATGGTTCTACGATCTACAGAAGCCAAACAACATGGTCATAAAAAGTCATTCTATTGCCAGTAAAACTGAAAATTCCTAAGCATGATATGGTCTACCCTTCTCTGGAATTGAGATGTTTTTTTGTTGCTTTGGAAAGAAGAAGAAAATTATAATGTATAATGCATTGGGAATGTTGAAATCTACATGTTCACGCAAACAAAAAGCGATCATTTTCTGAAGAGAAGAAAGATATACTATATCTTCTTTGCACCAAGTGTGTTGTAGTTATTATGTTGCTCTGCAATTCAAGAATCTGTAGTGCTGTGTGCTTTCTAAATGTCCTCGGGTGCAACATGGATCTCTGGAGTTTATTTTCAGACTTGTTAGAACTGTGCTGTATTTCTCTTCCATCATCGTTGAGCGTATGTGGTGATCAGTTAAGTGTTGCTCTGTTCTTCACAAAAAAAATGATACATTT
>CM070099.1:0-57500 GCA_036178185.1 Liparis tanakae
ATCCATCCTCTATCACTTCACCTACACCAACTCCTTCATCCCCCTCTCTTTCCTCGTTTACCCCCCTGTCTCCCAGTCAAGTTCTTAGCTCGGTGACCTCTGCTCGACCGACCAGCTGACCCTTGACCCCGTCCCGTCTCACATCCTCCAGGCTGTTGCTCCTGACCTTCTGACCTTTCTCACCATCTTATTAACAGCTCCCTCTCAACTGGCTGTTTCCCCAACTCTCTGGAGGAGGAGAGTCAACCCTCTCCTGAAGAAACCACCTCCACCCGTCTGAAGTCAGCCACTACAGACCGCTCTCTCTTCTTCCCTTTCTCTCCAAAACTCTGGAGTGAGCCATCTTTAACCAAGTGTCCTCCTGTCTCCACGGCAACGACCTTCTTGACCCCCACCAGTCTGGATTCAAGGCCGGCCAACAGAGACGGCCCTCCTTGCTGAGCAGCTTCACTCTGCTAGAGCAGCCTCTCTCCTCTGTCCTTATCCTTCACTCTGCTAGAGCAGCCTCTCTCTCCTCTGTCCTTATCCTTCACTCTGCTAGAGCAGCCTCTCTCTCCTCTGTCCTTATCCTTCTAGACCTTTCTGCCGCATTTGACACCGTGAACCACCAGATCCTTCTCTCTTCTCTTCAGGACCTGGGGATCTCAGGCACAGCACTCGCTCTTTTCTTTTCCTACCTCACCGACCGCACTGACCGGGTAACTTGGAGACCCTGACAAGACCGAGCTACTGTTCCTACCAGGGAAAGGTTCCCCCACTTACGACCTGACCACCACCTTCAACAGCTCCGTGTTGTCCCCTACCCTGACTGCCAGGAGCCTCGGGGTGACGCTAGACAGTCAACTCTCCCTGACGGCCAACATCGCTGCGACAACGTTCCTGTAGGTACATGCTGCACAACATCTGGAGAACACGACCTCTTCTGACCCAGAAGGCAGCGCAGGTTCTGGTCCAGGTTCTGGTCCAGGTTCTGGTCCAGGCTCTGGTCATTTTTCTTTTTTTCTGGTCATTCTCGACTACTACAACTCCCTCCTGGCTGCTCTACCTGCTAAGGCCATCCGGCCTCTGCAGCTCATCCAGAATGCAGCAGCTCGACTGGTCTTCAGCCTCCCGAGGTTCACCCACACCACTCCGCTCCTCCACCCACACCACTCCGCTCCTCCACCCACACCACTCCGCTCCTCCGCTCTCTCCATGGTTACCGGTGGAGCAGCATCCTCTTCAGAACATTGGTTCTTGGTACCGTGCTCTGAACGGATCGGGCCCGTCTACATCCTGGATGTGGTCACACCGTACACCCCGGCACGTTCGCTCCGCTCGGCAACAGCCAACCGACTTGTGACTCCGTCACCTGGAGCTCATCACTACATCAGACTGTCTGTGTCCTGGCTCCTGATTGGTGGAGCCAGCTCCCCACTGACACCAGGACAGCAGAAAGTCTCTACATCTTCACCGGAAACTGAAAACGCACTTTCAGACTATATCTGGATTAAAACACAGATTTGCACTTTAGTAGCACTTGAATGGCTCTTATTGTGGTACTTTAGTAGTTTGACTATGATGAGAAAATGTTACTTTCTGTATTCTTGTTGTTCTTAGTTTGTACTCTAGGTTGAAATGCACTTATTGTAAGTCCCTTTGGATAAAAGCGTCTGCTAAATGACATGTAATGTAATGTAATGTAACCCTAACCCTAACGCACAAAAACGGGAAGGACTTTCCCGAGATCCCACAGACTCTAGTATGGTGTCATTAGAAGCGCAATTGGGAGGCGGGGACCGTCCGAAGTCTCTATGACCTTCAGAACAACAAAACTAATATTATTTATTCTAATTGATTGAATTCCTTATTCCGTATTTAACAATTCTGTACATGAAACATGAACAGAATCAGTTTTAATGTGGAGCCGATCCTGCTACCGACAGCTACCGATGTCATCTCCGCTGTCAGGAGCCACGAGCTTCATGTGAGGAGACGGGCAGACGCATCTGGACCTGAGCAGGAGTGGGAAAGGCACCAGCGTCCTTTATGCACATTGTGAACGCCACGGATCACACGACCTTCAGAGTGGGCCTGGAGGGCACCAGGCTGCGGACTACAGCCCCAAGAGCAGATGGATCCACAGACTGGGAACCATAGACCCTCACGGCTAAACGAAAAGTACCAGTACCGGCTGCTTTCATTTTCAATTGTAGATAATTATATATTAATATATCATTTAATCTTTGTATGCACACTTGTATTTATCTATTGCTAATTATTTGCCTTTTTAGAGTGCCCCTGTTTGTTGGATGGTCAGTGCATTGACGGCTTCACAGTCCCACCCACAGACCTGTGCCCCTCTCCCCCTCTTTCTCTCCCTCCCTCTCTCAGGAGGAGTGGGAGGAGTCAGCAGGGTTAGGATGCTGTCAGGTTGCCTTGGTTTCAGCCTCTCATTTCTTAAGGCGACTGTCGACCGGGATGCGTGTTGTGTGTGTGTGCAGCTGAAGGGTGTGTGTGTGAGCCGGGAGGACCGAGGGGAGGAAGGTAGGAGGTGTTGTCGCGTGGAGGTGGATTAATGCTTACATGAAAAGGAATCGCAGCGAGTCCTCGTGGAGCTGCAGAAATCTGTCCATCTTTGTTTCTGCACGGGGACTGGAGGAAGGAAGAAGGAGACGCTGAAGGTGAGGAAGAAGGAGACGCTGTAAGAGTCCGTAGATGTGACAGTAAAGAAGGGATTGAGGGGCACACTGTAGGAGACAGGGAAGAAGGCATGTGAGCCTCCTCCCTCCTCCTCCTGCCTCCAGACGCTCATTTCTGTTCTCCTGCTTGTGTTCGTCCGTTTGGGACTGGCTGGTCTTTCCAAATGTCGTCCATTGAGGGGAAACAATGTCCATCTATTTGTCGGCAGTATTTCTTGTCAACAGGATCAATGAAATTGGGCGCCTTCACACCCTGTTTCTATTTCACACCGTGGAATCACAAATGGTAGCATCTCATCAACGCTGCCACCATCTTGGATCGGGCCTCAGAACAAAGTTACAAATTAAAATCAGACACTTATTTTGAAAAACCTGTCCATCAGCTCTGAAATAAGAAAGACAAACGACGATGAATGCACTTGAAATGTTTTAAATAATCCTAGAATATGTCCACAACTGATCTGGTGCTTCTGCACCAAAGTAATATAATATATATAATAACATTTCTGGAGCTCACTAATGGCTGTGTGCTCAAGGACCCCTTAAGGACCCCTGAAGGACCCCTCATTGTGGCAGCTTACAATTTCTAAAAAAAGTCCTTTATTTTTTATACTGCCGTAAGATAAATAAAGATAAGATTATCTCTTCATAGACCATAGTGGGGACATCAGAGCATTGTGTATCAGTAGAAAACTAAAATATTAAAAAGTATAATCATTTATATAAATATGTATAAATATATATATATATATATATATATATATATATTTCTATATCAATATTTATATCAATATATATCAATATATATCAATATATATATTACGCTTGACTGGATGGATATACTTTATTCTACGTATGGTAGGAAATATAAAGTGTTCATATATATATATATATATATATATATATATATATATATATATATATATATATATATTGATGAACTGATATATTGATATACTCTACTGCTGACTCCTTTTAACCAGACACCAGACAGAGGGTGGTGCCGAAGACTCAGCTGACCCCACCTCCATCAGCTGTTCTCAGGCCTAGGACACCGGCTCCATACAGCACTCAGTAGGGACTGTGTACTCAGTAGGTAGTGTGTACTCAGTAGGTAGTGTGTACTCAGTATGTAGTGTGTACTCAGTAGGTAGTGTGCACTCACTCAGTAGGGACTGTGTACTCAGTATGTAGTGTGTACTCAGTAGGTAGTGTGTACTCAGTATGTAGTGTGTACTCAGTAGGTAGTGTGTACTCACTCAGTAGGGACTGTGTACTCAGTATGTAGTGTGTACTCAGTAGGTAGTGTGTACTCAGTATGTAGTCTGTACTCAGTAGGTAGTGTGTACTCAGTATGTAGTGTGTACTCAGTAGGTAGTGTGTACTCAGTATGTAGTGTGTACTCAGTAGGTAGTGTGTACAGCAACTCAGGTCACTTCTTTGAAATCAATCAAGAACATTTAAAAACAGACATGTTGATAAAATGACCAAATATACAGAATCAAAACTGTTATAACACAAACATAATAGAACATAGTTTAAATTGTTTGGGGGGGTCTCTGCTAAACCTGAACTGGACACCTGGAGCAGGCGTCAACCAGAACCCCAGAACAGAAACTATTGAGACCAACTGGCTGGGTGCTGATTGGACCTCCACTACAGGAACTGGCTGGGTGCTGATTGGACCTCCACTACAGGAACTGGCTGGGTGCTGATTGGACCTCCACTACAGGAACTGGCTGGGTGCTGATTGGACCTCCACTACAGGAACTGGCTGGGTGCTGATTGGACCTGGTCCCAGGACCTGGTGAGCCGTTGATCACGGCGCTGGACATCGAAGTCACTCTGACACGGTTAGCCTGAACACCTCACCTGCTGGAGAAGACCCCCCCCCCCCTCAACACCGAACAACCACCCACTATCTTCGCTATCACCTTATGTGACTCCTGGGTCCTCCCCCTCTTCCTCTTTTCCTAATCTTCCCTTCTTCTCATTTAATTCTCCTCTCCCCTTCCTCAACCAAAGACAGGAAGCATTACATCATCCTCCTTTGGGAGATGCTGTTGTTGCTAGGTTACCACCAGCTGACTCCCTGATCCATTTTTAGAAGGATACTGAGAGACGGAGGGATGGGGGAGGGGAGAGAGAGAGAGAGACAGACAGAGAGAGAGAGGGAGGGAGGGAAAGAGAGAGACAGAGAGAGACTGAGAGAGAGAGGGACTGAGAGAGAGGGAGAGAGAGAGAGAGAGAGAGAAAGAGCGAGAGGGAAAGAGAGAGACTGAGAGAGAGGGAGGGAGAGAGAGAGGGAGAGAGAGAGGGAAAAGGAGAGACAGAGAGAGAGAGAGGGAGGGAGGAAGATAGAGAGGGAGAGAGGGAGAGAGAGTGCCTACTGAAGGCATCCTAAACTGAGAGGTCTTCCTAAAGAGTGCTGAAGCTTCTCTGACGCTCGCAGCTCAAACCCAAAGCAGCCAGTCTGAGGCTCCTCCTCCTTCTGAGGCTCCTCCTCCTTTTAAAGCTCAGCAAGACATTGGCACCGAGCCAGAAGAACAGCTGGAGGAGACAATATCACCATCTCCCTGTTCTCTCTTTACACCACCCTACAGCAACTTACATCACTACCCAGCACAAAGGACCCCCACCACCTCCACCACCACTACAAACACCTCCACTACCTCCACCACCACAAACACTTCCACCACCAACACCTCCACCACCACAAACACCCCACCAACCACTGGCACCACCACAGCATGCCCTTCATCTGGTCTCTGCTGGTTGAATGACGACGGCCTTCCACACCTCTGGGATGGAGCCTGTGATCTCTGTTGTCTACAGTGTACATTAACTCAACAAATAGTTACATTGTCCTTTTAATGTCATTTAAATCTATTGTTTACATACTGTTACATCTTCCATTTAGTTCTTCCGGTCAGTTCTCGACAGAGATCTGCTCCTTTCTGATCCCCCTCAGGTCTTGGGAGAGCCATGAGGTCACAGGAGGAGGCGTCTTCCTTCAGGAGGTTTTTTCAGTACGTGGAGGACAGCGGTCTGCGAACGTACGACAGCCTGGTGATCCAAAACGCCTCTGACATCGCCAGAGAGAGCGATCGCATTCGCAACCAGAATAACTGGACATACCTTCAGGAAAAACACCAGAAGAAGAGACGTCAGGAAGAAGCCATCAAGAGGTAACAAAGAACACCACGTGTGAATTTAGATAAGAGAGAACACGTTCCTACAGAGATAAAACATGACAGTCAGAATACATCATTAGTAAATTAGACCATAAATGAGTTTGTTTCTATGGAAAATCAGGACCACATCAAAGCAGTCCAAAAAAGATTCCTGTAGAAACAGAAGTGGAGGTGCTTGGGGTTGAGGTGGAAGTAAGGATAACAGGTGATGGCCTCAGCGGTCACAAACACAAGTTCACCAAGTGCTGCTAAATGCAGTGAAAGGAAACACCAGAAATTAAGAAAATGGTTGGACCAAAAGGTCAAACTCAAGAAATCATCCTCCAATCAGAGTAGTTCAGACCACAGATGAGAACGGCGAGGACGTGTCCAGTGAGAACATGCCTGGCAAGGTGAGCGGACACCTTTAAAAAAAGACAAGATATTTGGATGAAGAAAGCCTCTATTTGAGCTTCCTGTATTCTAAGTGCAGAGAGACATGTGACATCGATGGGTAGCCAATGAAGGGACGCGACAGCTGGTGTTCAGGCCCTTTGCCTAAAGAACTCTGGGACAACATCAAATACTGAAATCAAACAACAAGACAACACATTGTCCAAGAGCACAGCTGAACTGAAAGCTTCAGGTGGAATGAGTTTATTTATGATCAACATGTCTCATCAGCTTTCTGTTAGGTAATAACTTCTGCCGCCCATATTCTACTTGAAATGAGAGAAAAACATTTATGAGTATGCATTATTTAGAATTTATCATAGTAAATTGGACATTTTTTTATAAATAGTGTTGAGATATTATTTTATTGAACTTTCTTCATTAAGCAGTGAGTTATTGACGACATACATACGTAAAAAACTGTTACTTCGATATATGTTGGACAAAATCCGCTGGGACCCTAATGTGGTCTGACTGATGATGTTCTCTGTCTGGACCTTGTTGAATCTCAATGTATGAACACTGTCCTATTGGGTGTTCTGTGATTGGTTGATGATCCACAATGTCTTTCTCTCCACTGGTCCATCCAGGATTGGTGAAGATGTAGCCATGGCAACAGATGGGGCTGGAAAACATTTCAGAATGGGTTCTATGACGATGCCGGTGCCACAGGACCGTCTACCGCCCCCCAGTCGGGGTTTCAGTGTTCGATCCCAGTCCCTCCACTCGGTGGGCGGAGATGACGACTACAACCCCAACCGTAAACAACCCCCGCCCAAACCCCGGAGAGACCCCAACACTAAACTGAGCAGCAGTTCTGAGACTGTGAACGGAGGCTCCGGAACCATCAAGACGGACAGTCAAGAGACCAAAGACACTTCGGAGCAGGCTGAAGGTGAGAACACCTGACACCTGCTGGTTAGAACCCTGATAGTTAGGACATAAACCTGCTAGTTAGGACAGAAACATGTTAGTTAGACCATACACATGCTAGTTAGACCAGAAACCTGCTAGTTAGGACAGAAACCTGTTAGTTAATAATAATGTATTGATCCCACAATGGGGAAATTTGTGTCTGCATTTGACCCATCCTTGGGTGCAGTGGGCTGCAGTGAAGCGCCCGGGGAGCGGCTAGGGGGTTCAGTGTCTTGCTCAATGGCACTTCGGGCTGCAACTAAAGGGGAGAGCAGGGATCGAACCTGCTACCTTGCGGTTACGGGACGACCACTCTCCCCACTGAGCTAAACCACCCCATACACATGCTAGTTAGACCAGAACCCTGATAGTTATACTAGAACCCTGATAGTTAGACCAGCAACCTGATAGTTAGACCAGAAACCTGATAGTTAGACCAGAACCCTGATAGTTATACCAGAACCCTGATAGTTAGACCAGAACCCTGATAGTTATACTAGAACCCTGATAGTTAGACCAGAAACCTGATAGTTAGACCAGAACCCTGATAGTTAGACCAGAACCCTGATAGTTATACCAGAACCCTGATAGGTGGACCAGCAACCTGATAGTTAGACCAGAAACCTGATAGTTAGGCACAAACCCTAATGGTTAGACTTGGCACCTGTTGGTTGGATCAGAACCCTGATAGTTAGACCAGAAACCTGAAGAAGCTTGAAGAACCTTCTGGTCTCCACCTCCCTGTGTGTCTGCAGCTCAGAGCCAGTTCTACACTGAAGACAAGAAGATGCCTCCACCCAAACCCAAGAGGAACCCAAACACTCAGCTCAGCACGTCCTTCGATGAATCTTACATCCATAACCATGGCAACAAGAAGTCTTCCTTGCGATGGGATAAATCTTCATCCCAGAGTCAAAGTCCGGCATCGAGAGACACGGACGACGAGGAACCGGTCTACATCGAGATGGTGGGCAACATCCTGCGAGAGCTCCAAGGTCCAGAGACCGTAGAGGACGAGCAGAGCGAGTCGGTGTACGAGGAGATGAAGTACCCCATGACGGAGGACTTCCTGCAGGACGCTCAGTCCACCATGGTGGACCCTGAAGCCTGGATGTCCCGTGGCTCTCTTTGCGATATCCCTCCACCGTTCCCCAACCTCCTGACGCACCGCCCGCCGCTGCTCGTCTTCCCCCCCCTCCCCGCTCAGTGCTCTCCCAATTCTGACGAGTCCCCACTGACCCCTTTAGAGGTCACACGGCTGTCCATGATGGACAATGCCTCCTACAGCAAGTCAGGTGGTGTCGAACATCCTCAGGGCTCCACCCACCACCGCAAGGACCGGGACCAGGACCGAGACTGGGACCTGGCCTCCACACACACCATCACCTCCTCCGGCCGCTCATCAGCTCCGCCTCTCCCCTCCAACCTCTACAAGTCATCTGGCTCTGCCAACAGTGGCCATGTTCAGCCCCGCAGCCAATCAGCATGTCCTTCTCCTGTCAGCATGGGTCGCTCCCTGACTCCTCTGAGTTTGAAGAGACCTCCGCCATATGACGCTCTGATGGCAGGAGGAAGTATGCCCCGCTCTTCCTCTTCCTCATCTTCACACAGGTCCAGGGAGGGTGGGGTAAAACTTAGTAACTCCTCCTCCACCCATGGCTCCATGCAGAATGTGTCGATGAGGTCCCGGACACCCACAAGCCCATTGGATGAACTCAACAACCTGTTTACCTCGGGTAGACAGGTGATGAAGAAAGTGACGGCAGACAGGAAGAGCCGAGGGAGCGGAGGTAAATACTTATCAGCTCTACTGCAGAACTACAGCATCTTTAAAATCAGTTTCATAGTAAACAGGTGACGGAGCCAGGCTCAAGAGGATCAGGGAGGCTGAAGGTAAGAGTCCATCTTTTTTCAGACCCTCAGTTATGATAGTGGACTTTGTGTAGTGACCAAAAGAAAGAGACCAGGGGAGTCTAGGCTTGACCTTAGAGATAGGGGGAAGGGGTCCAGACATCCAGAGGGGAGACGCTGACCCTTCAGGTCCCAAGGTCTTCTGATGGGGATGCCTCCTGGTCGCCTCCTTTTAAAAGCTTTTCTGGGCACATCTGACTGGTTAGAGGCCTTGACCCTAAGAAGCTGGAGGGGATAGATCCCTCTGAGGCCTTGGAGTTCCACAGAAAGAGCTGGAAAGCTTTGCTGAGGAGAGGGACATCTGGAATACCCTCCTACGCCTATTGCCCAGCTACCTGGCAGACAAGTGGAAGACGATAGATGACTGGCGGATGACTGTTCATTATTAACATAGCTAACGCTCCCGAAACACACGGGCAGGTGTGCTGCCTTGTGCAAATACTCTGGCATATGGCCAAGAATTCGACTGCGCCAGGAGAGAAAGGCAGATGTCCTTCAGGTCTCTGCTCTGATCCTCCACAGATGTTCTCTTCCTCTGGGGCACTGGGCATCCCCACATGGCACGAAACACCATTTAAAACTGTGAATTTAGAATAATTAACCGCAGCAATCATTTAGCTTTATGTCGTGTATTAATCCAGAATAATGATTTCCAAATAATTTGTCTGTAATCATTTTCAGCATGTTACCTTCTTAGAAAATATATACTAGGATTAGTTAACCCTAGTATTTACTAATCTGACCAGAATCTTCTCAAAAGTATCTGTTTCTAGTTTATTTAAGTGAATTAGTAAATAATAATATTGCTAATCATATAATAATAACAATAATAATAATAATAATAATAGAGAATGTACACAATGTGACATTAATAATTGACGTAAAGACTTTAACTGGGAAAACACAAGTCATTATTTAAAACAGCAGTTGTGAAAGATGAAGGTGGAAGAGAGATTCTTTACTTCATGTCAACTATACCTTCAAATATAATGTTACACGAGTATTCAAAAGCTACAGCTTAGTGTTGCTACTTCTTTCAGCAAAATACATTTGAGAGGTGGACATATTTCCTAATGTCTCTTTGTCTCACAGGTCCTTGTGTCTTCATGATCACGTTCTGCTGGTTCTGGTGGTCTTCTTGGACCAATCACTGAGGTTCTGTTCCCTTCTCTGACCTCTGTCTGTCTCCTTGTGTCTCTAGGGGACTCGAGGTCCCTGCCGAGACACGGCAGTAGAAACCGAGACGGGCCGTCCAGTCCAGTCTCAAGCAGGATGGGGAGGTCATCGGTCAGCCCCACCATGATGCTGTCCGGAGGAGGAGGAGGAGGAGGTCAGGTTTAAAAGTGAAGATGAGAACAGGAGCTCAGGTTATCCAACATCTTCAGAAAGGCTTTTTCCCTCTGAAATCAGAAGTTTCTCTGATTATTTTTCTAACTCTGATAACCATGACTCTGATAAACCTGACTCTGATATCCCTGACTCTGATAACCCTGACTCACCCTGACTCTCATAACCCTGACTCTGATAATCCTGACTCTGATAAGCCTGACTCTGATAATCCTGACTCTGATAAGCCTGACTCTGATAATCCTGACTCTGATAAACCTGACTCTGATAATCCTGACTCTGATAAACCTGACTCTGATAAGCATGACTCCGATAAACCTGACTCTGATAACCCTGACTCTGATAATCCTGACTCTGATAACCATGACTCTGATAAACCTGACTCTGATAACCCTGACTCTGATAACCCTGACTCACCCTGACTCTGATAACCCTGACTCTGATAACCCTGACTCACCCTGACTCTGATAAACCTGACTCTGATAATCCTGACTCTGATAAGCCTGACTCTGATAACCCTGACTCGGATAAGCCTGACTCGGATAACCCTGACTCTGATAACCCTGACTCTGATAACCCTGACTCTGATAATCCTGACTCTGATAAGCCTGACTCTGATAAGCCTGACTCTGATAAACCTGACTCTGATAAGTCTGACTCTGATAAGCCTGACTCTGATAAGCCTGACTCTGATAAACCTGACTCTGATAAGCCTAACCCTAAGTGAATCTGATCTGCAGAAGCGAAGCTGCCGTGTAAACTCGGCCGTTCAGCGTCTACTTCAGGAGTTCCTTCACCAGGTGGGACAACACAGCGTCACCTGTATGAGCCGCATCACCCGGCCCTCAGCCAGGTATGACACGTGTCTGTCTACCTGTCTGTACACTTGTCTGTCTACCTGAGTGTCTACCTGTCTGTCTACCTGTCTCTCTACTGTCTACCTATGTATCTAACTGTCTGTATACCTGTCTGTCTACCTGTGTGTCTACCTGTCTATGTTCTGTTCCTTGTGTCTTCACTTGGATCCATCTTGAGAATCAGATGACAAACAGCAGTTCTATGTTATGTCTTGAAATAGGAGATGATGGCTGACTTTATATTCCACACAGGATTCAACACCAATGACCAACAGAGCGTAAAACCTTTGATCCATCAGCTGACTGACATCTGAAATGTAAACATGTAAACTACTAAATACGTATTTTATTTCCTTTGTTTAAGGAACCTTTCATAATTTAATTTGTGTGAAAAATATTTGGTGTTTGAATTTAATGTTTTTTCTATTATGTCTCAACATGAATTCTAAAATGTGACATTTGAATGAATTGAATGTGAAGTAATCTCAGAACCTTCTGATTCCTTCATGGCGTCCCTTTCTAACGCACTGTGACGCTCCGCTAGTCCACATGGGGTTAACCATGCTCACACGGATATGTTCACATGAGAGTTTCATACAGAAGCTTTGATTGGACGCCATGGGATTAACAGCGGGCTGTACTACTTTAATACTAACAAACCTTTATTGATACCATCATTGAGCTAACAAAACATACTTAGTACCAACAATAAACTTCCACTGAAGCACTTTAATAAATATCATTCAACTTGATCTACATTCATTGACACTAACACAAACTCTATTCTCATCTAACCCTAACCCTAGTCCACCTAACCATTACCCTAGTCCATCTAACCCTAGTCCACCTAACCATTACCCTAGTCCATCTAACCCTAGTCCATCCAACCCTAACAATTCAATTCAATTTCAGTTTATTTGTATAGCCCAATTTCACAAATTACAAAATTTTCTCGGAATGCTTTACAATCTGTACACATAGACATCCCTGACATTTGACCTTTGACCTCACATGGGATCAGGAAAAACTCCCAAACAACCCTTCAGGATAAAGGTCAGACCCCTTGAGGAGAGAACAGAGGAGGATCCTCTCCAGGTGGACAGGTGTCATAGAGGTCATGTGACCAGACGACACATTAGAGTTAAAACACATTCAGTGAATATGACAGAGTTCATGAAGAGTTCATAGTCGGCATATTCCACCATGGAGACCTCCACCCTCCATCAGATGGAGGCAGAGAGGAGGAGTGGGAGGAGTCCCAACAGTGGGCGGAGTCTCAACAGTGGGCAGAGTCCCAACAGGGCAGTGGCTGGTAGCAGGAACTCCGGACCCAGACCTGATGCTCCATCAGCAGAGAGGATCTATGCCTCTCAGAGGGTCCGATGACCCCAAGAGATGTGAAGTCAAGAGGACCAGAAGCAGAGTTAGTCATGTGTGATGGAGAGATGAACATTCATCCATAAGGAGAGAGGAGAGGAGAGAGGTGCTCAATGTATCCTAAACGTCCATAAGGAGAGAGGAGAGGAGAGAGGAGCTCAGTGTATCCTAAACGTCCATGAGGAGAGAGGAGAGGATAGAGGAGCTCAGTGTATCCTAAACGTCCATAAGGAGAGAGGAGAGGAGAGAGGAGCTCAGTGCATCCTAAACGTCCATAAGGAGAGAGGAGAGGAGAGAGGAGCTCAGTGTATCCTAAACGTCCATAAGGAGAGAGGAGACGATAGAGGAGCTCAGTGCATCCTAAACGTCCATAAGGAAAGAGGAGAGGAGAGAGGAGCTCAGTGCATCCTAAACGTCCCCAGCAGCTATAAGCCTATACCAGCATATCCAGGTGTGGACTAGGTGAAGCTGGTTCAGCCCTAACTATCAGCTCTGTCAAAGAGGAAAGTCTTCAGTCTACTCTCAAATGACTAGCCCATCTAACCCTAACACTAGTCCATCTTACCCTAACACTAGCCTATCTTACCCTAACACTAGCCCATCTAACCTTAACACTAGTCCATCTTACCCTAACACTAGCCTATCTTACCCTAACACTAGCCCATCTAACCCTAACACTAGTCCATCTATCCCTAACCCTAGTCCATCTAACCCTAACACTAGTCCATCTATCCCTAACCCTAGTCCATCTAACCCTAACACTAGTCCATCTAACCCTAACACTAGTCTATCTAACCCTAACACTAGTCCATCTAACCCTAACACTAGTCCATCTAACCCTAACACTAGCTCATCTAACCCTAACACCAGCCCATCTTACCCTAACCCTAGTCCATCTAACCCTTTACCATCTAACCCTAGTCCATCTAACCCTAGTCCATCTAACCATAACCAATCCAACCCTAACACTAGCCCATCTAACCCTAGGCTAGCTAACCTGAACCCTAAACTAGGATTCAAACTTGACTGATGTAAATTGACATGAAATCTGAATCTTTGTCTTCCAAGTGTTTTTTATTAATAAAATATTCATAAAACCAAATGCAGAAGCAAAGAATATATTCTCTGTCCTCAGCGGTCTCAATCACAACCATAACAAAGGACTGACTGTGATGGTGTCACAAATACTGGGGGATCGCACTATTATTGAAAATAGTTTCTGACACAGCAGAAGTCATTTCATGGACCAGTCATTTATTAAAGTCTAGCCCAGGGTTACGAGTTGCGTCTATACTGATGACGGTAAGAAAACTATTCATTCAATTCAGATTACTTTAGCCATAGCCCAAAATCACAAACTCACAAACAGATGAACACTAGATGTCCTGTGACCTCTTTTCTTAATTTTAGTGAGTACACAAGCTGCAACATTCTGGAGAGACCTACATGACTTATTAGAGCAGCCTGGTCATAAGGAGTTGACCTAAGAGACTTATAGAGCAGCCTGATAATAAGGAGTTGACTTAAGAGACTTATTAGAGCAGCCTGATCATAAGGAGTTGACTTAAGAGACTTATTAGAGCAGCCTGACCATAAGTAGTTGACCTAAGAGACTTATAGAGCAGCCTGATCATAAGGAGTTGACCTAAGAGACTTATAGAGCAGCCTGATCATAAGGAGTTGACCTAAGAGACTTATAGAGCAGCCTGATCATAAGGAGTTGACTTAAGAGACTTATTAGAGCAGCCTGGTCATAAGGAGTTGCAGTAATCTAGGCTTGAACTAGAAAAAAGCAGGACCGGGGTCCAGGTAAAACCAGAACCAGGTCTAGATAAAACTATGATCCACGTAAACCATAAAAGTTAAAGTACAAAACTCCGGAAAAGAAGTCAAGTTATATGATCGATTGGTTGATTCATGAATTGGTTGATTGATCGATTGGTTGATTAGTTGATTGATCGATTGATTTGCCGATTGCTTGATTGATCTATTGGTTGATAATTTCATTGATCGATTGGTTGACTGATCAATTGGTTAATTGATTGATTGATTGGTTGATCGTTTGGTTGATTGTTCGATTGGTTGATTTTTTTGTTGATTGATTCCAGATGCCGTGGCTCTGCGGCGACGCCACCATGATAGAGATGATCGAGAAGAAAAGAGTTTTGTGTCGAGAGATTAAAACTCGTCAGCGTCCGGAGAACAATCTGTGTAAACAAGACATCTGGAAGCGGAAGCAGCCTCCGCCTTACGCCGCCTCCGGGCCGACCGGCACCGGGCCGACCGTGGCGGTGCTCTGGGACACGGCCATCTGAAACACAACACAGAACAATGGCCATGTTGACATGTTTACATGTTGACATGTTTACATGTCCAACAGATTGAGTGTGTTGCCCTCACTCCAAGAGAGGAACTCCTGAGCGGCTGCACCATGCCGATGAGAGAGACACCCCGTGACATCGTCCTCAGATCACCGTGCTGTCGTTCTTCTCCGGTGGCGTTCCCTCTCCTCAACGTCATGCTGGCGTTCCCTCTCTTCCAGCGCCATGTTGATAGTGTTAATGTGCTGAGTCCACAGGTTTGTCAGAGCGGAACATGAACCGCATCACATTCAGAATAAGTAGAATATTAGTGTGCATGTAAATGTAGTCATGGCCGATGATGAAGATGATGATGATGATAATAATATCATCTTTCAAGGCACTCAAGGTCGCCGTCCAACATTAAAACAGTTCAGAAAACCGGAGAGCAGCTCAACGGGTTCACTCAGGAAGACGTAGAGGAAGAAACATTACAGCATGAGGAGAGAGGAGAGGAGGAGAACCCTCAGACTCCTAGAGGAGGACCCTCAGACTCCTAGAGGAGGACCCTCAGGCTACGCTCCTAGAGGAGGACCCTCAGACTCCTAGAGGACAGCCCTCAGACTCCTAGAGGAGGACAGTGTGGGAGCAGGAAGACACACCTCAGCACATGACACACAGTGTCCTGGGTTGTCGTCTTGCCCCAGGCCACAACCAGACAGCCTTGAAAAGGTCCCAGAAAAGTCAACAGTCCACAGGTGTCTGAGGGGGGGGGGGGGGAGCATCTCACCTCAGCGGTCTGAGGGAGAGTAATTGTTCCAGTAACGGCCCCAAGGCTGAGCTGCTTGAGGAGCCGAGAGCAGATCAGATTGGGATGGTTTGGTCTTGTAAATAGCTGCATTCCATTTGCCCAACCACTATCGCTCCATTCCCAACAGGTCTCCAATCACTCCGTCCAGTGATGTCGGCAGCCTCAGGGCCTTTGAGCTGCGGTCACCGTTCATTCATTTCCAATAAGCAGCGCCAAGTCCAAACAGCAGAAATCCTGTGATCACAGTTGCGAACAGGTAGATGTCTTCTACGTCTTCCAGGGAAAGGGCCGCTCGGCACACAACACGCCGACCTCCCACGCCTCCATCGTGGAACCGGTTGCCACTGGCCCGGCAGGACAGGCCGGTCCCCCGGTTCCCCCCAGGTCCCCCAGGTCCCCCCAGGTCCCCCCAGGGCCACGGTTCTTAGGGCGATGAGCAATGCGAAGAGTCTCTCCAGAAGATGACAAGACATGACGAGAGGAGCCAAGCAGGGAAGGTCAGGGGAGTAGGAGAGGAACATGAGGCCGGCTTCAGAGAGAGCCAAACGATGATGATGATGATGATGATGATGATGATGATGATGATGATGATGATGATGATGATGATGATGATGATGATGAAGCCATCAGGCCACAGCCACCACACAGCTTGTTCTAGTTCCAAACAGCTGCTTTTCCCTCATTGTTTGATGACAGTGTCTGTTGACCCGTCAACCAGCTGGACAATAACTTCCATGGAGCCGTCAGCTTTGACTTTAGCCGTAATTATTGGAGTCTGTACCTTTGATTATTATTTCATCAAATGAATCAACAAAGAAACAAGTGCAGCAGAAGGATCCCCATCAAGGAGAAGCCGAGCGGCCCTGAGACGGCCCATCGAGACCCTCGGTAAGTCGGTCTGGTATCTGATGGCATCCGGAACATATTTGAATATATTGTATACATTTTGTTTGTTAAATTATAAACAATGAATAGTTTTATGAATGAAGGGACCTCTTTTGGGTTTTGGGCCACATGTTGAGACACTGTCAAAGAAATAATTTGAGAAAGCATTTTATTTTGTACTTATTATTTAGCACTTTATTAGGCTATCAAATAAAAAAGTAAAGTAAACACAAAATAATGAGAGCAACCAGACACATTAGAGCATGTGTTCTCCTGCTGTCCAATCAGAGCGCTGGGGGTGTGGCCGGTAAAGTGTAGCACAGCTTCCTGACATCTTTCTACTGGGTATTTTTTATATCTGACCACCAGAAAAGATTCAGATGTATTTTAAGGTCTGACCGTCGTGTAGCTGGAAGAAGATTTTGTGTAAAAGAAATGACCTGAATCTGTTTTTAATATTTAAAGATAGTCTGTGAATCTGTGTGTGGAAGCAAAAGATAGTAATTGATGATGTTTTTGTATTGTATTTAAATCATTTTTATTACCATGAAAAAACTATTTTAAAAAGAGAATATTTTGGCATGTTGGTTGGTTTGATCTCATCTGTTATCTGCACTTGAACTGCAGTTTAACTCAAGATGAAGTGCAGTTAAGTTTAAGATTAACTCTAGTTTAACTGCAGTTTAATTTAGATTAATTCTAGTTCAACTGCAGTATAATTTAAGATCAACTCTAATATAATTCCAATTTAACTGCAGTATAATTTAAATGAACTATATTTGAACTTGAGTCAAAAGTGGAGTTTAATTGAAGTTTAACTCCAGTTTAACTGGGTTTGAATGGCTGGTGGTGATGGTGGGGCACAGTAGACAACCACAGATGTTGTTGTTTCATTTGTTTATGACACCTCTGAGTAATTGTCTTGAAGGTCACAAGAAAGTTACCTGAAGGCTATCTGAGTCACCTGAAGGTCACATGAAAGTTACCTGAAGGCTATCTCAGATGAGTCACCTGAAGGTCACGAGTCACATGCAAGTTACCTGAAGGTCACAGGACAGTCACCAGAAGGTTACCTGAGAGTCCTGTGACGGTCAGGTGACTATCTGAGTGTTTGGGGCACTAGATGAATAAGAGATGACTTGATGAGTGTATTGATTGGCTGATAGGTGTGAATGAGTATTATGTCAAAGGTCACATGAGACTGAACCTGCTGAGACAGATTGAAGCCACAGGGAGATTAAATGTTGAAATATGCACAACGTTGTTCTTCTTCTTCAGTTCTTAATGATTACTGTTATTTCTCATTAAATACAAGCAGCTGTTGTTTCACAGATAAAACTAAGTTTACTTATTCTGTTTGTGAATCCAAACATGAAGAAAGAAACTGTCATTCCAGCTTTGGTTAATGGCACCATGCAAGAAGACTCATGAGAACCGAGGTCACGGCGTTCACTGACTGTACATCCTAAGGCCGAAGGAACCTCATCCAGTCTCTAAGGCTGAAGGAACCTCATCCAGTCTCTAATGTCGAAGGAACCTCATCCAGTCTCTAAGGCCGAAGGAACCTCATCCAGTCTCTATGTCCGATGGAACCTCATCCAGTCTCTAAGGCCGAAGGAACCTTGTCCAGTCTCTAAGGCCGAAGGAACCTCGTCCAGTCTCTAAGGCCGAAGGAACCTCATCCAGTCTCTATGTCCAAAGGAACCTCATCCAGTCTCTAAGGCCGAAGGAACTTCGTCCAGTCTCTAAGGCCGAAGGAACCTCGTCCAGTCTCTAAGGCCGAAGGAACCTCGTCCAGTCTCTAAGGCCGAAGGAAGAAGTAAGGGAGGAAGAGGGGTTGGATGGGTGAGAGAGAGGAAAAAGGTCGGTGGGTTATCGGTGTCCCGGTAGCTGGTGGAAATGTCGCCGCTGAGACGAAGAGGGGAGTGAATAGGTGCGCCGTGTTTAAGTACCGATGGCTCGAATGATTGGCTGAGTGAGGGCTGTGGTCTTCCTTCCCGAACTATGTTCTGTAAAACCTCCTTTATTAACTCTGCTTCCTCCCCGGAGTCTTTGTGACTTGACGTCTCAGAGGGTCCCTGACCTGCTGGTCTGAAGCCTCCTGCCATGGACCTGCTGATGCTCTGACAGTCCCTAAAGATGGGAGCTGGTCCATTCTCTGAAATCCTCATTTTATATTATTCATACATTTACTCAATAGTTTTCTACTTATTGTTGTATATTATAGTATTGTTATGTTTTCAGGTATGATACAATTTAAGTTTAGACTTGTGTTTGCTGCTATCTGGTGGCCAAATCGTGTAACTACATCATTTAAACAGCTATAGCGTCAATGCATATTTATATCATATTTATAGTTTATGTGTGATATGATTCTGTAGTATTGTGGTAGTTGTTACGTGTAAAAATAATCATAATAATAATAATATATAATAACACAATTCATCGTATAGTTTGGACACAACCCTTACTTTGAAGGTACTCGGCAGTGAACCGACCATTACTTTGAAATGAACTCGGCAGTGAACCGGATGTAGTCAGAGCGCCATATTGCATACAAAGAACCAAAGTGTGTGTGTTTCACAATTTCTCCACAGCCACCGACCTGCTGAGCCGGGAGCGGCCTCCCTCGCCCGCGGCCCGCCACGCCGGCCCGCCACGCCGGCCCGCCGCCGGCCCGCCGCTGCGCCCGGAGCCTCCAGCGGACCGCGGCCGCCATGGAGCGGAGCGACGCCTTCGTGTCTCAGACGGAACTCATCATGGAGCTGGCGGTGGAGTCCGCCGCCGCTGTCCTACACCATGGGAGCGACAGCCGGGAGAGACGGGTGAGAGACACGTGTCCGACATAGCGATAGATATCAATTATATAGATACATGAATGTACGTGTTCAAGTCTCCCAGAGCTTCAGAGGAAAATCCCACCGTCACTTCCTTCTTTGCTGGGAGTTGTAATCACGCGAGATAACAGAAACGTGATTTCAAATGACTTACTTCCTGTTAGATCTGTAAGCTAATTGTAGTTTACAGACCTAGTTCGGATTTATAGCTATTTGGTGTAGAAGTGTTTATAAATATATGCGTATGTAGAAAAGTGTGTGTACCTGTATTATGTGTACACTGAAGCACTGTAATGCATGTTAAACGAGTAAGGTCGATCATTAATATTGTTCCAGGAGAAGTCTTTAGATTAAGCGGGGTGTCTTGGCTCAGTTGAGGCCAAGTGATTTGGAAGTTGTGTGTCTTAATGTATTAGGCCACACCCCTACGTGTTCATTGGTCCATATCCTCTGAACGCAATGAGAGATCAACAAGTATTGGATCATTGTTGGTGACATTAAACCAATAATAAACCACATCAAGTTTTATAAGAATGTGACCCATGTTTATGTGATGGAAAAAAACGAAACCAAATTCAAAATGGAGGAAAATGTGATTAGGCACATTTTAATGCCATGATTGACTTTTTTGTAGAGCAGGTCCAAGTGGACATGTGTGCCCAATGTCAAGTCATTCGGGTTAGGGTGGCAAGAAGTGTGGGCTTTCTACCTCAAGGGGGCACTGTGGAGACATTTCCTCATACCTGAATGCAAGGCCCCTAAAATATTACATTTTAAAAAGTCTGGATATGCATGTTTAAATGTAACAACTTTTGGAATATGATGACGCCCCCAAGGTTCAGTTGACCTGTTCACCCCCATCAAACACGGAGCTTCAGTTGACCTGTTGACCCCCATCAAACACGGAGCTTCAGTTGACCTGTTGACCCCCATCAAACACGGAGCTTCAGTTGACCTGTTGACCCCCATCAGACACAGAGCTTCAGTTGACCTGTTGACCCCCATCAGACACAGAGCTTCAGTTGACCTGTTGACCCCCATCAGACACAGAGCTTCAGTTGACCTCTTGACCCCCATCAGACACAGAGCTTCAGTTGACCTCTTGACCCCCATCAGACACAGAGCTTCAGTTGACCTGTCGACCTCCATCAAACACGGAGCTTCAGTTGACCTGTCGACCTCCATCAAACACGGAGCTTCAGTTGACCTGTCGACCCCCATGCAGGACCAGCTGACTGCCGTCCTCCACATGACGGCCAGGGAGGCGGTTCGTAAGATCTGCAGCGTCTTCAGAGAGCTGCACGCGAGCGTGGCCCTGGAGAGACAAGCTCTGAAGGACAGAGTGGGACATCTGGAACGAGAACTGAGGTCAAAGACTGAGAAGACCGTCTATACAACAAAAGCCTCAGGTAGGAACAACATGACCTCGTAGACCGTACGTAGACTAGAGGAACAATGTGACCTCGTAGACCGTACGTAGACTAGAGGAACAACGTGACCTCCTAGACCGTACGTAGACTAGAGGAACAACGTGACCTCCTAGACCGTACATAGACTAGAGGAACAACGTGACCTCCTAGACCGTACATAGACTAGAGGAACAACGTGACCTCCTAGACCGTACATAGACTAGAGGAACAACGTGACCTCCTAGACCGTACGTAGACTAGAGGAACAACGTGACCTCGTAGACCGTACGTAGACTAGAGGAACAACGTGACCTCCTAGACCGTACGTAGACTGTGGAGGACCTTGTAGACTGTACTTAGACACTGTAGAAACCACGTGACCTCATTGACCCTTAAATCAAAGTGATTTCTCCCAAAAAGATTTGAAGTAAAGAAAACTTCAGTTGCGATTTTTACGGTTTGACTTTCTGTGGTCCGGACTCCCCCAGATGGACCGGCCTCGTCACCAGACGTCAACCAACCAGCTGCCGACCCTTCGGCCCTCGCCACAGCCATCCTCGACTCTGCCAGACGCAGACGCAGAGCCAGCAGCCGGCCTCAGGTCCCTCTGGTCATCGTCAGCCAGCCGCTCCCCGGACCAATCACAGGCCAGAGCAGCCCGGCCCCCCCGGTACTGACGGAGCAACCGCATCCAGCCACAGCCGACTCTAATCTTCAGACCGAGGTGGTGGTAGAAATGAACCAGGATTCCATGGATCTTGATGAATCACCTGAGGAAGTGAGCTCTCTTCCTGTGGCTCATGATCAGCCAACCAGTGAGTCCACAGGTGTTCCGGTGACAACCAGGGAAGACACTCCCTCACCTAAAGAGGACCAGTCTGTTGGTGTAAGTATTTTACTATATATATAGTATCAAGTATTCATTTCCGCTTTCATGACTCAGAATGTAAATTATTATATTGATGCACATCTTAAGAGGAATAATGTATCATCATACTTGCTGCTCGTACTAAAGTCTCTTTATTACTGGAGCTGACCAGCTCATCATTAATAGTCCATCTTGTTTTTCTAATAAATCTAATTTCGAAACAACTGCTGGTATTTCATAGCCTGGATACCAGACCGAACTTAGCCCCGCCCTCAACATGTCTGGCATCGCTCCATTGGGGAGAAATGATCTCCGACCAGATATTGGTCGGACCAATCAGATTGTGAGGGCGGGCTTTATACGATGATGGACTATGATCCACAGTAACGTAACCAACACGTCATCAAGAGGCGCTTGCTTCTTCCAGCGTGCAGTTGAGTTCAGCAACTATGCGTCGCTTAAAACACGTCACATACTGCGTTGCTCTGATTGGTTGTAGCTCTATCCAATTGAGAAGAGGCATCTTCTCTCCTGGTTGGGTTAAGACACGCCCCTTAATACATAGACACGCCCCTTAATCACAGCCAACGAAGTATCAGACTCACATTCTTACTAGAACTATGAGGATGACATCGTCAGGCTAGGTGTTTCATATCTGAAGTCTGTTTTCCAGGAAACAGAAATAAAGATGGAAACTGTTGAAGCCGCCGTTGCTGACAGCCAACCAGGTGAGAGGGGAATCTCTATAGTGATGACGATGTGTCTGAGAACACGGGTGAAGGGATGTTTGGCGTGTTGAAGTGACAGTCAGGCCACATGTCTCCGTTGGAAGGTCACTTGTGTAATGATCTGGAAGCTGAGCAGGCGGGGCTTCACTGCTTCTCTTGGCCCGCAGCGGTCTGTCGGAGTTTGATCTAACCGGACTAGAGAAGAGCAGGAAGCGTTCCACTGTTGTATCTGGGTTGACATGTCCAATGTCTTCCGGTGCAGCTATGTGTGAGGAGGAGCAGAAGGAGCTGGAGAGGAAGAGAAGGAGGGAGCTGTACAAAGAGAAGAGGTTCTTCTGTGAACTCTGTAACAAAGGTTTCCACCAGAAACACCAGCTGAGGAAGCACGTGTCCTGTCACCTCAAACCTTTCCCCTGCAGCTCCTGTGACAAAGGTTTCTACAAGGCCAAGAGTCTGCAGAAGCACCTGCTGAGCCACCAGCTGAGGGAGGCTCAGGAGAACGACCCCGACAAGCTGCTGCGCTGCAGCCAGTGCGACCAGAAGTTCCGCTTGCTGCGGCAGCTCCGAGTCCACCAGGCCTCTCACCGGCTGGAGAAGACGGCGCTGCAGTGCCGCGTCTGCAACCGCACCTTCGCCTCGGCGGGCGCGCTGCGCTACCACGAGGTGTCGCACGCGCAGGTCAAGCCCTTCATGTGCGACGTGTGCGGGAAAGGCTTCACCAGGAAGAAGAGCCTCCGCGAGCACCAGACCGTGCACACCGGCGCGCGGCCCTACGCCTGCCCCGCCTGCGCCAAGAGCTTCTCCACCGCCAGCAACCTGCGCGTCCACAAGCGCTCGCACTCCGACGAGCGGCCCTACAAGTGCTGCGAGTGCGACAAGGCCTTCAAGTGCAAGATGGGGCTGCTGCAGCACCGAGTGGTCCACTCCGGAGAGAAGCCCTTCATGTGCCAGACCTGCGGACTCAGCTTCGGCCTCAAGTACAACTTCCAGAGACACCTGCGCCTCCACAACGGAGAGAAGCCCTTCAGGTACTCGGCCGCCTGCTCCTCCATCAGCCACACCTTAATGTTGAGCCGTCCAGGGTTAGGTAGTCCACGTCCGTCCAGGGTTAGGTAGTTGCTGTTCTGTCTGCTTAATCATTATAATATTAAATGCATAATTGTTTCTTGATCATGATGATGTGATGTGAAGAAAAGTGTGTGTGTGTGTGTGTGTGTGTGTGTATATATATATATATATATATATATATATATATATATATATATATATATATATATATATATATATATATTCCATTCAGTTAATTTATATAGCCCAATATTACAAATGTGTCTCGGAGTGCTTTACAATCTGTACACATAGACATCCCTGCCCCAAAACCTCACATCAGATCAGGAAAAGCTCCCACATATATATATATATATATATATATATATATATATATATATATATATATATATATATATATATAATGTGTATATTCTATAACACAGCTGAAGCTTACCTGTCCTTGGTCTCCGTCTCAGGTGTGATAAATGTGGAGAGGGCTTCACGGGTACCTGGGCTCTGAAGACCCACATGCTGGTTCACGGCGTGGAGAAGCCGTTCATGTGCGACCTCTGTGGGAAGACGTTTTTCTACAACTGCCAGTTGCAGAAGCACCAGCAGCTGGTCCACGACAACAAGGCCCGGCAGAAGGCCGGCGGGCCGGCGGGCCGGCGGCGGCCGACCGTGGCCAAACCCTACGGCTGTAAGACGTGCCTGAAGAGCTTCAGCAGCAGCACCACGCTGAGGACGCACGAGAAGAGCCACGCCGAGAACAAGGACTTCACCTGCGACACCTGCGGGAAGTCATTCCACCTGCGCCACCTGCACCTCTACCACATGAGGCAGCACAGCGGCGACCGGCCCTACGTCTGCAGCGTCTGCCAGAAAGGCTTCCTGCTGACGTCGCAGCTGAAGCAGCACGAGCTCCTGCACACCGGAGTCAAGCCGCACAAGTGCCAAGAGTGCGGCAGAGAGTTCAGGACGCCGCAGAACTACCACCGCCACCTGCTGGTCCACACCGGAGAGAAACCCTACGAGTGCGTGGTGTGCAGCAGGAAGTTCAGGCAGTCCAACCAGCTCAAGTCCCACATGCAGATCCACACCGGGGTGAAGCTGTACAGCTGCGAGCGCTGCGGCCAGGGCTTCTCCGACTCCAGGCAGCTGAAGAAACACCGATGTGGAGACGAGTTCCAGAGCTGCGAGTCGAGCAGCAAACGCAGGAAGCAGAAGAGCAGCTTTCCCTGGACCAAGAGCTTCACGCAGCTAGCCTAGCTGAGCATAGAGACTATGTATTATATTGGATGGATTATTATCCATCCAATAATGTACACATCAAAACTGTTGTACAATTGTTTTAAAACGTTTCTGTATTTTTATATTTTAAAAAGCAACATTTTTGAAAAACAAGATGAAAACACAGTTCATAGTGTCGTATGAGTTGAAGAGTGGACGGGCTCTTGTTTTGTGTTCTGTTCACTTTCAGTTGAATTAAAGGGCCGGTGCACTTCCTGTTTCTGCCTTGTCAATTATTATTCTGGATCACGGAGGTCTGGAGCGTGGTCCATGCCTACTAACTATACACTATTGCTCATCTGGTCACATCTAGTGTTCATCTGGTCACATGACATCTATAGCTTATCTGGTCACGTCTAGTGCATCTGGTCACGTCTAGTGTTCATCTGGTCACATGACATCTAGTGTTCATCTGGTCACGTCTAGTGTTCATCTGGTCAAGTCTAGTGTTCATCTGGTCACATGACATCTAGAGTTCATCTGGTCACGTCTAGTGTTCATCTGGTCACATGACATCTAGTGTTCATCTGGTCAAGTCTAGTGTTCATCTGGTCACTAAATCATTTAAATTGTTATTTAATAAGTATTGAATGAATCAATTACATCTGGTTTAAATCCTATTTATCAGATGGATCTCAGTTTGTATTTGTAAACGATGAAGCCTCAATGACCACCAACGTTAGTCACGGAGTTCCACAAGGTTCTGTGCTTGGACCAATTCTATTTACCTTATACATGCTTCCTTTGGGCAATATTATCAGGAAACGCTCTATAAACTTTCATTGTTATGCAGATGATACTCAACTATATCTATCGATAAAACCAGAGGAGACTAACCAACTCACTAAAATTCAAGCATGTCTTAGTGACATAAAAACATGGATGACCGGCAACTTCTTGATGTTAAACTCAGACAAAACCGAAGTAATTCTACTGTGATCACCTCAGAGATCAATTATCTGGTGATGTGGTTTCTGTAGATGGCATTACTCTAGCATCAACACCACTGTAAAGAATCTCGGCGTTATCTTTGATCGGGACTTGTCCTTTAACTCCCACATAAAGCAAATCTCAAGGACTGCATTCTTCCATCTACGTAATATTTCAAAAATCAGGCACATCTTGTCTCAAAAAGATGCAGAGAAATTGGTTCACGCGTTCGTTACTTCGAGACTGGATTACTGCAACTCCTTATTATTAGGCTGCACTAATAAATCTCTTAGGTCCCTCCAGTTGATCCAGAATGCTGCAGCTCGTATTCTCACTAAAACTAAGAAAAGAGATCACATGACTCCTGCACTAGCTGCTCTACACTGGCTCCCTGTAAAATCAAGAATCACTTTTAAAATTCTTCTCTTAACTTACAAAGCCATAATTGGTGATGCACCATCATATCTTAAAGAGCTTGTAGTACCGTATCGCCCCACCAAAGGGCTGCTCACTAAATGCGGGGCTACTTGTAGTTCCTAGAGTCTTAAGATGTAAAATGGGAGCCAGAGCCTTTAGTTATCAAGCTCCTCTTTTATGGAACCAGCTCCACCTTCAGTCCTGGAGGCAGACACAGTCACCACCTTCAAGAGTAGACTGAAGACTTTCCTCTTTGACAGAGCTGATAGTCAGGGCTGAGTCAGGTTCACCTGGTCCACACCTGGAGATGCTGCTAGAGGCTGATAGCTGCTGGGGACCTTTAGGATGCACTGAGCACCTCTCTCCTCTTCTCTTTCTCCTATGGATGAATCTTCATCTCTCCATCACACATGACTAACTCTGCTTTCTCCCCGGAGTCCTTCTGACTTCACGTCTCATGGGGTCATCGGACCCTATGAGACGGCATAGATTCCATCTGCTGATGGACCTTCGATGGTTGGATCGTGAGTTCCTGTCGCCAGCTGCCACTGCCCTGCTGGGACTCCGCCCACTCCTCCACTTGGGAGGTCTCCAAACTCTCCATCGTGGAATATGCCTAAATATGAACTATTGATAAACTCTGTCAGATTCCTTGAATGTATTTTAACTCTAAATATGTCCTTCTGTACACATGACATCTATTGCATCTGTCCATCCTGGAGAGGATCCTCCTCTGTTGCTCTCCTGAAGGTTTCTTCCCTTTTATCCCCCTGAAGGGTTATTTGGGAGTTTTTCCTGATCCGATGTGAGGTTTTGGGTCAGGGATGTCTATGTGTACAGATTGTAAAGCACTCTGAGACAAATTTGTAATTTGTGAAACTGGGCTATACAAATAAACTGAATTGAATTGAATCTAATTGTATCTGTTCTGTTCTAAAGCACACACTGCGGACGTCGCTGGTTGAGAGCGAGTGGAATAGATTACGAGGGAACGCGCAACTTGAATGGCCGTAAAGTGACATCGTTGATGTGAACTGTCGTAAAGTTGAAAGAAGCTGTACTTTACGATTTTCCGGGAAGCGGCCCTTTCCGCTCGAAGCCAGCGCACAGACTGTGCGCATGCGCTCTGTGCCAAAAGACGCGGCTCTTCTTGGTCTTCAGGTCGGTTCCCGGTAGTTCCGGTTACCGCTAATCCTAACCCGAGTTAGCTGGATCCTTCCCGTGCGAACAGTTAGCGCTAACGCGTTAGCATCAACTGAGTGTTACAGGTGAGCTAAAGCGAGTGACTATGTCACAGTCCTGAGAACTACGTATGACCGTTCACCTGGACCGGTCTCTGTACCTGTCTCTGTGTACATGTCCTCTGTGTACATGTCCTCTGTGTACCTGTCCTCTGTGTACATGTCTCTGTGTACCTTTCTCTGTGTACATGTCCTCTGTGTACCTGTCTGTGTACCTGTCTGTGTGTACTGTGTGGTGTGTCTCTTGTCTTCTCACCTGTACTGTCTCAGTCTCCTGACTCCTCCCCCTGAGGATGAGGGAGGTGAAGGTGTCTGAGGGAAGGAGAGGAAGAGTTCTGTCTCTGGACGACTGTCGATGTCCCGTGTGTCTGGAGATGTTCCTGGAGCCGGTCACCCTGCCCTGCACACACACCTTCTGCAAGGTAACACACACACACACACACCCCTTGCTAGGTAACACACACACACACACCTTCTGCTAGGTAACACACACACACACACACACACACACACACACACACACACCTTCTGCTAGGTAACACACACACACACACCTTCTGCTAGGTAACACACACACCCACCTTCTGCTAGCGAGCCCACGCCTCGTCTTCATCGGCTCTTCGTCCCAGGCCTGCTTCCTGGAGTCCGTGGACAAGGCCACGCTGTGCTGCCCGCTGTGCAGGAGGAGGGTTTCTACGTGGGCCCGCCTGAACAGTCGCAACCGGACCCTGGTGGACCAGCAGCTGTGGGACCAGATCCAGACCCGCTTCCCCCTGCAGTGTCAGCGCCGCCTCGCGGGGGAGGGGGAGGAGCCCGGAGGTACGCCACAGACATCCCATAATACGGTCTGCCTGTACGGAGCCTGATGTGTGTGTGTGTGTGTGTGTGTGTGTGTGTGTGTGTGTGTGTGTGTGTGTGTGTGTGTGTGTGTGTGTGTGTGTGTGTGTGTGTGTGTGTGTGTGTGTGTGTGTGTGTGTGTGTGTGTGTGTGTGTGTAGTGGCGGTGTGCTCCCCCAGGGTGTGTCGGCCTGGAGAGCTGAAGCAGGAGTACGAGGCCCAGGTGTCCCAGGTGAGTCCCTCTCAGGTGCTGTGTCCCTTCTGGGCTCCTGTAGGACATGAAGGTCTCTGCAGTCTGATGGTCCTCTTTGGGGAGGAAGGTTCTAACCCCGAAGGATCGCCGTGGCCCTCGTGATGAAAGTCGCTTACAATATCTAAATGCTAAGGAGCTTCAATGCTTCCTTCCTCATCTCCTTGAGCATAGGAAACACTGGACCTTCCTTTTCCAAAGGAAAGGAGATCATCCGCCCCACGACACGGGATCAGAATCCTGAAACAAACAGCTCTAGAGTCTGGGTTCGGTCCCTCTGGCTCTAGGGTCTGGGTTGGGTCCCTTTGGGTCTAGAGTCTGGGTTGGGGTCCCTCTGGGTCTAGAGTCTGGGTCCCTCTGGGTTCGGTCCCTCCTGCTCGTGACATCATTGGTTCCTGCCTCCATCTCCTGATGGATGGTGGAGGTCTCCAGACTCTCCATGGTGAAATATGCCTAAATATGAACTATTGATAAACTCTGTCAGATTCCTTGAATGTATTTTAACTCTAAATCTGTCTTCTGGTCACATGACATCTATTGTTCTGTCCATCTGGAGAGGATCCTCCTCTGTTCTCTCCTCAAGGGTTCTTCCCTTTTACCCTGAAGGGTTATTTGGGAGATGTTTCTGGTCCGATGTGAGGTCAAAGGTCAAAGGTCAGGGATGTCTATGTGTACAGATTGTGAAGCACTCCGAGACACATTTGTAATTTGTGAAACTGGGCTCTACAAATAAACTGAACTGGTTGTGGTCAGCTGACGGAGGAGAAGCGAGTCCTGGACCAGGAGGAGAGCCGGGCCAGTGAGGACTACATCCAGCGCCTACTGGCTGAGGAGGAGGAGCTGCAGCAGGAGGAGACGAGGAGGCGCCATGACGACGAGAGGCTGGCCCGGCGGCTCAGCAGCCAGCTGGTGAGTCCTGGGCCCTCTGGAGGCCCTCTGGGGGCCCTATGGGGGCCCTCTGGGGGTCCTGGTGGAGACCAGATAGAGCGTCTTCATTAACAGTTTGCTCCTCCTCCAGAACCCGGTCCCGGTCCCTCAGGGTCCTGCTGCCGTCATTCCAGCCAAGAAAAAGAAGAAAGAGGTCGGCGGAGGTCAGATGGAGAAGTAGGTCCACTTGTTGTTTCAGGGACCACTGGTGGGGCGGACTAGGCTGCACCAAGACCAATACGGGGAGCAGGTCCACCAAGACCAGTACGGGGACCAAGTCCCACCAGCGTGTAATATTTATACTCAGAGTATAACTAACCCTAACCTGGTGAACAGTGAGGGGGGGCGTGTTGAGCGTTAAAACACTTCCTGGTTGGTCCCTCGTGGTCTCTGCGTGTCCCCTGTGGTCCCTCGTGGTCTCTGCGTGTCGCCTGTGGTCCCTCGTGGTCCCTCGTGGTCTCTGCGTGTCCCCTGTGGTCCCTCGTGGTCTCTGCGTGTCCCCTGTGGTCCCTCGTGGTCTCTGCGTGTCCCCTGTGGTCCCTCGTGGCCCCTCGTGGTCTCTTGTGGTCTCTGCGTGTCCCCTGTGGTCCCTCGTGGTCTCTTGTGGTCTCTGCGTGTCCCCTGTGGTCCCTCGTGGTCTCATGTGGTCCCTTGTGGTCTCTGTTCCAGGTTCCTGAGCCCTGTGGCCTCCAGCAGCCTCCTGGCCAATAAGGTACTCCTGAAGGAGCTCCAGGAGGGCTCTTTGTGGCTGATGGTCAATGTTATGCTAAGCTAACTGTTGCTTGAGAGAGGGGCTCCGCCCACTGCTCCTGAGGCTCCGCCCACTGCTCCTGAGGTCAAAGTGTTTTAACCTGAAACGTGTCTGACTTTGAAACTAGTTAGGGTCCTCGTGACGACATTTCGTCGTAGAGGAACCTATTGTTATTGACCTGATTGTTATTATTAGGGCCCGAGACGACCGACGGAGTCGGTCCGACGAGGACCTATTGTTATTCGTATGTTTATTCTTATTATTATTATTCTTCTTACCCGCCTTAGCAGGGAGTTTCGAGGGTCAAGAACTGACACGACGACGTTCAAATTTTCCAGACATATCAGGATCGGCGAAAATCCCGATGTGAATGTGGTCTCGGAAAAAAGTGAAAAAAATTAGCTCGCTAGCGCCCCCTTGAGTAAGAACGCGAATATCTTTTTTTTTTCAACAATGTCCGATTGACTTGAAACTTGGTATATAGGTTCACCTGGACCTGCTCTACAAAAAACTCAATGGTGGCCATCAAATGCGCCAACTTAGATTTTCGGCCATTTTGAATTTTTTATTTTTTTTATTTTTTCACTTTTTCCTAAAACGCTTTGTCCGATTTACACAAATCGCTGTGGTGACTTATTGGGTCAATGTCATCATGACCTGTGAAGATCTTGTTGATAGCTTATTGCGTTCAGAAGATATGGACCAATGAACATTTAAGGGGTGTGTCCTAATATTTGAAGTTGCATAACTTCCAATTCCTTTGGCCTATCCTCACCAAATTTCTAGGCTATGTCCAGGTAGCATCCCTTAACCTGCAAAACGATTTTCATAATATTTGACCATTAGGGGGCGCTGCAATTAATCGCTCAATATCGGCATTTTCGGCCACTTTTTGCCATTTTTCACTTTTTTTGGCAGTTATAAAACGGCGAACTCCTCCTAGAGCAAAAACCTGATTCTTTCAAAACTGGCCCTGGATGATCTTGAGACCTTTGCCGTAAAAAATCTTTAAAAGAATTAAAAAATATTAAACTATGTGACCTCGGTCGAACTTTAAAAATTCCTTAAAAAACAAAATTCGCCATAAAAATACTAGTTGATGTAACTTGGCCATACATCATGTCATGTAATGTAACCTTGATGATGCTTCCCTGTGAAGCTCGTAACGACACGTTGAAGATTGGGACCTCGGCGTACCGGCAAATATGGTCCTCCACCATGAGCGAATAAACCAATGTAAATCGACACAACATCATTGGATCCAATACAAACTCCACATGTGTGATGAGACCCCAGGCCTGAAGACCTCTGCAGTCTTTTTTTTTTGTTGTCTTAGCGCCACCTACTGGTAGTAGGAAGTACATATTTATGTTATGCGCCATACCGGAAGTCGGCCAATTTGATTTCTGTGTGACTTTTTTCATGCTATAGCCTAGAAAAATAATAAAATGATTGCCCTATGTGCGGTGGGTCGAACTTCGCGTGGCGACATTCCCCAACGTGCGTGAATTATCGAGGGCCCGGTCAATGCTGCTCGCAGCTTTAATTCTTATTATTACCCGCCTTAGCAGGGAGTTTCGAGGATCTTGGACTTTCATGACAACGTTCAAATTTTCCAGACATATCAGGATCGGCGAAAATACCGATGTGATTGGGGTTTCGGGAAAAAGTGAAAACATTTTTTCTCTCTAGCACCCCCTGGTGACATAACAATGTATAATTTTTTTCAACAATGACCGATTGACTTGAAACTTGGTATATAGGTTCACCTGGACCTGCTCTACAAATAACTCAATGGTGGCCATCAAATGCGCCTACTTAGATTTTGAAGGTTAGACTTTCATGATGCCAGAAAACGAAGCATTTTATGTTTCGTCCAACACTGTTGCCGTGGCAACCCATTCTTCGCGTCAAACAACCAAGGGGCTTTAGAGGGACTTAAATTGCTTGAAACGTAACTAAACTTAGCACACTTATTTAAAGTCACAGATGTAGTTACCTGATATGATTTGAATGCTTTGGAATGGCAATATGGCTCAATAGTGCCCCCTAGACTATATTCGTTATTTAAATGGCCAAGTTATTTTCCCCCGATGATCGATGACCTTGACATTCATCATACATGTTCGCTTAGACCTGCTCTAAAAAGAATTACATTATGACCATAAGCTCTGCCCACTTTCATTTGCCGCCATTTTAAATTTTGTAAAAAACATTCTTTTCAACTCCTCCCAAACGATAGCTGCGATTTCTACACGACTTGTCGTGGTTAATTAGTGTTTCAATGCAATCAATCTTTCAAAGATTGTTGACATCTCATTGCGTTCAGAGAATATGGACCAATGAACATCCAAGGGGTGTGGCCTGATATTTAAAGACACCTAACTTCCATATCAATTGGCCAATCCTCACCAAATTGGTAGACTATGTTCACATGACATCCCTTAAGATACCCTAATTTTTTCATAATATTTGAACTTTAGGGGGCGCTACAATCAATCCCTCAATATATGACTTTTTTACATTATTTTCTCACATTTTGGGGGGTTTGTAAAACAGTTAACTCCTCCTAGAGCGTAAACTCAATTATTTCCAAACTAGGCCAGTATAGTCTTGAGACCTTTGTCTAGAGAAATCTTTGAAAGATTTCAAAAATATTAAAGTTTGTGCGTTTTCCGGACCGGCAAAGAAACGCCATTCGCCATTAACATGTAAGTTGATGTAACTCGGCCATACATTATCCAATCTGCTCCGTATTCCTTGTATATCTTCACATACTGACCGTGAAGACATCCATATGATAATTTTAAATTGTAGTCATAGCGCCACCGAGTGGCCAAAGCAAATCAGCCTAAAAAGCATCACATTCACTTGTAGTTACAAGGTCTACACTTCACGTGGATATACATGAAGCATTTATATCTTCAAATTGTCACAGCGCCCCCTGCTGGCTACACTGGACTGGCTTGAATCTGATCCAAACTTCTCATGCTGCATAGAATTCACGGCTTGAGGAAATCAGTTAAACGCCAGAACGGCGGTCATGCGTTCTCGGCCGACGGGGCCGGCGACCGGCCGGCCCCCCCGATGTGCGAAGCAGGAACGAGGACCCGTTCGACGCTGCTTGCAGCTTTAATTTCCCTTCCTTTGTTTCAGGAGAACATCCTCCTCCCTCCGGAGCGCCCCCCCCCCCCCCAGACAGCCAGACCACCTCCTGCCACCTCCCCCTCGGGGGAGCTCCAGACTCCGGGGAGTCACATGACTGGAGAAGGGTCGGAGGAAGAGAAGGTGACCAAACGAGGCTGTCGCGCCTCCTCCTCTCTGGAGGTGGGGGGGCCGGCCTGGGTTGGATTTGCTGAATTGGAGGCGGAGCTTGTGAGCAGACGGCATCAGGAAGAGGAGGACCGCCGGCTAGCGCTCCTCCTGCAGAAGGAGCTGGACCAGCAGGAGAAGCACCGAGCCACGGACCGGCGGAGGGGCTCCTCTGACCCGTATCTGCTCCGTCCACGGGAGAGCGGCAGACCCCCCAGAAAGAAGTCCAAGACCTCCTCCTCCACAAAGACTAGAGACACTCCCCCTTCCTCTGCAAAGCCCTCCTCCTCCTCCTCCTCCTCCTCCAGCAGAAGACAAGCCACTCTGCCTGAGGCGTTCTCCGGCCTGAGCGGCGAGCGCTCCTCCTCCTCCTCCTCCTCCTCCTCCTCCTCGTAGGCCCCCGTAGAGACTCTGATTCATGGCGGACTCCTCCCCCTGTAGAGCAAAGCAGGCAGACGTTTCCTTTGATGTTTGGAAGTGATTTTGTCTCAAAGTAAAACACAAATCGGTCAAAGTTGTTTTTTCTCTAAAATGCTGTGAAGAATACATTTGTTTGAAACTTTGTGTTTTCTGAGATTAAAGTTCAAGTAGATTATAATCAATACAAGTGGTCATTGATCTGGAGATGTAGAGCGCACTGCCCTGACTCCTTGTGACCAGCTGCTCTATAAATCTATAGTCGACTCCTTGTGACCAGCTGCTCTGTAAGTCTATAGTCGACTCCTGACCAGCTGCTCTATAAGTCTTTAGTCAACTCCTGACCAGCTGCTCTATAAGTCTATAGTCGACTCCTTGTGACCAGCTGCTCTGTAAGTCTATAGTCGACTCCTGACCAGCTGCTCTATAAGTCTTTAGTCAACTCCTGACCAGCTGCTCTATAAGTCTATAGTCGACTCCTTGTGACCAGCTGCTCTGTAAGTCTATAGTCGACTCCTTGTGACCAGCTGCTCTGTAAGTCTATAGTCGACTCCTGACCAGCTGCTCTATAAGTCTTTAGTCAACTCCTGACCAGCTGCTCTATAAATCTATAGTCGACTCCTTGTGACCAGCTGCTCTATAAGTCTATAGTCGACTCCTGACCAGCTGCTCTATAAGTCTTTAGTCAACTCCTGACCAGCTGCTCTATAAGTCTATAGTCGACTCCTTGTGACCAGCTGCTCTATAAATCTATAGTCGACTCCTTGTGACCAGCTGCTCTGTAAGTCTATAGTCGACTCCTTGTGACCAGCTGCTCTGTAAGTCTATAGTCGACTCCTGACCAGCTGCTCTATAAGTCTTTAGTCAACTCCTGACCAGCTGCTCTATAAATCTATAGTCGACTCCTTGTGACCAGCTGCTCTGTAAGTCTATAGTCGACTCCTGACCAGCTGCTCTATAAGTCTTTAGTCAACTCCTGACCAGCTGCTCTATAAGTCTATAGTCGACTCCTTGTGACCAGCTGCTCTATAAATCTATAGTCGACTCCTTGTGACCAGCTGCTCTGTAAGTCTATAGTCGACTCCTTGTGACCAGCTGCTCTGTAAGTCTATAGTCGACTCCTTGTGACCAGCTGCTCTGTAAGTCTATAGTCGACTCCTGACCAGCTGCTCTATAAGTCTTTAGTCAACTCCTGACCAGCTGCTCTATAAATCTATAGTCGACTCCTTGTGACCAGCTGCTCTGTAAGTCTATAGTCGACTCCTTGTGACCAGCTGCTCTGTAAGTCTATAGTCGACTCCTTGTGACCAGCTGCTCTGTAAGTCTATAGTCGACTCCTGACCAGCTGCTCTATAAGTCTTTAGTCAACTCCTGACCAGCTGCTCTATAAATCTATAGTCGACTCCTTGTGACCAGCTGCTCTGTAAGTCTATAGTCGACTCCTGACCAGCTGCTCTATAAGTCTTTAGTCAACTCCTGACCAGCTGCTCTATAAGTCTATAGTCGACTCCTTGTGACCAGCTGCTCTATAAATCTATAGTCGACTCCTTGTGACCAGCTGCTCTGTAAATCTATAGTCGACTCCTTGTGACCAGCTGCTCTGTAAGTCTATAGTCGACTCCTTGTGACCAGCTGCTCTGTAAGTCTTCGGTCCACTCCTTATACGTCCTCATGAGGTGATCGCCATGACGACATGTTTTAACATGAACCATCAGCGTTGTTCAGTTTGAGGGGAGCTGCTGTCTGCAGGCGGCGTTCAGGAAGTCCCCGCTGCGGTTGGCTGTGGTCATGTGACCCGTGGTCATGTGTCAACTCCCAGATGTGTCATTGGGGTTCAAATGGAGTCACCTTGTTCTTTGTAGTCTATGTAGAGTTTATTGTTCCTCTCTGGGATTTAGGGAAACTTGAAAAGTTAAATGTTTCATTGATGACACCTGAACCTAAAATAACTTAGTGTGTTCAACTCACGTGACTAGTAGTTTGTCTTTAACTCATGGAAGCTTCCTGTTTCCACGTGGACGTGTCCTCCTGCAGGAAGCTTCCTGTTTCCACGTGGGCGTGTCCTCCTGCAGGAAGCTTCCTGTTTCCACGTGGGCGTGTCCTCCTGCAGGAAGCTTCCTGTTTCCACGTGGGCGTGTCCTGCAGGAAGCTTCCTGTTTCCACGTGGGCGTGTCCTCCTACAGGAAGCTTCCTGTTTCCACGTGGGCGTGTCCTCCTGCAGGAAGCTTCCTGTTTCCACGTGGGCGTGTCCCCCTGCAGGAAGCTTCCTGTTTCCACGTGGGCGTGTCCTCCTGCAGGAAGCTTCCTGTTTCCATGTGGGCGTGTCCTCCTGCAGGAAGCTTCCTGTTTCCACGTGGGCGTGTCCTCCTGCGACGGCAGCTGCTCAGAACTCAGTGTCGGTCCTCCGCTCCGGATCATTGGGGTGAGTGACATCATCTCTTTAACAGATCGATCATGTGACATTTGAAGATGCTTGTTTCTGACTTCTATGGGCCAGTGGCTCTGAACTGGTCCGGACCAGTGGCTCAGCTGTTACATTCGTGTTCCTATGTGCTGTCTGGAGGTGGAGGGTCACATTCAGGTTTGAGCTGAAATGACCACTTACAGAACAGAGAACTCCTTTAAAGTTGGACAGCAACAATCTGATTGGCTGAGATACACAGTGATGCATCTAACTGGTCACTTGCAAGCGGACGTCCCCAGATCAGCTGATTGATTAGACTGAGACACTCAGGCGTGACCTGTTGTGTAGAGAGAGTCTTCGTCCTGAACCACCGCTTGAGCTCCATTTACCTCTGGCATTAACACTGACCTCTGACCCCAGGAGAGGAGGGTCAGCATTAACACTGACCTCTGACCTCTGACAGATGTGTGTGTCCAGCTGTCTGAGGTGTGTCGCCGTCTCTCTGGTTGCCTTGGCAGTCGTCTGCATGCTGTCCAACATCCTACTCTTGCTTCCTGAACTGAAGTTCCACTTCCTGTTGGAGGGTCATGTGACCAGAGAGGCCACCTGGGCCACGGGCCTGTGGGGGTCCGGCTTCCTGGTGTGTGTGTGTGTGTTTGTCATGTGATGCATTGTGCTGCTTCTTCTGGTGTATCGTCACATTTTCTGGTTATTTTCTTCTCGCAGCTTCAATCCGTCTCTTGATGTTTATCTCCACCAATCCAGAGGAACCCTGGAGAAGATGTGTGAACGTCCCTAAACCTCGCGTTAGAAGTTTATACGTCCTCTAAACCTCGCGTTAGAAGTTGTATATAGTTTCTGCTCTTTGGTCTTTATGTTATTTGGATGAAATCTTTTCAAATATAAAGACGCTGACCCCACTCAGAGGAGGAGGCTGACCCCCTTGTGCTTCCTCTGCCCTCAGGTGGTTCTGGGCTCTCGGGCGTCGGGGCGGAGCAGCAGAACCCGAGGCTGCTGGGCCTTCCGGCGCCAGGTGAGGGTTCTGAGGCGGGTCCTCCCAGTCGTAGGAACAGGTTGGACAATGATGGTGGTGTGTGTCGCTGGTCCCCGGTTCCATCCCCGCTCTCCCCATTAGCTGCATGTCGCCGTGCCCTTGAGCAAGGCACGGCTCCGCGAGCGCTACGGAGAATACACTTCACATCCGTATGGACCAGCATCACCATGGCAACCAGAGAGCTGCTGACGTGAGCCACGGTGTGTGTGTCTCTGTGTGTGTGTGTGTGTGTGGTGTGTGTCTGTGTGTGTGTGTGTGTGTCTGTGTGTGTGTGTGTGTCTGTGTGTGTGTGTGTGTGTGTCTGTGTGTGAGTGTGTGTGTGTGTCTGTGTGTGTGTGTGTGTGTGTGTGTGTGTGTGTGTGTCTGTGTGTGTGTGTGTGTGTGTGTGTGTGTGTGTGTGTGTGTGTGTGTGTGTGTGTGTGTGTGTGTCTGTGTGTGTGTGTGTGTGTGTCTGTGTGTGTGTGTGTGTGTGTGTGTGTGTGTGTGTGTCTGTGTGTGTGTGTGTGTGTGTGTGGTGTATGTGGTGTGTGTGTTTGTATGTGTGTGTGTGTGTGTGTGTGTGTGTGTGTCTGTGTGTGTGTGTGTGTGTGTGTGTGTCTGTGTGTGTGTGTGTGTGTGTGTGTGTGTGTGTGTGTGTGTGTGTCTGTGTGTGTGTGTGTGTGTGTGTGTGTGTGTGTCTGTGTGTGAGTGTGTGTGTGTGTGTGTGTGTGTGTGTGTGTGTGTGTCTGTGTGTGTGTGTGTGTGTGTGTGTGTGTGTGTGTGTGTGTGTGTGTGTGTGTGTGTCTGTGTGTGTGTGTGTGTGTGTGTGTGTGTGTGTGTGTGTGTGTGTGTGTGTGTGTGTGTGTGTGTGTCTGTGTGTGTGTGTGTGTGTGTGTGTCTGTGTGTGTGTGTGTGTGTGTGTGTGTGTGTGTGTCTGTGTGTGTGTGTGTGTGTCTGTGTGTGTGTGTGTGTGTGTGTGTGTGTGTCTGTGTGTGTGTGTGTGTGGTGTGTGTCTGTGTGTGTGTGTGTGTCTGTGTGTGTGTGTGTGTGTGTGTGTGTGTCTGTGTGTGTGTGTGTGTGTGTGTGTGTGTGTGTCTGTGTGTGTGTGTGTGTGTGTGTGTGTGTGTGTGTGTGTGTCTGTGTGTGTGTGTGTGTGTGTGTGTGTGTGTGTGTGTGTGTGTGTGTGTGTGTGTGTGTGTGTGTGTGTGTGTGTGTGTCTGTGTGTGTGTGTGTGTGTGTGTGTGTGTCTCTGTGTGTCTGTGTGTGTGTGTCTGTGTGTGTGTGTGTGTGTCTGTGTGTGTGTGTGTGTCTGTGTGTGTGTGTGTGTGTGTGTGTGTGTGTGTCTGTGTGTGAGTGAGTGTGTGTGTATGTGTGTGTGTCTGTGTGTGAGTGAGTGTGTGAGTGTGTGTGTGTGTGTCTGTGTGTGAGTGAGTGTGTGAGTGTGTGTGTGTGTGTGTGTCTGTGTGTGTGTGTCTGTGTGTGAGTGAGTGTGTGTGTCTGTGTGTGTGTGTGTGTGTCTGTGTGTGAGTGAGTGTGTGTGTATGTGTGTGTGTGCATCTGTGTGTCTGTGTGTGTGTGTGTGTGTGTGTGTGTGTGTGTGTGTGTGTGTGTGTGTGTGTGTGTGTGTGTGTGTGTGTGTGTGTGTGTGTGTGTCCAGATGGCGGTCCTCCTGCTCTCCTCCTGTGTGTGTGCTCTGGCTGCCTCCTGCTGCCTCCTGGTCAGCGCCTCTGGTCTCTCTCGGGGTCCTCTGTGTCTGCACAACGCCACGGCCACGCCCCTCTGGGGGGTCCCACTGCAGCCCCGCCCCCACCGGTGGGCCCCCGCTGCTGCCCAACTCTGACTCACTGACTCTGACTCTAGCTAACTCTAACTCTAACTCTAACTAACCCTAACTCTAACTAACTCTAGCTAACTCTAGCTAACTCTAACTCTAACTAACTAACTGGCTCTGACTCGTATCTCGTATCTTATCTCTGACTCGTAGCGTGGCTCTGACTCGTATATTTTTTTTGGGAATATTTTATTTTTCCAAATATTTTCACGCAGAGCACATTACATTAAACATTACAGAAAATAAAAATAAAAATATACACAAGTAGATGAAATTAAACTAATTAAATAAATAAAGTAAATAGTTAATTCCCCCCACCCAAATACAAATAAAAATAAATAAAAGGTTGGTGCATAGGATGACACAGCACAGAGAGACACCTCAATGACACAAATGCATAATATTATTCAGAGCTCAAATAGTTACAGTTCTATGGTACCGTTAGTGATGTACCCATGTACTCCAAATAAGGCTGCCAGATTAAAAAAAATAACTTGTATTTCTTTCTAAGACTATATGTGATTTTTTCAAGAGGAATACAACTGTTCATTTCCACAGACCATCTGTCGATGAGAGTGGGGGGATCAGACTTCCAAGTCATTGCTATGCATTTCCTGGCCATTCTGACTCGCATCTTATCTCTGACTCGTATCTTATCTCTGACTCGTATCTTATCTCTGACTTGTAGCGTGGCTCTGACTTGTAGCGTTGCTCTGACTCGTATCTTATATCTGACTCGTAGCATGGCTCTGACTCGTATCTTATCTCTGACTCGTAGCATGGCTCTGACTCGTATCTTATCTCTGACTCGTATCTTATCTCTGACTCGTATCTTATCTCTGACTCGTAGCGTGGCTCTGACTCGTATCTTATCTCTGACTCGTAGCGTGGCTCTGACTTGTATCTTATCTCTGACTCGTATCTTATCTCTGACTCGTAGCGTGGCTCTGACTCGTATCTTATCTCTGACTCGTATCTTATCTCTGACTCGTAGCATGGCTCTGACTCGTATCTTATCTCTGACTCGTATCTTATCTCTGACTTGTAGCGTGGCTCTGACTCGTATCTTATCTCTGACTCGTATCTTATCTCTGACTCGTAGCGTGGCTCTGACTCGTATCTTATCTCTGACTCGTATCTTATCTCTGACTCGTAGTGTGGCTCTGACTCCGCCCGCCTCTCGTCCCAGTCATGCAGGCTACTTGTACAACAGCTCGTGGTGGGGGGGTGTGTGCCTGGCGCCCCGCGGGGTGGTCCAGTGGAATGCAGTTCTCTTCAGCGTGATGGGGGGCGCCAGTGGGCTGCAAGTGGTCTTCTGTGGTGCCAACATCCTCAACGCTCTGCTGGGCCTGGTCCTGGGACCGGCCCTCTGCAACGCAACGGTGTGTGTCTGGTCTCACGGCCTCCAAAGGGTCTCATGCTACCATGAGGTCTCATAGAGGTCTCATAGAGGTCTAATAAAGGTCTCATAGAGGTCTCATAGAGGTCTCATAGAGGTCTCATAGAGGTCTCATAGAGTTCTCATAACGGTCTGATAGAGGTCTGATAGAGGTCTGATAAAGGTCTAACAAGGGTCTGTGTGTATCTGTGTGTGTTTCTGTGTGTGTCTGTGTGTGTGTGTGTGTGTGTCTGTGTGTGTTGCTGTCTGTGTTGCTGTGTGTGTTTTACAGGTCAGTCCTGGATCTTGAACGAGGAAGAAACTCTTCATAATGTAAAGTTCTAAAACCTTTTATTTTGGCGGGACCCTCTTATTGTTAAAACTCAAAGATAATTCATTGAATAACAAATCAACCTTGTTTACGCAGAAATGTTATTTATTGTTTTATTTTTAAATGATTGTTTGAGTCGTTTAACATTTGTATCTATTAATTATTAATAGTTTATGTTGAAATGTGTTTGATGTGGATAAATCTGTAATAATTTATAATAATTAAAGGAAAATCAGTTTGCTTGTAAAGGTATCCAAAGTGAACCGTATGGGCCCTTTTTCAAGGGCCGGCCTCCTGCCATGACATCTATTGTTCATCTGGTCACATGACCTCTATTGTTCATCTGGTCTCATGACATCTATTGTTCATCTGGTCACATGACATCTATTGTTCATCTGGTCACATGACCTCTATTGTTCACCTGGTCACATGACATCTAGTGTTCATCTGGTCACATGACATCTATTGTTCATCTGGTCACATGACATCTATTGTTCATCTGGTCACATGACATCTATTGTTCATCTACTCTCATGACATCTATTGTTCACCTGGTCTCATGACATCTATTGTTCATCTACTCTCATGACATCTATTGTTCATCTACTCTCATGACATCTATTGTTCATCTGGTCACATGACATCTATTGTTCATCTGGTCTCATGACATCTATTGTTCATCTGGTCTCATGACATCCATTGTTCATGTGGTCACATGACATCTATTGTTCATCTGGTCACATGACATCTATTGTTCATCTACTCTCATGACATCTATTGTTCACCTGGTCACATGACATCTATTGTTCACCTGGTCACATGACATCTATTGTTCATCTACTTTCATGACATCTATTGTTCACCTGGTCTCATGACATCTATTGTTCATCTGGTCACATCTATTGTTCATCTAGTCACATCTATTGTTCATCTGGTCACATCTATTGTTCATCTGGTCTCATGGCATCTATTGTTCATCTGGTCACATGACATCTATTGTTCACCTGGTCACATGTCATCTATTGTTCATCTGGTCAGATGACATCTATTGTTCACCTGGTCACATGACATCTATTGTTCATCTGGTCACATGACATCTATTGTTCATCTCGTCACATGACATCTATTGTTCATCTGGTCACATGACATCTATTGTTCATCTGGTCACATGACATCTATTGTTCATCTGGTCACATGACATCTATTGTTCATCTGGTCACATGACATCTATTGTTCATCTGGTCACATGACATCTATTGTTCATCTCGTCACATGACATCTATTGTTCATCTGGTCACATGACATCTATTGTTCATCTGGTCACATGACATCTATTGTTCATCTGGTCACATGACATCTAGTGTTCATCTGGTCACATGACATCTAGTGTTCATCTGGTCACATCACCTCATCTAATGTGGGGGGGGGGCTAGTGAGAGTGCTTCCTTGTGTGCGCGCATATCGTGGCTGCTGAGCGCCAAGAAGAGTTGTCGCAGACCGGGTGTGACGGGTTTTTTCTATATATGAGAGGTCAAAGGTCAAAAGTCAGGGGTTTCTATGTGTACAGATTGTAAAGCCCTCAAGGGACCACAAGTTATTATAATCATATTAATAATAGTAATAATCTATTTTACACACTATAATAGAAAATTACTAATATGTTGTTTGTTTTGTTGGTGACATTATCAACACAAAGAGTTAATTTTCAATTTCAGTAAAATACCAAATTTAAAATGTGCAAAAAGTTTCTTTATTTAGTTATATTTTCCTTTAAACTTATCAAACCATTAAAATATATTTTATCCACAGAAACACGCTTTAGGATTCATAACTTACATAAATATCATATAAATATTACATAAATATCATATAAATATCACATAAATATCATATCGTCATCAGCTGGTTTCTTCTTTAATCTGAAGATTCTTACATTGTATTATCAACCTGAAGGAACCTTTATAATATTTATGATTATAAATAATAAAATGAAGATCATCTAGAAAACATTCCACTGAATGTTGGAAACCCGAGGTGACGTCATGGCCGGTGGGCGGGGCTCCGGGGCCTCACCTGTCGCAGGTAAATGTAGCTGCGACACCACAGAGCCACCAAACAAGGAAGTGCGCGCGAGCCGAGACACCGGTTCCTTCACAGCGCTAACCCGGTTCGAGTCGAGACCCGGACCACGAGACGATGGGCCGGAGCAGTGTGCTGCTCTGGGTCCTGCTGGGCCCCGCGCTGGCGCTGGCTCTGAGCTGTGACTGGGACCCGGCCGTTGACCCGGAACAGGGTCTGGCCGTCACCAACGCCTCCATCATGATGCGCCTGGACACGATCTCGGAGGTTCCGGACCTGGAGAGCTGCCGGACGAAGTGCTGCACCAAGCCGGACTGCGACCTGGCCCTGGTCCAGTTCCCGGCGGACGGACCGCCGCAGTGCCTGCTGGTCACCTGTGTGGTCGGGGACCGGGACGTGTGCGTCCTCGGGCCCGCGACGCGCTCCAGGGTCTACCGCAGGAAGGGCCCGAGGGGGGCCGGCAGCCCGCCGCATGAGGCCGGGGAGAAGCTGCACCTCGCCCCGCTGATGGGTTCCTGGGAGCCGGGGACCAACGAGACCGAGAACCGTAAGAGAATCAATACGTCGGGGCTTCGTTGTGGATTATTGATTATTGAGGATCTTCTCCCAGGACTACGTGGTCTCTGTGGTCTCTGAGGACTACGTGGTCTCTGAGGGAGGAAGTGGTCTCTGAGGAGGAAGTGGTCTCTGAGGACTACAGGGTCTCTGAGAACTACGTGGTCTCTGTGGGAGGAAGTGGTCTCTGAGGACTATGTGGTCTCTGAGGGAGGAAGTGGTCTCTGAGGGAGGAAATGGTCTCTGAGGACTACAGGGTCTCTGAGGACTACAGGGTCTCTGAGGACTACAGGGTCTCTGAGGACTTTGTGGTCTCTGAGGGAGGAAATGGTCTCTGAGGACTACAGGGTCTCTGAGGACTACATGGTCTCTGAGGACTATGTGGTCTCTGAGGACTCTGTGGTCTTTTAAAGTTGACGCCTCCTGTGACATCATCAGTCAGGTGACTAACCCTAACCCATCACCCCGTCAGGTGACCGCTCAGGAATGCAGGTCTCTGGGAGGTTCAGGGCTTCAGGTCCGACCGGTCGCTCCACTTCCTCTGAAGGGTTTTGGCACAAACTCATTTATGTAGCTTTATTTTGAAAGGTACAGGAAGTGAGACTCCAGGTCATCTCTTCATCGTCACAAGGACATTTTGAAATGTTCCTGTGATCGACGGACCCCTTTAGACCCAGAGCTCTAAAACAGTGCTGCTATTGTTCTTGTCATTATTATGATGTAAACGAGCGATGTAAGGGTTGACATTCTGGAAATAGATGAATATTGAATAGTTAGGATCATGAAGTTAAAGGATCACATTTCATGGCAGTTTATCACCTTTTTTATGAAGTGACGAGTCTCCTTTCCATCTGGTCCAGGATCAGTGTCCATGTGGACTCTGTTAGTCCCCTTCAGCTGGTCCACAATGCAATAGTACACCCAAAGCCCAATGTCACTAGTGTCACCTCATGTATCGGTCTACATAGAAGAGGAGGAGCTTGAGACTTGAAGGATCGGTTCTTCAGGTGGACTTAAAGGTCAAGTCCTGATCCAGCAGAACGGAGGTCCTCTACAGTGTGTTGATTCTAGGGCAATGTGGTCTACAGGAACCACTTCACCAGATCACTGATCCGTGTGTGATGGTCCACGGTGTGGGTGTGTACCTCTGAGTGTGGTGTCAGGTTGCTGTGGTCTGACCGGTTCTACAAACTCTGATCCTGAAGTCAAACACCTGAACACACCTTTTACTAGAGATTCCTTTTGTTCCGAACTTGTTGTGTAACTTCTTCTTCTCTCCTACAGAAGCGTCTGCTGCTGACTTCACCGGTACGTTTCACCAGGGGTCACCAGGGGTCATCAGGGGTCATGCTCCTCCAGCAGCAGAGAGTTGAGTCCCAGTGAGAGCGATCAGGACGAGCGGGACGATGTTCTCATGAGTGACACCACCATGGAGACCTTCATGAACCAGATGCTTTCTCTTTCTAGAGAACTGACTGTCCAGTCCACCAAGCAGAGTTTCATTAGTAACATCATGTGAGGGTTAGGGTTAGGGTTAGGGTCCGTGAGCTATAGAAATGACGAGCTGTGGTTTGTCCCGTCAGAGCGCTGCGGGGCGGAGCCTCAGGTGGGCCCCTGCAGAGCGGCGTTTGAGCACTGGTTCTACAACGGGAAGACCGGCAGCTGTCAATCATTCATCTACGGAGGCTGCAGGGGAAACCAGAACAACTACGTCAGCAAGGAGAGCTGCATGGCGACATGTACAGGTGAGCAACACACCTGTCTGCACCTGTACAGGTCATCAACACACCTGTTCTTAATAGTCTAGTGGCTTTACCCAATAAGATGTCTCTTCTCCTGCAGCCGGAGGGCTTTCTTCCACCAACGAAGTCTCTGCTGATGATGAAGTTTCAACAGAATACAAAGGTACATCTATCTATATATCTTTAAGGTGATCAGTCTCTGTATCTATCCACCCATCTAGCCATCCATCTATCTATCCATCCATCCATCCATGTATCTATCCATCTATTCATCCATCTACCCATCCATGTATCTATCATCTATCCATCCATCCATCCATCCATCTATCTATCATCTATCCATCCATCGGGAGGTGACTTCAATAGTAGGTAGATGAAAATTACAGGGTGGTGGGCGGATATTTCAGGGTGGCGGGCCGCAACCCTGTTATAATGGTAGGGGAAAGACTGCTATCCGTCCATGTATCAATCGTCTATCCATCCATGTATCTATCCATCAGAGGGCTGCATGGCGACCTCTGACCCTGGTCCTTGCCGGGCGGCCTTTCCCATGTTCTACTATGACCCCAACACCGCTGCCTGTCAGTTATTCATTTATGGAGGTTGTCGTGGAAACCAGAACCGCTACAGCACCATGGACGATTGTTTGAACCGCTGCAGACGCGACGGTAAAGACACTCACGCCGTGTCTAAATGTATACCTATATAAGTGTGTGCTCATATATATATATATATATATATATATATATATATATATATATATATATATATATATATATATTTGATTTATTTATATGTATATATCCTGCATGTATATAATAATGTCTGTGTTGTTCCTCCAGGTTCATTTGAACATCATGGAAAAGTTCGTGAGCATTGGACTGCAGGTCAGTTTGTTTTACTTCTGTAATGACACCCTTGTATAAGATTATTACCCTTCTATAATGACTCCTTACATTACATCATTTAGCAGGCACTTGTATCCATTGCGAGTTACCCCAGTGGTGAGAGGAAGAGTAGGGGACCCAGTACAGAGTCTTGAGGGACCCCAGTAGTGAGAGGAAGAGGAGGGGACCCAGTACAGAGTCTTGAGGGACCCCAGTAGTGAGAGGAAGAGGAGGGGACCCAGTACAGAGTCTTGAGGGACCCCAGTAGTGAGAGGAAGAGGAGGGGACCCAGTACAGGGCCTTGAGGGTTCCCCGGTAAGTATGGCCGTTGCGGTCGGATGAAAAAAGGGAGAGAGCAGAGGTATCAGAGAGAGGCTGCTCTAGCAGAGTGAAGGATAAGGACAGAGGAGAGAGGCTGCTCTAGCAGAGTGAAGGATAAGGACAGAGGAGAGAGGCTGCTCTAGCAGAGTGAAGGATAAGGACAGAGGAGAGAGGCTGCTCTAGCAGAGTGAAGGATAAGGACAGAGGAGAGAGGCTGCTCTAGCAGAGTGAAGGATAAGGACAGAGGAGAGAGAGGCTGCTCTAGCAGAGTGAAGCTGCTCAGCAAGGAGGGCCGTCTCTGTTGAGTGGCCGGCCTTGAATCCAGACTGGTGGGGGTCAAGAAGGTTGTTGCTGTGGAGACAGAGGACACTCCGTTATAGATAGCTCGCTCCCGAGTTTTGGAAAGAAAAGGAAGAAGAGAGAGCGGTCTGTGTAGGGCTGGGCGATATGGAATTTGATTCAATATGTTTTTCCATATTGATCCATCTCGATTCTTATCACGATATGTAGTTTTTTCAGATGTTGCCAGTGTGAGACACAGCACCCCCCCCCCCCGCGCCCGCGCGCAGAACAAAGCTTTAGAACGAATCAGTGTTGGCGCTGCGGCACATTAAAACATTAAATTGCCGGAGTGCGGGAGTCTCACGCTCAATGCGTGACACTTGAGAGCCCTGGAGACAGCAGCCGCAGAGCAGCGCCGTGGGGAGGCGAGCCGGCTGGAAGCTAGTGGCTAGCAGACTGGAGGCTAGTGGGCTGGAGGCTAACGGCTAGCGGGCTAGAGGCTAGCGGGCTGGAGGCTAACGGCACTATTAGGCTAACGTTACTATTAGAGATAAGCTCGTTAGCCCGTTTTAAAAGCCAGCCGTGCCACCTCATTTCTCCCTCTCTCAGAGGGGAAGTGGGCGTGTCGTGTCCGACCTGCAGCCAGCAGACTCCGACACTGTTGTTGCGCTTACGTGAGATCGAATACATGTCACAAGGAGATAATCGAGATCGATCAACATTTTATCGCGATCCCGAATCAAGCTCGAAAAATCGCCCAGCCCTAGGTCTGTGGTAGAGAGACCGGTCTGTGGTAGAGAGGCCGGTCTGTGGTAGAGGGACCGGTGAGAGGGAGCTATAGAGGTCAGAAGGTCAGGAGCAGCCTGGAGGGGGTACGTTCTTCATGACCCCCCGTGTGTTGACTCAGTCTTCCTCTGTCTCTCCAGCGGTCTTCCTCTTCGTTACTCTGGCAGCCGTCTCTGCTCTGCTGCTGCTGACGCTCGTCTTCATCACGCTGAGACGCCACAGTCGGTCCCGCCATCCATCTTCCATCAGGTGACTTCCCTAGGAACAGACTCTGCACATGGGGGGGGGGAGTAGAGGTTTAGAGGGTCAGGGGGTTAGGGTCAGAGGGTTAGGGTCAGGGGGTTAGAGGGTTAAAGGGTTGGGGTCAGGGGGTTGGAGGGTTAGGGGGTAAGGGTCAGGGGGTTAGAGGGTCAGGAGGTCAGAGGGTCAGGGGGTTAGAGTGTTAGGGGGTAAGAGTCAGGGGGTTAGGGTCAGGGGGTTAGGGTCAGAGTTACAGGGTTAGGGTCAGGGAGTTAGGGGGTCAGGGGTTTGGGTCTCTGGTTGTCCTGGTTTCTGTTTGTGATCTGAACCTTGACGTCAGAACCCAGCTGGAGAACAAGAGACGGAGACCAACTGGATGTGTCCTTCCTAACCCAACTGGATGTGTCCTTCCTAACCCAACTGGATGTGTCCTTCCTAACCCAACTAGATGTGTCCTTCCTAACCCAACTAGATGTGTCCTTCCTAACCCAACTGGATGTGTCCTTCCTAACCCAACTGGATGTGTCCTTCCTAACCCAACTGGATGTGTCCTTCCTAACCCAACTGGATGTGTCCTTCCTAACCCAACTGGATGTGTCCTTCCTAACCCAACTGGATGTGTCCTTCCTAACCCAACTGGATGTGTCCTTCCAAACCCAACTGGATGTGTCCTTCCTAACCCAACTGGATGTGTCCTTCCTAACCCAACTGGATGTGTCCTTCCTAACCCAACTGGATGTGTCCTTCCAAACCCAACTAGATGTGTCCTTCCTAACCCAACTGGATGTGTCCTTCCTAACCCTCCTTGGAGACGTTGTCAATCAACTCCTTGTTAATGGGTCTCTACTGGAGGAGGGGCTGATTGATGTATTGATTGATTGATATATTGATGACATTTGTCTCTTCCCTCAGTGATAAGGAGGAGTTGCTTCCAGATCCAGACGAGCAGTCCTCTCTGGAGTCTCTGGCCGTCCCAGAGGCCTGAGTAGAGGGTCCGGACCACTACAGGGGGGTCCAGACCACTACAGGGGGGTCCAAACCACTACAGGGGGTCCTGGTTTGATTTTAAACCTTCTATAATCTATTTAATTTCAGAACTCTTGATAATGGAGTTTTTAAACATTTCTTCTGTAGTGTGAACATTAATTCAATAATTTAGGAAAATGAAATGACGATTTAAATTACATTAAAGAGGTAATTTATTAAGTTAACTCTCCAATTACTTTGAGTGTTTAATGTGATAATGTCATGATCTTAAATCAATATGAAGTCATCACTTTTATTGTGGCGATTGAGATCCTCACTTTTAATATAAAAACAATACAGATGTAATCACAGAGGGGTTTATGAGGTCGGGGAACGTTGGTTATCTGACGATTAAAATCAATCATTACTGTAGTTACTGATCCGGAGAAGTAGACAGTTCTAGAGGTGCAGTCCATGGGGAGCAGCAGCAGCTTGACCGCCACCTGTTCCATAGCAACAGTTCATCTGTTACGCTCCGGCTTCCATGTTGTGTGGTGATGCAATGAGATGTCTTCCTACACTGTTGGCTCAATAAACGCTCTACAACCCAGACGCTCGTCGTTGCTCCTCACTTCAACGGAAACACCAGCACGCTTCTGTCCGCTCAGAGGGGTCACGATCACATCACGTCAAGATCACATCACGATCACATCACGTCACGATCACATCACGATCGCATCACGATCACATCACGTCAAGATCACGATCACGTCACGTTCACGTCAAGATCACGTCACGTCAAGATCACATCACGATCACGTCAAGATCACGATCACATCACGTCAAGATCACATCACGTCAAGATCACGATCACGTCAAGATCACGATCACATCACGTCAAGATCACGATCACATCATATCAAGATCACGTCAAGATCACATCATGATCACATCACGTCAAGATCACATCACGATCCCGTCAGGATCACGATCACATCACGTCAGGATCACATCACGATCACGTCACGATCACATCACGTCAGGATCACATCATGTCAAGATCACGATCACATCACGATTACGTCACGATCACGGCACGATCACATCACGTCAAGATCATGATCACATCACGTCAAGATCACGATCACGATCACATCACGTCAGGATCACGTCAAGATCACATCACGTCAAGATCACGATCACGTCACGATCACGTCAAGATCACGATCACGATCACATCACGATCACATCACGTCAAGATCAGATCACGATCACGTCACGATCACATCACGTCAAGATCACGGTCACATCACGTCAAGATCACGATCACGTCACGATCACATCACGTCAAGATCACGTCACGATCACATCACGTCAAGATCACGATCACGTCAAGATCACGATCACATCACGTCAATATCACGATCACGTCACGATCACATCACGTCAAGGTCACGTCACGATCACATCACGATCACATCACGTCAAGATCACAATCACATCACGATCACATCATGTCACATCATGTGGTGAGGAGACCACAAAGGAAGCACAAAGCTACAAGTTGCAACAGGACTGTCGGCGTTTCTCAATTCAAAGAGGAGTCTGGTCTGGGGAGTCCAGACTCCGGAGGACGGTCTCTCTGCGATGGAGCAGCAGCTGACTTGATGACGTCACCACATCAGCTGTTCTTCTCTTTACTTTCGTTATTCACTGAACATTATTGTTTACAGTAAATAAACAAAACATCCTGACGTCACATTCCTGACTCAACTACAGTATTTATAAAGTCATCTGTCAGTTGTTTATTTTCTCCTCGCTACCGTTTCTGGTTGCTGGTGAAATGCATTCTGGGATATCTGCTGGCCAGAGTACGCACAGGTCTCCTGTGATGCATCCTGGGTAAAGTGGGAGGAGCAAGTCACGACCATGAAGCAAGAGAAGAGAACTTTGAATGTGAACATGGCCGTTTCTCAATCAGCTACTTGTGCGTCCTTTCCTCGTGTCCTTTCCTCTCCTTGTGTCCTTGTGTCCTGTCTCCTCATCAGTCTCATGTTCACATTCAAAGTTCTCTTCTCTTGCTTCACGGTCAAAATGCCCGGATGTGACTTGCTCCTCCCACTTTACCCAGGATGCATCAGACGAGACTTGTGCGTACTCTGGCAAAGCAGATATCACAGAATGCATTTCACCAGCAACTGGAAACAATAGCGGAGGAGAAAATAAACAACTGACAGATGACTTTATAAATACTGTTGTTGAGTCACGGAATGTCATTTTAGGATGTTTTGTTTATTTACTGTAAAAAATAATGTACAGTGAATAATTAAACTCAGGAGAAGAACAGCTGATGTGGTGACGTCATCAAGTCAGAAGTTTATCTTCTCCGCTACTGTTTCCGGTTGCTGGTGAAATGCATTCTGGGATATCTGCTGGCCAGAGTATGCACAAGTCTCGTCTGATGCATCCTGGGTAAAGTGGGACGATCAAGTCACATCCGGGCATTTTGACCGTGCTTTGCGGGAAGCGAACTTTGAATTGGAACATGTACCCGGGCTGAGACTGATGACGTTTCACGAGTCCACGAGTAGAGGAAAGGACGCACAAGTACGCTGATTGAGAAACGCCGTTAATCCGTAGAAGAAGAAAGGAGCAACCGTTAGACCGTAGAAGAAGAAGGAGCCACAGTTACACCGTAGAAGAAGAAAGGAGCCACGGTTAGAGCGTAGAAGAATAAATTGGCTAGTTAGACGTAGAAGAAAAAGAAGCTAACGCAGTTAAACAGAAGAAGAAAACGAAGCTAAAGAAGTTAAACCGTAGAAGAAGAAGAACGCAGTTAAATGGTGTAAGTTTAAATGGTTTCTATTTGTTTTTAACGAAGGTCTGCAGCTAGTAGCTAACTGGACATGCTAACACGTCGAGTCACGGGGACCCGTTCCATGGTCCGAGGGAAGCCCAGACCCACCGGGTCTCGAACCGGGACGGGGTCTCGAACCGGGACGGGGTCTCGGGCCGGGACGGGGTCTCGGGCCGGGACGGGGTCTCGGACCGACGTGTTGATGCTGGTTTCCTCAAGAGGACTGCGCCTTTAGCGTGTTAGCTACACATGCTAACAGAGGCCATAGCAGCTCAACACGTGACTACGCTGATTGACGTAATCTGCGTTATTTCAAGTTCGACAAGTGAGTCACCTGAGTGACTAATGACGTCACGTTATCGTGGATGTTGGTGCCGGACTCCCGGTACTAACGGTTTACCGGTTCACTTCGTGTACACACGGAACCACCTACGTCATCACATGGCGACTTTTGTTGCCATCGATTTATACGAAATGGTTTAGTTTCGTGATTAAATACAGAATATACACGCTACATAACAAACAATGAAGTAAAGATTGACAATACAAGTACATCAAACCAAGAAACTGTATTCTGTCATACGTACTTCTGAGTAGTTGCAGTAGAATACTTAAACCTCACTAAGTACTCGTACTATGAGTAGTTACAGTAGAATACTTAAATCACAATCGCAATACAGTACATGTACTTCTCCTATGAGTAGTTGCAGTAGAATACTTAAACCTCACTAAGTACTCGTACTATGAGTAGTTGCAGTAGAATACTTAAACCTCATAAGTACTGGTACCTGTAGCCAGTGTCTGTGTCTCAGGTGGTGATGGCGGAGCGGCGGCTGCACTGGAAGAGACACGTCTCAGAGCAGCTGAAGACCAGGGACCGGGTCCAGAGACACGCCTTTGAGGAGATCGTCCTCCAGTGTGAGTCAGTGTGGACAGACAGGTTCACGACCCGTCTCAGTGCGGACAGACAGGTTCACGACCCGTCTGTTTCAGTGCGGACAGACAGGTTCACGACCCGTCTGTCTTTCTGTTTAGATAACCGGCTGCTGGAGAAGTCCGACCTGCAGACGGTTCTGTCAGAACGATACCAGACGGACAAGTATGAGGTCCAGAGAGGACACGAGTCCAGGTGAGTCCTCAGGTCCCCTGTGACGTGTCCCCTCATCTCCCGTGACGTGTCTTCTGTGACGTGTCCCCTCATCTCCCGTGACGTGTCCCCTGTGACGTGTCCCCTCGTCTCCCGTGATGTGTCCCCTGTGACTCGTCCCCTGGGACGTGTCCCCTCGTCTCCCGTGACGTGTCCCCCGTGACATGTCCCCTCAGCTCGGGGACGGACGGCGGCCGCAGTGACGTCCTGCAGCAGGAGATGTCTCAGATGAGAATCAAACACCAGGAGGAGCTGACGGAGCTGCACAAGAAACGAGGAGAGGTGGGTTCCTCACAGGAAGTGATGTCATCAACACGGAGACGCTGTTGGCGAGTGGCGTTGACGCAGGTCGTCCTCCGTGTCGTGTGTCCCGCAGCTCGCACAGAACGTCATCGAGCTGAACAACCAGATTCAACTGAAGGACAAGGAGATCCAGAGCAACACGGCCAGGTGAGCACACACACCTATGGATACACACTCCTATGAATACACACACACACCTATGGATACACACACACACACACCTATGAATACACACACCTATGGATACACACACACACACACCTATGGATACACACACCTATGGATACACACACACACACCTATGGATACACACACCTATGGATACACACACACCTATGGATACACACACACACACACACCTATGAATACACACACACCTATGAATACACACACCTATGGATACACACACACACACCCCTATGAATACACACACACTTATGAATACACACACCTATGAATACACACACACTTATGAATACACACACCTATGAATAAACACACACACCTATGAATAAACACACACACCTATGAATAAACACACACACCTATGAATAAACACACACACCTATGAATACACACACAACTATGAATACACACACAACTATGAATAAACACACACACCTATGAATACACACACTTATGAATACACACACCTATGAATAAACACACACACTTATGAATACACACACACTTATGAATACACACACACACTTATGAATACACACACCTATGAATACACACACACCTATGAATAAACACACACACTTATGAATACACACACCTATGAATACACACACACACCTATGAATACACACACCTATGAATACACACACACCTATGAATACACACACACCTATGAATAAACACACACACTTATGAATACACACACACACCTATGAATACACACACACCTATGAATACACACACACCTATGAATAAACACACACACTTATGAATACACACACCTATGAATACACACACACCTATGAATACACACACACCTATGAATAAACACACACACTTATGAATACACACACCTATGAATACACACACCTATGAATACTGTCGAAGGTTGGGAAAAGATGACCAGGACGGCAAAGTAAAATTGAAAACAAAGTGGATTTCATCCAGTGTGGTACAACAAAAGTCGAAAGACACAAAATATTGAAGGTGCAGCTCGGGCCTGAATGAGGTCAGCTGAGAGCATCGTTCCATACCAGACTCTCGTTTCAAGGACAACGGGCCTCTTTATAGTCTTTAAGAGCAGCGTGACGGGATAAAATAGATGGAGACGTCACTCAGTTTAAACTGTGTCCGGCTCAGGGTGGGGGTCAGGGTGGGGCTCAGGGTGGGGGTCAGGGTGGTCCCACCCTCTGGGCTCACGACAGCAGCCCTGGTTGGTTAAACAGGTGGAGGTGTTCCTGGTTTAGACTCTGAACACCTTCTGATGGAGCTCAGGGTGATGTCACCCTCTGGTGTGTGTGTGTGTGTGTGTGTGTGTGTGTGTGTGTGTGTGTGTGTGTGTGTGTGTGTGTGTGTGTGTGTGTGTGTGTGTGTGTGTGTGTGTGTGTGTGTGTGTGTGTGTGTGTGTGTGTGTGTGTGTGTGTGTGTGTGTGTGTGTGTGTGTGTGTGTGTGTGTGTGTGTGTGTGTGTTCTCTGGTCAGGGCGCTACTGTCATAGGAAGACACAAGATATGGTGCTTCAGGGCCGTAATGCAAAGTGAGGGACATGGGGGACTAAATGTGTTTTTAGATTCTTAACAATACACACACACACCTATGAATACACACACACACCCCTATGGATACACACACCTATGAATACACACACACACCCCTATTGATACACACACCTATGAATACACACACACACACACCTATGGATACACACACACCTATGAATACACACACACATGGAATACACAGTTTATCTAAAGCACGGACTGACGCTGTGTCTGTCTGTCTGTCTGTCTCCAGGATGGAGGAGCACCAGCAGCAGATCTCCAGCCTGGAGGCAGACGCTCGTGATCTGAGGAGCTTCCTGCAGGTGAAGTTCTAGCTGTCTGTTGTTTGGGAGGAGATGAAGGTCTGTGATGAGCAGTAAAAGGTCTGATTACCCACAATCCTCTCCTGCCGCCCTCCGGCTCCCAGCAGCCTCTCTGTGCGGCGCCGAGCCGCCAGCTGCCCGGTGCTCCCAGGAGCTGCTGACACACAGGAAGTGACATCAGAGCGAGTCCGTGAGAGACCCCGCGGGCTCGGGCGATGTCGTCCCACAAAACCAATCGGCGTGGAGCGTGAGGAGGGTGGAGGAGGGGGCGGGGCCTGATCTCAAGTTTTCAACCTGAGACCTTTCATTTCCTTCTAAATGTCCAGAAGGGAAGTAGGAAAGCGTGCGAACAGGAAGTGGAGGTAACTGACTTCCTGCTGCCTGCAGGACCTGGAGACGGCCAACCAGACCCTGAAGGACGAGTACGACGCCCTGCAGATCGCCTTCTGCGCCCTGGAGGAGAAGCTGAGGACGACCACCGAAGACAACCAGGAGCTGGTGTCCCGCTGGATGGCCGAGAAGGCTCAGGAGGCCAACAAGCTGAACGCCGAGAACGACAAGGACCGCAGGTGGGGGGTGGGGGTGGGGGGGGGCGACGAGGACAGCCGGCTGACCCTCTGTTGCGTTTCAGGCGGAGACAAGCCAAACTGCAGAAGGAGCTGGCCGACGCCGCCAAGGAGCCGCTCCCCGTCGAGCCGTCAGTACCCCCCTCTGCAGGCCGGCTGCCTCGCGCCACGCTGACTGTGTTTGTCCTCAGGGACGACGACATCGAGGTTCTGGCGGAGGATGCGGCCAAGGGCGCCGGAGAGGCCTCCCCGAAGAGGCCGCTCGGCAGGACGGCCAGGTGGGTCCCCGGGGTCGGACCGCGGCGTGAGCCGTGTTGCTCCCCGTGGCCAGGAGGTGGCGCTGCAGCGCTAGTCAAAGATTAAACTAAACGAGCTGAGAACGGGCGTGACATCGGTTTAGGAGGGAGAGGCCGGACTTCACCGTGTCGCTATGGGGGTCAGAGGTCAGGGGTCTATTCTGAGGGATCTGAACAATCTGAGCAGGGTATGAAAGTAGAACATGTTGCCACTAGGTGGCGCTATGACCATCATAATAAATGATCATGGATGTCTTCAGGGTGAAAGGAATGTGGAGCGGCTTGCGTGTGTTGGCATGTGGACAACGGCTCGCCTCTGACCCCGTGTGGACACACCTGGTAGTCTTTATTTAACTCGTGTTGGTCAGACACACGAGACGTCAGGAGACGCGTAGGACGGAGACGGAGACGCGGGCCTGCTTCTGACTGTCGTCTCTGTTGCAGTACCGCCTCCCAGCCTCCGGGAGGGCTGCTGGACTCCATCTCCAACTCCATATTTCGGTATGTAGCTGTTAGGTGTCTGGTGTCTGGACTGTCGCTGTTGTGATGGACCGCCTGTCTGTCCGCCTGTCTGTCCGCCTGTCTGTCCGCCTGTCTGTCCATATTTGTTGTTTTCAGTGAGGAATGTAGTCCTTGGTGAACGTGATCCATCAGCAGGAGTCAGGGGCGGAGTCTCTAGTCTTAATACTTTGTACCAACGAGAAATGATGCGAGTCCTCAATATGATGCAGGGCGGCGTTCGTCTCGCGCTGCCAGGCGTGTCTGACCGGTGAACGCCGCTCTGGTCTCCACGGGAACCGAAGCCCCGCCTTCTGGGCTCTGATGACGGTCCCCTCTCCCCAGCAGGCGCCGCGCCCCCAACGCCTCGCCGGAGAACCCCGAGGCGCCGGCTGGAGCGTGTGCCGAGGTCCGGATCCCCACCACGGCGCTGCAGGTGTTTGTAAGTGAGGAGGAGGAGGAGGAGGAGGAGGAGGAGGAGGAGATCATCATCATCATCATCTCTGGCTGTGTGTAGGAAGCACACGACGGCGAGGTCAACGCGGTGAGGTTCAGCCCTGGATCTCGTCTCCTAGCAACAGGAGGGATGGACCGCAGGGTGAAGCTGTGGGAGGTGGTTGCAGGTGAGTCCTCTCAGGGTGGAGGTGTCGCTCCTTCCTCCTTCCTCCTGACCTCCTGACCCCGTCCAGGTCGCTGTGAGCCTAAAGGCGCTCTGACCGGCAGCAACGCCGGAATCACCAGCATCGAGTTCGACAGCGCGGTGAGTGGCCGCCTCCGCGGTGACCTTTGACCCGCGGTGACCTTTGACCTGTGAAGACGAGCGTCTCGCCCTCTGCAGGGCTCCTACCTGCTGGCCGCCTCCAACGACTTCGCCAGCCGCATCTGGACCGTGGAGGACTCGCGGCTGAGGGTGAGTCCCGCGGCACGGCGCGGCGCGGCGCCCGTCTGGTGGTCAGTGATGTCACTCGTAAAAGGTCTG
>CM070099.1:60000-107500 GCA_036178185.1 Liparis tanakae
CTCCTCTCCTCTCCTCACCCGTCCTCCCCTCTCCTCTCCTCTCCTCTCCTCTCTCCCCTCACCCGTCCTCTCCTCTCCTCTCCTCTCCTCACCCGTCCTCTCCTCTCCTCTCCTCTCCACTCCTCACCCGTCCTCTCCTCTCCTCTCCTCTCTCCCCTCCCCCCGTCCTCTCCTCTCCCTCTCCCTCTCCTCCCCCTCTCCTCTCTCCTCACCCGTCCTCTCCTCTCCTCTCCTCTCCCCTCTCCTCCTCTCCCGTCCTCACCTCTCCTCTCCTCTCCTCTCCTCTCCCGTCCTCTCCTCTCCTCTCCTCTCCTCACCCGTCCTCTCCTCTCCTCTCCTCTCCTCTCCCTCTCCTCTCCTCACCCGTCCTCTCCTCTCCTCTCCTCTCCTCTCCTCTCTCCTCTCCTCCCCTCTCCTCTCCTCTCCTCTCCTCTCCTCTCCCTCTCCTCTCCTCTCCTCTCCCGTCCTCTCCTCTCCTCCTCTCCTCTCCTCTCCCCTCCCCTCCTCTCCTCTCCCTCTCCTCTCCGTCCTCTCCTCTCCCGTCCTCTCCCTCCCTCTCCGTCCTCTCCTCTCCTCTCCCCCCTCTCCCTCCTCCTCTCCTCTCCTCTCCTCTCCCTCTCCTCCCCTCCTCTCCTCTCCTCTCCCTCTCCTCCTCTCTCCCTCCCCGTCCTCTCCTCTCCTCTCCTCCTCTCCTCTCCTCTCCCCTCTCCTCTCCCTCACCCGTCCTCTCCTCTCCCCTCCTCTCCTCTCGTCCTCTCCTCTCCTCTCCTCTCCCTCTCTCACCCGTCCTCTCCTCTCCTCTCTCCTCTCCTCTCCTCTCCCCTCTCCTCACTCCCCTCCTCTCTCCTCTCCTCTCCTCTCCTCACCCGTCCTCTCCTCTCCTCTCCTCACCCGTCCTCTCCTCTCCTCTCCTCTCCTCTCCTCTCCTCTCCTCACCCGTCCTCTCCTCTCCTCTCCCGTCCTCTCCTCTCCTCTCCTCTCCTCTCCTCTCCTCTCCCCTCTCCTCTCCCCGTCCTCTCCTCTCTCCTCTCCTCTCCTCTCTCCTCTCCTCACCCGTCCTCTCCCTCTCCCTCTCCTCTCCTCTCCCACCCGTCCTCTCCTCTCCTCTCCCTCCCTCTCCTCTCCCGTCTCTCCTCTCCCTCTCCTCTCCTCTCCTCCTCCCCCTCTCCCCTCCCCGTCCTCTCCTCTCCTCTCCTCTCCTCTCCTCTCCTCTCCTCACCCGTCCTCTCCTCTCCTCGTCCCTCTCCTCTCCTCTCCTCTCCTCTCCTCTCCTCTCCTCTCCTCTCTCCTCCCTCTCCTCTCCTCTCCTCTCCTCTCCTCTCCTCTCCTCTCCTCTCCTCCTCTCCCCTCTCCTCTCCTCTCCTCTCCTCCCCTCCTCTCCCCTCTCCTCTCCTCTCCTCCTCTCCTCTCCTCTCCTCTCCTCACCCGTCCTCTCCTCTCCTCTCCTCTCCTCCCCGTCCTCTCCTCTCCTCTCCCCCGTCCTCTCCTCTCCTCTCCTCTCCTCTCCTCTCCTCTCCTCTCCCGTCCTCTCCTCTCCTCTCCCGTCCTCTCCTCTCTCCTCCCCTCTCCCCCCTCCTCTCCTCTCCCCTCCTCTCCCCCGTCCTCTCCTCTCCCTCTCCCTCTCCTCTCTCCTCTCCTCCACCCGTCCCTCTCCTCTCCTCTCCTCTCCTCACCCGTCCTCTCCCTCTCCCTCTCCTCTCCTCCCCCGTCCTCTCCTCTCCTCTCTCTCCCTCTCCTCTCCTCTCCTCTCCTCTCCTCTCCTCTCCCTCTCGTCTCCTCTCGTCTCCTCTCCCCTCTCCTCTCCCTCCTCCCCCCGTCCTCTCCTCTCCCTTCCTCTCCTCTCCTCTCCTCTCCTCTCCTCTCCTCTCCCTCCTCTCCTCTCCCTCCTCTCCTCTCCTCTCCTCCTCTCCCCCTCCTCTCCTCTCCTCTCCTCTCCTCACCTCTCCTCACCCGTCCCTCTCCTCTCCCGTCCTCTCCTCTCCTCTCCTCCTCTCCACCCCGTCCTCTCCTCTCCTCTCCCTCTCCTCTCCTCTCTCCCGTCCTCTCCTCTCCCTCTCCTCTCCTCTCCTCTCCTCTCCCTCTCCTCCTCCTCTCCCCGTCCTCTCCTCCTCTCCTCTCCTCTCACCCGTCCTCTCCTCCTCTCCTATCCTCTCCCCTCTCCTCTCCTCTCCTCTCTCGTCCTCTCCTCCTCTCCTCTCTCGTCCTCTCCTCTCCTCTCGTCCTCTCCCCTCCCTCTCCCTCCCCGTCCTCTCCTCTCCTCTCCCTCTCTCCTCTCCCCTCCCCCGTCCTCTCCTCTCCTCTCCTCTCCTCCTCTCCTCTCCTCTCCTCTCCTCTTCTCTCCTCTCCTCTCCTCTCCTCTCCCTCTCCTCACCCCGTCCTCTCCTCTCCTCTCCTCTCCTCCTCCTCTCCTCTCCTCTCTCCTCCCCACGTCCTCTCCTCTCCTCTCCTCTCCCTCCCCCCTCTCCTCTCCTCCTCTCCTCTCCCTCTCCCTCTCCTCTCCCCCCCTCCTTTCCTCTCCTCTCCTCTCCCTCTCCTCCTCCCTCCTCTCTCCTCTCTCCTCTCCTCACCCGTCCTCTCCTCTCCTCTCCTCTCCTCTCCTCACCCGTCCTCTCCTCTCCTCTCCTCTCCTCTCCTCTCCTCTCCTCTCCTCTCCTCTCCTCTCCTCTCCTCTCCTCCCTCTCCTCTCCTCTCCTCTCCTCCTCTCCTCTCCTCTCCTCTCCTCTCCTCTCCTCTCCTCCCTCTCCTCTCCTCTCCTCTCCTCTCTCCTCTCCTCCCCTCCTCTCCCCCCCTCCTCTCCCCTCTCCTCTCCTCTCCTCTCCTCTCCTCTCCTCTCCCTCACCCGTCCTCTCCTCTCCCTCTCCCTCTCCTCTCCCCTCCTCTCCTCTCCCTCCCTCTCCTCTCCCTCTCCTCTCCTCTCCTCTCCCTCTCCTCTCCTCTCCTCTCCTCTCCTCTCCTCACCCGTCCTCTCCCTCCTCTCCCTCTCCTCTCCTCTCCTCTCCTCTCCCCACCCTCCCTCTCCTCTCCTCTCCTCTCCTCTCCCTCTCCCGTCCTCTCCTCTCCTCTCCCTCTCCCCCCGTCCTCTCCTCTCCTCCCCTCCTCTCCTCTCCTCTCCTCTCCTCTCCTCTCCCTCTCCTCTCCCGTCCTCCTCTCCTCTCCTCTCCTCTCCTCCTCCTCCCCCGTCCTCTCCTCTCCCTCTCCCTCTCCTCTCCCGTCCTCTCCTCCTCTCCTCTCCTCACCCCCTCCCCTCTCCTCTCCTCTCCTCTCTCCTCTCCTCCCCTCTCCTCTCTCCCGTCCTCTCCTCTCCTCTCCTCACCTCTCGGCTCCTCTCCTCTCCTCTCCTCCTCTCCTCTCCCCTCACCCGTCCTCTCCTCTCCTCTCCTCTCCTCTCCTCTCCTCTCCACCCGTCCCTCTCCTCTCCCGTCCTCTCCTCTCCTCTCCCCCCGTCCTCTCCTCTCCTCTCCTCTCCTCTCCTCTCCCGTCCTCTCCTCTCCTCTCCCTCTCCTCTCCTCTCCTCTCCTCTCCTCCCCTCATCTCCTCCTCTCCTCTCCCTCTCCTCTCCTCTACTCTCCCCTCTCCTCTCCTCTCCTCTCCTCTCCCGTCCTCTCCTCTCCTCTCCTCTCCTCTCCTCTCCTCTCCCTCTTCCTCCCTCCTCTCCTCCTCTCCTCTCCTCTCCTCCCTCTCCTCTCCTCTCCTCCCCGTCCTCTCCTCTCCTCTCCTCTTCTCCTCTCCTCGTCCTCTCCTCTCCCGTCCCTCTCCTCTCCCTCTCCTCTCCCTCTCCTCTCCCCCTCCCTCTCCTCTCCTCTCCTCTCCTCTCCTCCTCCTCCCCTCCTCCCCTCTCCTCTCCTCTCCTCTCTCCCTCTCTCCTCTCCTCTCCCCGTCCTCTCCTCTCCTCTCCTCACCCGTCCTCTCCCTCTCCCTCTCCTCTCCCCTCCTCTCCTCTCCTCTCCCCTGCTCTCCTCTCCTCTCCCTCCCTCTCCTCTCCTCTCCTCTCTTCTCCCCCCTCCTCTCCTCCCCCCCTCTCCTCTCTCCCCTCTCCCTCCTCTCCCCCCCCCCTCCCCTCCCGCTCCCTCTCCCCTCTCCCCCCCGTCCTCTCCTCTCCTCTCCCTCTCTCTCCCTCTCCTCTCCCTCCCTCTCCTCTCCTCACCCGTCCTCTCCTCTCCCCTCCTCTCTCTCTCTCCTCTCCTCTCTCCTCTCCTCTCCTCTCCCCTCCTCCCCCTCTCCTCTCCTCTCCCCTCTCCTCCCCCTCTCCTCCCCCTCTCCTCCTCTCCTCACCCGTCCTCTCCTCTCCCCTCTCCTCTCCCTCTCCTCACCCTCCCTCTCCTCTCCTCTCCTCTCCCCTCACCCGTCCTCTCCTCTCCCTCCCTCTCCTCTCCCTCTCCTCTCCCCTCCCTCTCATCCTCTCCTCTCCTCTCCTCTCCTCCCCCGTCCTCTCCTCTCCCTCTCCTCTCCCTCCTCTCCACCCGTCCTCTCCTCTCCCTCTCCTCTCCTCTCCCTCCCTCTCCCCTCCCCTCTCCTCTCCCTCTCCCTCTCCTCTCCCCCCGTCCTCTCCTCTCCTCTCCTCTCCTCTCCTCTCCCTCTCCTCACCCGTCCTCTCCTCTCCCTCCCTCTCCCTCTCCTCTCCTCTCCTCCCTCCCTCACCCCGTCCTCTCCTCTCCTCTCCTCTCCTCCTCTCTCCCCTCCTCTCCTCCTCCCCTCCCTCTCCTCTCCTCTCCTCTCCTCTCCTCTCCTCTCCTCTCCCTCTCCCCTCTCCCCCTCTCCTCCCCCCGTCCTCTCCTCTCCTCCCCTCTCCTCTCCTCCTCTCCCTCTCCCTCACCGTCCCTCTCCTCTCCCGTCCTCTCCTCCCTCTCCTCTCCCCCTCCTCTCCTCTCCTCTCCTCTCCTCACCCCCTCCTCTCCTCTCCCCTCTCCCCTCTCCCTCTCCTCTCCTCTCCTCTCCTCTCCTCTCCCCGTCCTCTCTCCTCTCCTCTCCCTCTCCCTCCTCCTCTCCTCTCCTCCCCCTCTCCTCTCCTCTCCTCTCCTCACCCCGTCCTCTCCCTCTCCTCTCCTCTCACCCGTCCTCTCCTCTCCTCTCCCTCTCCTCTCCCTCTCCTCTCCCTCCTCACCCCGTCCTCTCCTCTCCTCCCCGTCCTCTCCTCTCCTCCTCTCCTCTCCTCTCCTCTCCCTCTCCCTCCCCCTCCCCCCCCCTCTCCTCTCCCCTCCCTCTCTCCTCTCCTCACCCCCCGTCCTCTCCCTCTCCCTCTCCTCTCCTCCCCCCCCGTCCTCTCCTCTCTCCCTCCTCCTCCCTCCCCCTCTCCGTCCTCTCCCTCTCCTCTCCTCTCCTCTCCTCTCTCTCCCTCTCCCCTCACCCCGTCCTCTCCTCTCCTCTCCTCTCCTCTCCTCTCCCTCTCCTCTCCTCTCCCCTCCCCGTCCTCTCTCCTCTCCCGTCCTCTCCCTCCTCCCTCTCCTCTCCCTCTCCTCTCCCTCTCCCTCTCCTCTCCTCACCCCGTCCTCTCCCCTCTCCCTCTCCTCCTCTCCCTCCTCTCCTCTCCTCACCCCGTCCTCTCCTCTCCTCTCCTCTCCTCACCCGTCCTCTCCTCTCCCGTCCTCTCCTCTCCTCTCCTCTCCTCTCCTCACCCGTCCTCTCCTCTCCTCTCCTCTCCTCTCCTCACCCGTCCTCTCCTCTCCTCTCCTCTCCTCTCCTCTCCTCTCCTCTCCTCACCCTCCCTCTCCCTCTCCCTCCTCTCCTCTCCCTCTCCTCACCCTCCCTCTCCTCTCCTCTCCTCTCCTCTCCTCTCCTCACCCGTCCTCTCCTCTCCTCTCCTCTCCTCTCCTCTCCTCTCCTCTCCTCTCCTCACCCGTCCTCTCCTCTCCTCTCCTCAGGCACCAAGACGGTGTTTGCCGGCTCCAGCTGTAACGACATGGTGGTGACGGAGCAGTGCGTCATGAGCGGACACTTCGACAAGAAGGTCCGCTTCTGGGATATCAGGTCAGCTGCTGCTCCTCCTCATCTTTCTCCTGCTCCTCCTCATCTTCCTCCTCCTCATCTTCCTTCTGCTCCTCCTGCTGCTCCTCATCATCTTCCTGCTGCTGCTCCTCCTCTTTCTCCTGCTCCTCCTCATCTTCCTTCTGCTCCTCCTGCTGCTCCTCATCATCTTCCTGCTGCTCCTCCTCATCTTTCTCCTGCTCCTCCTCATCTTCCTTCTGCTCCTCCTGCTGCTCCTCATCATCTTCCTGCTGCTCCTCCTCATCTTTCTCCTGCTCCTCCTCATCTTCCTTCTGCTCCTCCTGCTGCTCCTCATCATCTTCCTGCTCCTCCTGCGTGCCTCACCTGTGTGACTCTCAGGGCGGAGAGCATCGTGCAGGAGCTGCAGCTGCTGGGCCGCGTCACGTCTCTGGACCTGAACCAGGAGCGCACCGAGCTGCTCGCCTGCTGCAGGGACGACCTGCTGAAGGTCATCGACCTCAGGACCAGCACCGTGAGGCAGACGCTCAGGTGGGGGAGGGGGAAGGGGGGAAGGAGGGAGAGGGGGAGAGAGAGACCTGCTGAAGGTCATCGACCTCAGGACCAGCACCGTGAGGCAGACGCTCAGGTGGGGGGAGGGAAGGAGGGGGAGAGAGAGACCTGCTGAAGGTCATCGACCTCAGGACCAGCACCGTGAGGCAGACGCTCAGGTGGGGGAGGGGGAAGGGGGGAAGGAGGGAAGGAGGGGGAGAGAGAGACCTGCTGAAGGTCATCGACCTCAGGACCAGCACCGTGAGGCAGACGCTCAGGGAGAGGAGAGGAGACGAGAGGAGAGGAGAGGAGACGAGACGAGAGGAGACGAGACGAGACGAGAGGAGACGAGAGGAGACGAGAGGAGACTAACCTGTTGCTGTTCTTTAGCGCTCAGGGCTTCAAGTGTGGAGCCGATTGGACCAGAGTCACCTTCAGGTGAGTTCTCTCTCTGTGTGTGTGTGTGTGTGTGTGTATGTGTGTGTGTGTGTGTGTGTGTAATCTGCTAACTTCTGAAACATCGACTCCACAACATCAGTATTTATGTAATTGTTTATTTTGGGGTGTGAAATGCATTCTGGCCAGAGCACAAGCATCCTCGCTAAAAAGGGCGGGGCAAGTCACATCGGCCATTTTGAATTGAACGTGTACTCCACGAGGACGGACGACGACACGGATTGAGAAATCTCCAATGGGCACGGTGGCTCCTCCCCTCTGTGTGGCTCCTCCCCCGTGCTGTGAAGCGTGGAGGAGGAGCCTCCTGACCGTGTTCTGTTCCTCAGTCCTGACGGCCGCCACGTGGCCGGAGGCTCGGCTGACGGAGCGCTGTACATCTGGGACGTCGTGACGGGGGAAGTGGAGCGGACTCTGGACCGGAAACACAAGTAAGAACCGGAGGGGCGGTTCTCACCGGGTTCTGACCGGGTTCTGACGCCGCGTGTCTCTGTTCTGCAGCTCGGCCATCAACTCGGTGTCCTGGTCGCCTTCAGGAGCCTTCGTGGCCAGCGTGGAGAAGGGCGGCAGGGCCATCCTGTGGTCGGACATGTGACCGGCCGCAGGGGGCGGAGCTTGATGAGGACAGCGGCTCCTTGTTGGTGGACGTGTGTGTCTGTGTGGTCAATAAACTGTAAATATAAATCACTTAAACTACGTCTCTGGGTCTGATGTCTCTAAAGCGGCGCAGACGAAGGGTCTTCTGCCCATCTCGGGTTCCTTGGGCTCTTGATGTCATGTTTGTAACATATTCTGGTCAAAATACCACAAGAATCATCAGACAGCCTTTGTACCTGTCAGACACCTCCACACACCTGTTCTGAGTGCCTGTTCCTTTAAATGTGTAAAACATGTTTCCACCATAATCAGCAGCTGGCCGCATATATATATATATATATATATATATATATATATATATATATATATATATATATATATATATATATATATATATATATATATATATATATATATATATATATATATATATATATATATGCACACATACAGGACTGTCTCAGAAAATTAGAATATTGTGATAAAGTTCTTTATTTTCTGTAATGCAATTAAAAAACAAATGTCATGCATTCTGGATTCATTACAAATCAACTGAAATATTGCAAGCCTTTTATTCTTTTAATATTGCTGATTATGGCTTACAGCTTAAGAAAACTCAAATATCCTATCTCTAAATATTAGAATATTTCCTCAGACCAAGTAAAAAAAAAGATTAATAACAGCAAAACCAAATCAAACATTGTAAATGTCCATTAATGCACTCAGGACTTGTTGGGAATCCTTTTACGGATGACTGCATCAACGCGTGGCATGGAGGCAATCCGCCTGTGGCATTGCTGAGGTGTTATGGATGCCCAGGAGGCTTCACTAGCGCCTTTAGCTCATCTGCATTGTTGGTCTGGTGTCTCTCAGCTTCCTCTTCACAACACCCCACACATTCTCTCTGGGGTTCAGGCCAATGGAGGCCAGTAATGCCATGGTCAGGACACCAGTTACTGCTGGTTCTGGCACTGGGCAGGTGCCAGATCATGCTGGGAAATGAGATCCTCATCTCCATGGAGCTTTTCAGCAGACTCTAAAGTCTCTTGGTCCACAGCTGCATTGACTCTGGACTGGATGAAACCCAGTGGACCAACACCAGCAGCTGGCATGGCTCCCCAAACCATCACTGACTGGGAGCTTCCCACTGGATTTGATCCACTGGGATGTTGCTCCTCTCCAGCCTTTCTCCAGACTCTGGGCCTTGACTTCCAGATGAAACTCAACACTTGCTTTGGTCTGGAAAGAGGACTTTGGACCCTCTGAGCTGTCCGCTGCTTCTTTCCAGTTCATGAGACATTCAAGTGATGAGTTGAATACCCTAGAGAATACTTTATCATGATATTCTAATGTTTAGAGTTTGAGTTCTCTTAAGCTGTAAGCCATAATCAGCAATATTAAAAGAATAAAAGGCGTGCAATATTTCAGTTGATTTGTAATGAATCCAGCATGCATGACCTTTTAGTTTTATTATTGCATTACAGAAAATAAAGAACTTTATCAGAATATTCAAATTTTCTGAGACAGTCCTGTATATATATGTGTGTGTGTGTGTCCATCTATTATATTCTCATTAAAATGGTTCTTGGTTCGTAGTTATTTAAACATCGGATTAGTTATTTAAACATAGGGTTAGTTATCTAAACATAGGATTAGTTATTTAAACATCGGATTAGTTATTTAAACATAGGATTAGTTATCTAAACATGTTAGTTATTTAAACATAAGGTTAGTTATTTAAACATAGGGTTAGTTATCTAAACATAGGATTAGTTATTTAAACATAGGGTTAGTTATCTAAATATAGGGTTAGTTATTTAAACATAAGGTTAGTTATTTAAACATAAGGTTAGTTATTTAAACATAGGATTAGTTATCTAAACATGTTAGTTATTTAAACATAGGGTTAGTTATCTAAACATAGGATTAGTTATCTAAACATGTTAGTTATTTAAACATAAGGTTAGTTATTTAAACATAGGGTTAGTTATCTAAACATGTTAGTTATTTAAACATAAGGTTAGTTATTTAAACATAGGGTTAGTTATCTAAACATAGGATTAGTTATTTAAACATAGGGTTAGTTATTTAAACATAGGATTAGTTATCTAAACATGTTAGTTATTTAAACATAAGGTTAGTTATTTAAACATAAGGTTAGTTATTTAAACATAGGGTTAGTTATCTAAACATGTTAGTTATTTAAACATAAGGTTAGTTATCTAAACATGTTAGTTATTTAAACATAGGGTTAGTTATCTAAATATAGGGTTAGTTATTTAAACATAAGGTTAGTTATTTAAACATAGGGTTAGTTATCTAAACATAGGGTTAGTTATTTAAACATAGGGTTAGTTATCTAAATATAGGGTTAGTTATTTAAACATAAGGTTAGTTATTTAAACATAGGGTTAGTTATCTAAACATATGGTTAGTTATATAAACATATGGTTAGTTATCTAAACATAGAGTTAGTTATTTAAACATAGGGTTAGTTATTTAAAAATAGGGTTAGTTATTTAAACATAGGGTTAGTTATCTAAACATAGGGTTAGGTATTTAAACATAGGGTTAGTTATTTAAACATAGGGTTAGTTATGTTAGTCAAACATAGGGTTAGTTATTTAAACATAGGGTTAGTTATTTAAACATAGGGTTAGTTATTTAAACATAAGTTTAGTTATCTAAAGATGGGGTTAGTTATCTAAAGATGGGGTTAGTTATCTAAACATAGGGTTAGTTATGTTATCTTAACTTAGGTTAGTTATGTTATCTAACTAGGGCTGGAGCCTCAATCGTAGGGTAACCAGCGTGCTGACTCGGCGTGTGTTATAAATGAGAGTCATCGAGTGGTATGATCAGATCTGCTGTCGACAGGCTGCTCTCAGGTCAGTGGCTCCTCTTCCTCCCCTCAGTTGGACCTCTCCTCTCCTCTCTCTTCTCAGGTCCTCCCTCCTCCTCCCTCCTCCTCCTCTCCTCCTCTCTCCTCTCTCCTCCTCTCCTCTCCTCCTCCCTCCTCTCCCTCTCCTCCCTCTCCTCTCTCTCCCTCCTCCTCCCTCCTTCCCTCCTCTCCTCTCCCTCCTCCCTCCTCACCTCCCTCCTCCCCTCCCTCTCCTCCTCTCCTCCTCTCTTCCTCTCCTCCTCCCCCTCCTCTCCTCGTCTCCTCCTCTTCCTCCTCTCCTCTCTCTCCTCTCCTCCTCTCCTCTCCTCTCCTCCTCTCCTCTTTTCTCCTCTCTCCTCTCCTCTCTTCTCCTCCTCTCTCCTCCTCTACTCCTCTCCTCTCCTCCTCTCCTCTCCCTCCTCTCCTCTCCTCTCCTCCCCTCACATGACGTCCTGTCCCCCTGACCCAGTCCCACGGAGTGAACCCTTCTTTAGTTTCATCATTAGTAAATAAATCATCGCTTAGATCTCACTTGAATAGTTAGTGTCCGTTCTACCACAAGTCTGACTGTAAGATGTCCGCCTCCAGGTCTCTCCTCCAGGTCTCTCCTCCAGGTGGCTCCTCCAGGTGGCTCCGCCTCCAGCACCATGAGTCCCCAGCAGGTCGTCTTCAGGAAGGTTTCCCGCGACCAGGCGGTAAGTTGTTGGCGCGCTGTCGGTTCACAGCCGCTGCCTCTGACCCCTTGAGCAAGGCTCTGGCCCTCTGCAGGTGACGGTGTACCTGGGCAAGAGAGACTTCGTGGACCACTGCGACTCCGTGGACCCCGTCGGTGAGTTGAGATCTAAAGGAGCTCAAAGTCACGTTAGCTAGCTGTGGTGATGGCGCGACGCTAACGGCCTCCACTTCCTGTCTGCGCTAAGCTCAGGACACTAGTCTGTCCACGGGACATGTCCTCCCTAAACATGTCCCCCTTAAACATGTCCCCCCTAAACATGTCCCCCTAAACATGTCCTCCCTAAACATGTCCCCCCTAAACATGTCCCCCTAAACATGTCCTCCCTAAACATGTCCCCCTAAACATGTCCTCCCTAAACATGTCCCCCCTAAACATGTCCCCCCTAAACATGTCCCTGTCTCTGGAGATGGAGTCATCGTGCTCGACCTGGCGCAGATCCGAGGACGCAAAGGTAACGGGACAAGGTGTGTGTGTGTGTGTCTGTGCGTGTGTGTGTGTGTGTCTGTGCGTGTGTGTGTGTCTGTGCGTGTGTGTGTGTGTGTGTGTGTGTCTGTGTGTGTGTGTATGTGTGTGTATGTCTGTGTGTGTGTGTGTCTGTGCGTGTGTGTGTGTGTGTCTGTGCGTGTGTGTGTGTGTCTGTGTGTCTGTGTGTGTGTGTGTCTGTGCGTGTGCGTGTGTGTGTGTGTCTGTGTGTGTGTGTGTGTGTCTGTGCGTGTGTGTGTGTGTGTCTGTGCGTGTGCATGTGTGTGTGTCTGTGTGTGTGTCTGTGCGTGTGCGGGTGCGTGTGTATGTGTGTGTCTGTGCGTGTGCGTATGTGTGTGTGTCTGTGTGTGTGTGTGTGCGTGTGCGGGTGCGTGTGTGTGTGTGTGTCTGTGCGGGTGCGTGTGTGTGCGTGTGTGTGTGTGTGTGTCTGTGTGTGTGTGTGTGTGTCTGTGTGTGTCTGTGCGTGTACGTGTGTGTCTCCCCTGTTGACTCCTCCCCCCCCCCCCAGTGAGCGTCATGCTGTCCTGCTCCTTCCTGTACGGCGGGCCGGGGGACGGCGTTCTGGGCGTGGCCTTCAGGCGCGACCTGTTCGTGGCGAGCCGCCAGGTGTTCCCCCCGCTGCAGGACCGGGAGCAGCTGACCCACACGGCGCTGCAGCGGCAACTGCTCCACAAGCTGGGGGACAACGCCTTCCCCTTCTTCTTCGAGGTGAGAGCGGTGAAGTCACCCTGAGCGGTGACCTCACCCTGAGCGGTGACCTCACCCTGAACGGTGACGTCACCCTGAGCGGTGACCTCACCCTGAACGGTGACGTCACCCTGAGCGGTGACCTCACCCTGAGCGGTGACGTCACCCTCAACGATGACCTCACCCTGAGCGGTGACGTCACCCTGAGCGGTGACCTCACCCTGAACGGTGACGTCACCCTGAGCGGTTGACCCTACCCTGAACGGTGACGTCAGACCCTTGAAGCATCCCTAGTGAATAATAATCTGTTTGCTCCAGTTTCCAGACAACCTGCCGTGTTCCGTTGCTCTGCAGCCCGGAGCCTCTGATGTGGGGAAGGTGAGTCATCAGGTCACCACCAGAACCACCAACACCAGAACCACCAACACCAGAACCACCAACACCAGAACCATCAACACCAGAACACCAGAACAGGGCCATTGGGAAGGAGACCAGGTCTAGACCAGAGGCTGGAGTCAGGTACCCGGACCAGACCTAGCCTAGGGGGGAGGCACCAGACCCGATGAGGTCCGAGGCGAAGGAGTTAAGGTGGGATGGAGAGATGATCATTCATCCATAAGGAGAGAGGAGAGAGGAGCTCAGTGTATCCTAAACGTCCATAAGGAGAGAGGAGAGAGGAGAGAGGAGCTCAGTGTATCCTAAACGTCCATAAGGAGAGAGGAGAGAGGAGCTCAGTGTATCCTAAGCGTCCATAAGGAGAGAGGAGAGGAGCTCAGTGTATCCTAAGCGTCCATAAGGAGAGAGGAGAGAGGAGCTCAGTGTATCCTAAACGTCCATAAGGAGAGAGGAGAGGAGCTCAGTGTATCCTAAGCGTCCATAAGGAGAGAGGAGAGAGGAGCTCAGTGTATCCTAAACGTCCATAAGGAGAGAGGAGAGGAGAGAGGAGCTCAGTGTATCCTAAACGTCCATAAGGAGAGAGGAGAGGAGCTCAGTGTATCCTAAGCGTCCATAAGGAGAGAGGAGAGAGGAGCTCAGTGTATCCTAAACGTCCATAAGGAGAGAGGAGAGGAGCTCAGTGTATCCTAAGCGTCCATAAGGAGAGAGGAGAGAGGAGCTCAGTGTATCCTAGCGTCCTTAAGGAGTGAGGAGAGGAGAGAGGAGCTCAGTGTATCCTAGCATCCTTAAGGAGAGAGGAGAGGAGAGAGGAGCTCAGTGTATCCTAGCGTCCCCCTTCCTCTCAGCCTCTAGCAGTGTCTCTAGGTCTGGTTCAGGTGGACCTGGTTCAGGTGGACCTGGTTCAGGTGGACCTGGTTCAGGTGTAACTATCAGACCATCAAGAGGAAAGTCTTCAGTCTCCATGAGGGGGCGGAGCCTCCAGGACTGAAGGTGGAGCTGGTTCATAAAAGAGGAGGAGCTTGAGACTTGAACACCTGAACAACTGAGTTTTTATGTGCTTGACAGAAATGTGCGGTGGAGTTTGAGGTGACGGCGTTCTGTGGGGAGAACCCGGATGAGAAGATGCACAAACAGTGAGTCTATTCTATTGTTGTTGTTGTTGCTATGGTAACGCTTTGCGAGGGGAGAGAGGAGCTAAACCTTATTCAGAATGTCCGCTGTCTCTCTAGCGCCCCCTTTAGTTGAAAACCCCCCACTATGACGACACGCTCGCTTCGGCCCTCTAACCCTAACCCTAACCCTAACCCTAACCCTGTTCACTTCAAGGCGCCGGCGTCCGGCGAGGGGCGAAACCCTCTAACCCTAACCCTAACCCTAACCCTAACCCCCTAACCATAACCCTAACCCTCTAACCCCCTAACCCCCTAACCCTAACCCTAACCCTAACCCTAACCCTCTAACCCTAACCCTAACCCTCTAACCCTAACCCCCTAACCCCATAACCCTAACCCTCTAACCCTAACCCTCTAACCCTAATCCCCTAACCCTAACCCCCTAACCTCTAACCCTAACCACCTAACCCTCTAACCCTAACCCTAACCCCCTAACCCCCTAACCTCTAACCCTAACCCCCTAACCCTCTAACCCTAACCCTCTAACCCTAACCCTCTAACCCTCTAACCCTCTAACCCCCTAACCCTCTAACCCTCTAACCCTAACCCCTAACCCTCTAACCCTAACCCTAACCCTCTAACCCTAACCCTCTAACCTCTAACCCTAACCCTCTAACCCTCTAACCCTAACCCCTAACCTCTAACCTAACCCCTAACCCCTAACCCTAACATCTAACCTCTAACCCTAACCCCTAACCCTCTAACCTAACCTCTAACCCCTAACCCCCTAACCCTAACCCTAACCCTCTAACCTCAACCCTCTAACCCCTAACCCTAACCCTCTAACCTAACCCCAACCCCTAACCTCTAACCCTAACCCTCTACCCTAACCCTAACCTCTAACCCTAACCTCTAACCTCTAACCCTGACCTCTAAACTCTAACCCCTAACCTCTAACCCCTAACCCCTAACCTCTAACCTCTAACCCCTAACCTCTAACCCTAACCTCTAACCCCTAACCCTAACCCTCTAACCCCCTAACCCTCTAACCCTCTAACCCTAACCCCCTACCCCCTAACCCTCTGACCTCTTCTTGTGTTTCTGGAGGAGTTCTGTGCGCCTCGGGATCCGTAAGGTCCAGTTCGGCCCCCGGACCGCAGACCGGGCCCCGGAGGCTGAGACCACCTTCGAGTTCCTGATGTCGGAGAAACCCCTCCACGTCAAACTGAGCATGCCCAAGGAGGTCCATCTGTCTGTCTCTCTACATGTCTGTGGGTCTCTGACCTGTCTGTCTCTCTGCCTGTCTGTCTTTCTGTGGGTCTGTCTCTCTCCCTGTCTGTGTGTCTCTGACCTGTCTGTCTCTCTACCTGTCTGTCTGCAGACATTCTACCATGGAGAGCCCGTTACAGTGAATGTAGAAGTCACCAACTCATCCAGCAGGAACATCAAAGACATCAGTTTGTCAGGTGACGAGAGGAGGAGGAGCTAGAAGCTGGTGTTAGGGTCTGATTGGAGGAGGAGGAGCTAGAACCCTCTAGAGGGTGGTATTACCTATAGAGGGTGGTGTGACCTCTAGAGGGTGGTGTGATCTCTAGAGGGTGGTATTACCTATAGAGGGTGGTAGTGACCTCTAGAGGGTGGTGTGACCTCTAGAGGATGGTGTGACCTCTAGAGGATGGTGTGACCTTTAGAGGGTGGTAGTGACCTCTAGAGGGTGGTGTGACCTCTAGAGGAGGGTAGTAACTCTGCGTGTCGTGTGTCCAGTGGAGCAGGTCACCAACATTGTGCTCTACAGCAACGACAAGTACGTCAAGGCCGTGGCCAAAGAGGAGACCAGGTGTGTGTGTGTGTTACTGTGTGTCACTGTTTGTGTTACTGTGTGTGTGTGTTACTGTGTGTCACTGTGTGTCACGGTGTGTGTGTGTGTGTGTTCCAGGGACTCGGTCCCCCCGGGGACCCGTCTGAAGAAGGACTACACCTTGTTCCCCCTGCTGGCTCACAACAGAGAGCGGAGAGGGCTGGCCCTGGACGGACGCCTCAAGCACCAGGACACCAACCTGGCCTCCTCCAGCATGTAGGACACGTCTGTCTGTGTCTCTGTGTCTCTGTGTGTCTCTGTGTCTCTCTGTGTCTCTCTGTGTCTCTGTGTCTGTGTCTTTATCACCGTCTGTCTCTCCGTCTCAGAGTGAAGCAGGAGGTGCTGAAGGAGGTCCAGGGGATGCTGGTCTCCTATAAGGTCGTTGTGAGGATGATGGCATCTGGGTGAGTCTGAACCACCGTCTCCTCAGCGTCCTTAAGGAGAGAGGAGAGAGGAGAGGAGAGGAGAGGAGAGGAGAGAGAGGAGCTCAGTGTATCCTAAACGTCCTTAAGGAGAGAAGGAGAGAGGAGAGAGGAAAGAGGAGCTCAGTGTATCCTAAACGTCCTTAAGGAGAGAGGAGAGGAGAGAGGAGAGAGAAGCTCAGTGTATCCTAAACGTCCTTAAGGAGAGAGGAGAGGAGAGGAGAGAGGAGAGGAGAGAGGAGAGAGGAGAGAGGAGAGAGAGGAGAGAGGAGAGGAGCTAATGAACTATTGATCTGTTGTTCTTCTGTTCGCAGGACGATCGGTTCAAGGTGAGAGCTGACTGTCTCTTCCTCCTCGTTCTCCTCCTCTTCTTCCTCCTCGTTCTCCTCTTCCTCCTCCTCCTCGTTCTCCTCCTCTTCTTCCTCCTCGTTCTCCTCTTCCTCCTCCTCTTCCTCCTCGTTCTCCTCCTCTTCCTCCTCGTTCTCCTCCTCTTCCTTCTTTTACATTACATAACATGTCATGTAGCAGACGCTTTTATCCAAAGAGACTTACAATAAGTGCATTTCAACCTAGAGTACAAACTAAGAACAACAAGAATACAGAAAGTAACATTTCCTCAACATAGTCAAACTACAAAAGTACCATAATAAGCCATTCAAGTGCTACTGAAGTGATAATCTGTGTTTAATCCAGATATAATCTGAAGGTGCGTTTTCAGTTTCCGGTGAAGATGTAGAGACTTCCTGCTGTCCTGGTGTCAGTGGGGAGCTGGCTCCACCAATCAGGAGCCAGGACAGCAGACAGTCTGATGTAGTGATGAGCTCCAGGTGACGGAGTCACAAGTCGGTTGGCTGTTGCCGAGCGGAGCGAACGTGCCGGGGTGTACGGTGTGACCACATCCAGGATGTAGACGGGGCCCGATCCGTTCAGAGCACGGTACACCAGAACCAATGTTCTGAAGAGGATGCTGCTCCACCGGTAACCATGGAGAGAGCGGAGGAGCGGAGTGGTATGGGTGGAGGAGCGGAGTGGTGTGGGTGGAGGAGTGGAGTGGTGTGGGTGAACCTCGGGAGGCTGAAGACCAGTCGAGCTGCTGCATTCTGGATGAGCTGCAGAGGCCGGATGGCCTTAGCAGGTAGACCAGCCAGAAGGGAGTTGTAGTAGTCGAGGCGCGAAATGACCAGAGCCTGGACCAGAACCTGGACCAGAGCCTGGACCAGAGCCTGGACCAGAACCTGGACCGCCTTCTGGGTCAGAAGAGGCTGTGTTCTCCAGATGTTGTGCAGCATGTACCTACAGGAACGCTGTCGCAGCGATGTTGGCCGTCAGGGAGAGTTGACTGTCTAGCGTCACCCCGAGGCTCCTGGCAGTCAGGCTAGGGGCCAACACGGAGCTGTTGAAGGTGGTGGTCAGGTCGTGAGTGGGGTTCAGTCAGAGTAGGGGCCAACACGGAGCTGTTGGAGGTGGTGGTCAGGTCGTGAGTGGGGTTCAGTCAGGGTAGGGGCCAACACGGAGCTGTTGAAGGTGGTGGTCAGGTCGTGAGTGGGGTTCAGTCAGAGTAGGGGCCAACACGGAGCTGTTGGAGGTGGTGGTCAGGTCGTGAGTGGGGGAACCTTTCCCTGGTAGGAACAGGAGCTCGGTCTTGTCAGTGTTGATCTTCAGGTGGTGTGCAGACATCCACTGAGAGATGTCGGTCAGACAGGCAGAGATTCTGCCACCTGTGTTTCAGACTGTGGGAACGAGAAGATCAGTTGGGTGTCATCGGCATAGCTGTGGTAGGAGAAGCCATGCGAACGAATGACAGAGAGAAGAGGAGGGGACCCAGGACGGAGCCTTGAGGAACCCCATAGTGAGAGGAAGAGGAGGGGACCCAGGACGGAGCCCTGAGGAACCCCATTAGTGAGAGGAAGAGGAGGGGACCCAGGACGGAGCCTTGAGGAACCCCAGTAGTGAGAGGACAAGGATCAGACACAGATCCTCTCCAAGTTACCCGGTCAGTGCGGTCGGTGAGGTAGGAAAAGAAAAGAGCGAGTGCTGTGCCTGAGATCCCAGGTCCTGAAGAGAAGAGAGAAGGATAAGGACAGAGGAGAGAGGATGCTCTAGCAGAGTGAAGGATAAGGACAGAGGAGAGAGGCTGCTCTAGCAGTGAAGGATAAGGACAGAGGAGAGAGGATGCTCTAGCAGAGTGAAGGATAAGGACAGAGGAGAGAGGATGCTCTAGCAGAGTGAAGGATAAGGACAGAGGAGAGAGGATGCTCTAGCAGAGTGAAGGATAAGGACAGAGGAGAGAGGATGCTCTAGCAGAGTGAAGCTGCTCAGCAAGGAGGGCCGTCTCTGTTGGCCGGCCTTGAATCCAGACTGGTGGGGGTCCAGAAGGTCGTTGCCGTGGAGACAGGAGGACACTTGGTTAAAGATGGCTCGCTCCAGAGTTTTGGAGAGAGGGAAGAAGAGAGAGCGGTCTGTAGTGGCTGACTTCAGACGGGTGGAGGTGGTTTCTTCAGGAGAGGGTTGACTCTCCTCCTCCAGAGAGTTGGGGAAACAGCCAGTTGAGAGGGAGCTGTTAATACGATGGTGAGAAAGGTCAGAAGGTCAGGAGCAACAGCCTGGAGGATGTGAGACGGGACGGGGTCAAGGGTCAGCTGGTCGGTCGAGCAGAGGTCACCAAGCTAAGAACTTGACTGGGAGACAGAGGGGTAAACGAGGAAAGAGAGGGGGATGAAGGAGTTGGTGTAGGTGAAGTGATAGAGGATGGATCAGTAAAGGAGGAGCGTATGTCGTCCATCTTGTTTGTAAAGTAGTCGACAAAGTGGCAAAAGGGAGGAAGGAGGAGGGGGACTCGGGGGATCAAGGAGGTTGGAGAAGATAGAGAAGAGCTTTTTGGGGTTAGAGAAGGAAGACTGCATGTTGTCAGGTAGAAAGAGCTTCTGGCTGCAGAGACAGGAGAGAAGGAGGAGAGGAGAGATTGATAGCAGAGCAGGTCTTCCGCTTGATTCCATTTGCTCCTTTTCCTCTCCGTCGCTCACAAGTTGGCTCAAGAGCACCGAGTCAGACGACCAGGGAGGAGAGGACTGGAAGACCGTCGTGTCTTAAAGGACAAAGAGAATCAAGAGATGAAGACAGGGACGAGAGGAGAGTGTCTGCAGCAGAGTTAGGCTGCATAAGACGTAGACGTGTTGTCAAGTGAGGTCCAGACTGAAGGAGAGAGCAGCCAGAGATGAAGGCGGCCTTGCGGTTGGCAGACTGACAGGTCCAGAGGCTCCTGTGACGAGGTGCTGGGTGTGAGTAGAACGGGTAGAAGGAGAACAGAGGAGGAACGAGTCCTATAGTAACTACGAGTAGAAATATGCACAGGTATGGAAAACACACACATATTCACAAAGTGGTGTAATACTCAGCCACCCACGAAGACTCCAGCCAAAGACTCCTGTGTCTTTGTCCTCCGAGTCTTGACTCCAGCCAAAGACTCCTGTGTCTTTGTCCTTGAGTCTTGACTCCAGCCAAAGACTCCTGTGTCTTTGTCCTCCGAGTCTTGACTCCAGCCAAAGACTCCTGTGTCTTTGGCTGGAGTCTTGACTCCAGACAAAGACTCCTGTGTCTTTGTCCTTGAGTCTTGACTCCAGCCAAAGACTCCTGTGTCTTTGTCCTTGAGTCTTGACTCCAGACAAAGACTCCTGTGTCTTTGTCCTCCGAGTCTTCGTCCGATGAGTCACACAACGCCTCAGCTGGCGCCTGTAGACCAATCCGGTTATGGTTATGGTTTTGTCCTAATTACCTCCAGCCGCGTTAATCAGCGGCCCTTTTTGTATTCACATGACGCTCTATTGAAACCAGGTGATGAGCGATCGGCCAATCAGTGCAGCTTCTGCTCAGTGGCTGGAAACACTTCTCACCCAAAACAAATCTTAAAACACAGACTGACAATCTAGGAGCTTAAAACAGGAGATACAACAGTAACTTAGCAGATATAACTAATTTAAAGAAGATACTTAACAGGATCCAAGAAGTCAGTAGTCCTTCCTCCAAGGTAGAAAATGCACACTGGTCTTGTTCTCCTCCTCTTCCTCCTCTTCTTCCTCCTCGTTCTCCACTTCCTCCTCCTCTTCCTCCTCTTCTTCCTCCTCGTTCTCCTCTTCCTCCTCTTCTTCCTCCTCGTCTCCTCTTCCTCCCTCTCTCTCTCCCTCTTCCTCCTCCTCTCTCTCCCTCTTCCTCCCTCATCTTCCTCCTCCTCTCCTCCTCTCCTCCCTCCTCCTCCTCTTCCTCCCTCCCTCTCCTCGTCTCCTCCTCTTCCTCCTCGTTCTCCTCCTCTTCCTCCTCTTCTTCCTCCTCGTTCTCCTCTTCTTCCTCGTTCTCCTCTTCCTCCTCTTCTTCCTCCTCGTTCTCCTCTTTCTCCTCGTTCTCCTCTTCCTCCTCGTTCTCCTCTTCCTCCTCCTCTTCCTCCTCGTTCTCCTCCTCTTCCTCCTCGTTCTCCTCCTCTTCCTCCTCTTCTTCCTCCTCGTTCTCCTCTCCCTCCTCCTCTTCCTCCTCTTCTCCCTCCTCGTTCTCCTNCTCTTCTTCCTCGTTCTCCTCCTCTTCTTCTCCGTGTCTCCTCTTCCTCCTCTTCTCCTCGTTCTTCCTCCTGTTCCTCCTCTTCTTCCTGTGTGTCTCCTGTGTCTGTGTCTCGTGTGTCTCTCTGTGTCTGTCTCTGTGTGTGTCCTGTGTGTGTCTCTGTGTGTCCTGCGTGTGTCTCTGTGTGTGTCTCTGTGTGTGTCTATGCGTGTGTGTCTCTGTGTGTCTGTGTCTGCGTGTGTCTGTCTCTGTGTGTGTCTCTGTGTGTGTCTCTGTGTGTGTCTCTGTGTGTCTGTGTATGCGTGTGTGTCTCTGTGTGTCTGTGTATGCGTCTCTGTGTGTGTATGTGTGTGTGTCTCTGTGTATGTCTCTGTGTGTGTCTCTGTGTGTCTGTGTATGCGTGTGTGTCTCTGTGTGTGTCTGTGTGTGTCTCTGTGTGTCTGTGTGTGTGTGTGTGTGTATCTGTGTGTGTCTCTGTGTGTCTGTGTATGCGTGTGTGTCTCTGTGTGTCTGTGTATGCGTGTGTGTCTCTGTGTGTCTGTGTATGCGTGTGTGTCTCTGTGTGTGTATGCGTGTGTGTCTCTGTGTGTGTCTCTGTGTGTGTCTCTGTGTGTGTCTCTGTGTGTCTGTGTATGCGTGTGTGTCTCTGTGTGTCTGTGTATGCGTGTGTGTCTCTGTGTGTGTATGCGTGTGTGTCTCTGTGTATGTCTCTGTGTGTGTCTCTGTGTGTCTGTGTATGCGTGTGTGTCTCTGTGTCTGTGTATGCGTGTGTGTCTCTGTGTGTCTGTGTATGCGTGTGTGTCTCTGTGTGTGTATCTGTGTGTGTCTCTGTGTGTCTGTGTATGCTGTGTGTCTCTGTGTGTCTGTGTATGCGTGTGTGTCTGTGTGTGCGTGTGTGTCTGTGTGTGTGTGTCTGTGTGTGTCTCTGTGTGTGTCTCTGTGTGTCTGTGTATGCGTGTGTGTCTCTGTGTGTGTCTCTGTGTCTGTGTGTGTGTGCGTCTCTGTGTGTGTCTCTGTGTCTGTGTATGCGTGTGTGTCTCTGTGTGTGTATGCGTGTGTGTCTCTGTGTGTGTGTGTGTCTCTGTGTGTGTCTCTGTGTGTCTGTGTATGCGTGTGTGTCTCTGTGTGTGTGTGTGTCTGTGTGTGTGTCTGTGTGTGTCTCTGTGTGTCTGTGTATGCGTGTGTGTCTCTGTGTGTGTCTCTGTGTGTGTATGCGTGTGTGTGTGTCTGTGTGTGTCTCTGTGTGTGTCTCTGTGTGTCTGTGTATGCGTGTGTGTCTCTGTGTGTGTCTCTGTGTGTCTGTGTGTGTGTGTATGTCTCTGTGTGTGTCTCTGTGTGTCTGTGTATGCGTGTGTGTCTCTGTGTGTCTGTGTATGCGTGTGTGTCTCTGTGTCTGTGTATGCGTGTGTCTCTGTGTGTGTATGCGTGTGTGTCTCTGTGTGTCTGTGTATGCATGTGTGTCTCTGTGTGTGTATGCGTGTGTGTCTCTGTGTGTGTCTCTGTGTGTGTGTGTGCCTGTGTGTGTGTGTCTGTGTGTGTCTCTGTGTGTGTCTGTGCATGCGTGTGTGTGTGTCTGTGTGTGTGTGTGTCTGTGTGTGTCACTGTGTGTGTCTCTGTGTGTCTGTGTACGCGTGTGTGTGTGTCTGTGTATGCGTGTGTGTGTGTCTGTGTGTGTCTCTGTGTGTGTCTGTGTGTGTCTGTGTATGCGTGTGTGTGTGTCTGTGTGTGTGTCTGTGTGTGTCTCTGTGTGTGTCTCTGTGTGTCTGTGTATGCGTGTGTGTGTCTGTGTGTGTGTGTGTCTGTGTATGCGTGTGTGTGTGTCTGTGTGTGTGTGTCTGTGTGTGTCTCTGTGTGTCTGTGTGTCTGTGTATGCATGTGTGCGTGTGTGTATGTGTCTGTGTGTGTGTATGTGTCTGTGTATGCGTGTGTGTGTGTGTCTGTGTATGTGTGTGTGTCTGTGTGTCTGTGTCTGTGTGTGTGTGTGTGTGTGTGTGTGCGTGTGTGAGTGTCTCTGTGTGTGTGTCTGTGTGTGTGTGTGTGTGTCTGTGTGTGTGTCTGTGTGTGTGTGTGTGTGTGTGTGTGTGTGTGTGTGTGTGTGTGTGTGTGTGCGTGTGTGAGTGTCTCTGTGTGTGTGTCTGTGTGTGTGTGTGTGTGTGTGTGTCTGTGTGTGTGTCTGTGTGTGTGTGTGTATGTCCAGTTTACTCGCATCATGAAATAAACACGTTGTTGTTGTTCTAAGTATGTTTATGTGTTTACATTTGTTTCCGGTCTGACTGCAGCCAAAGAGAGGTGAGATCATTGATCGCATTGATTATATTGAATATATTGATCACGTTGATCACATTGAATATATTGATCACGTTGATTATATTGATCACATTGATTATATTGATCACGTTGACTATATTGATCACATTGATCACATTGAATATATTGATCACATTGATTATATTGATCATATTGATTATATTGATCATATTGATCACATTGATTATATTGATCACATTGATCATATTGAATATATTGATCACATTGATCACATTGATTATATTGATCACATTGATTATATTGATTATATTGATCATATTGATCACATTGAATATATTGATCACATTGAATATATTGATCACATTGATTATATTGATCATATTGATTATATTGATCATATTGATCACATTGATTATATTGATCACATTGATCATATTGAATATATTGATCACATTGATTATATTGATCACGTTGACTATATTGATCACATTGATCACATTGAATATATTGATCACATTGATCACGTTGATTATATTGATCACATTGAATATATTGATCACATTGACTATATTGATCACATTGACTATATTGATCACATTGACTATATTGATCACATTGATTATATTGATCACATTGATTATATTGATCACGTTGACTATATTGATCACATTGATCACATTGAATATATTGATCACATTGATTATATTGATCATATTGATCACGTTGATCACGTTGATTATATTGATCACATTGAATATATTGATCACATTGAATATATTGATCACATTGACTATATTGATCATATTAATCATATTGATCACATTGATTATATTGATCATATTGATCACATTGATTATATTGATCACATTGATTATATTGATCACATTGATTATATTGATCACATTGATTATATTGATTACATTGATCACATTAATTATATTGATCACATTGATTATATTGATCATATTGATTATATTGATTGTATTGAACACATTGATTATATTGATCACATTGATTATATTGATCACATTGACTATATTGATCATATTGATCACATTGATTATATTGATCACATTGATCACATTGATTATATTGATCATATTGATCACATTGATTATATTGATCATATTGATTATATTGATCATATTGATTATATTGATTGTATTGAACACATTGATTATATTGATCACATTGATTATATTGATCACATTGACTATATTGATCATATTGATCACATTGATTATATTGATCACATTGATCACATTGATTATATTGATCATATTGATTATATTGATCATATTGATCACATTGATTATATTGATCATATTGATTATATTGATCACATTGATTATATTGATCACATTGACTACATTGATCATATTGATCACATTGACTATATTGATCAATACAGCCTCTGTGTGTCTCCCAGCCACCAGGACGACATGGTGTTTGAGGAGTTCAAGCGCGTCTACCTGAAGGGCGTGGTCTACGGAGACGGGGACGAGTCCCCCACTGAGGCGTGAACTACAAAGATGGCCGCCGAAGAGCCAATGATCAATGATGACGTCCTGATTCATAAATGTAGATTTAAAATGTAACCGTCTAGTTCTGTTATACGTCATCGTGGAATACTACTACTACTACTACTACTACTACTACTACTAGTAATAATAATAATAATAATAATACTCATAATAATAATAGTAATAAGACAAGTAATAATAGTAATTCTAGTAGTAATATTGATATGGTGAATGTCTTTTATATTTCATCGTCTCCATAAAGACGTGGACCAGGTCTCTGTGTGTGTGGTGACCAGCATGTTATTGATCAGGGGGTCAGCCCTCCTTGGGGGTCTTCTTGGGGGTCTTGTAGTTTGAGTCCAAAAACACTTCATTAAACAAAAGTGGTTGAAAAGAATAAAAAGTTCAAACATAAAGTTTATTAGTCTTTAAATGTGTTAAATATAAACGTATTAAATATAAACGTGTTAAATATAAATGTGTTAAATATAAACGTATTAAATATAAATGTGTTAAATATAAAAGTGTTAAATATAAATGTGTTAAATATAAACGTATTAAATATAAACGTGTTAAATATAAATGTGTTAAATATAAACGTATTAAATATAAACGTGTTAAATATAAATGTGTTAAATATAAATGTGTTAAATATAAACGTATTAAATATAAACGTGTTAAATATAAATGTGTTAAATATGAATGTGTTAAATATAAACGTGTTAAATATAAATGTGTTAAATATAAACGTATTAAATATAAATGTGTTAAATATAAATGTGTTAAATATAAACGTATTAAATATAAACGTATTAAATATAAACGTGTTAAATATAAATGTGTTAAATATAAACGTGTTAAATATAAATGTGTTAAATATGAATGTGTTAAATATAAACATATTAAATATAAATGTGTTAAATATAAACATTAAATATAAATGTGTTAAATATAAATGTGTTAAATATAAACATATTAAATATAAATGTGTTAAATATAAACATTAAATATAAATGTGTTAAATATAAATGTGTTAAATATAAACATATTAAATATAAATGTGTTAAATATAAACATATTAAATATAAATGTGTTAAATATAAATGACCAGGGTCTCAGGGACCCTCATCTCTTCACCCCCCTAGACGACTGGAGGCTCCTGGGAGTCTACATGCTCTGTGGACTTGGGGAAGACTTTGGACCGGGTCCCTCTGGGGTCCCTCTGGGGTTCAGGACTCGTTGCTACGGGCTACCGGTCTCTGCCGACCTGCAGTAGGGGCCATGTTCACTGTAGGGCAGCACAGTCCTCCAGCAGGATCACAGACAACCTTTGACCTTTGGCCCGTTGGTCCGCCCTGACGTCTGTTTGGCCAATCGATCACACAGACGCCATGTAGTGTCTCACAGGAGACCAGCGACCACAGGCAGACAGACAGACAGGCAGGGAGACAGGCAGAGAGAGAGACAGAGAGAGAGAGAGACAGGCAGAGAGACAGAAAGACAGACAGAGAGAGAGACAGACAGAGAGAGAGAGAGACAGGCAGAGAGAGAGAGACAGACAGAGAGAGAGAGACAGGCAGAGAGAGAGACAGGCAGAGAGAGACAGAGAGAGAGAGACAGACAGAGAGAGAGACGCAGAGAGACAGACAGAGAGAGAGACAGAGAGAGAGAGAGAGACAGAGAGAGAGACAGGCAGAGAGACAGACAGAGAGAGACAGAGAGAGAGAGAGAGACAGACAGAGAGAGAGACGCAGAGAGACAGAGAGACAGAGAGAGAGAGAGAGAGAGAGACAGAGAGAGAGAGACAGGCAGAGAGACAGACAGACAGACATGCTGCTGACCTGGACCCTCTGCTCTCTTCTCTCCTGCTCTGCACTGATCGAATGTTCAGGTGAGACCACAACGTCTGTGGGGCGTACTAGTACTAGCACTAGCACTAGGACTAGTACTAGGACTAGTACTAGTACTAGCACTAGCACTAGGACTAGGACTAGTACTAGGACTAGTGCTAGTACTAGTCCTAGTGCTAGTCCTAGTGCTAGCACTAGGACTAGGACTAGGACTAGTGCTATGGGGCGTCCTAGTACTAGTACTAGTCCTAGTCCTACTACTAGTACTAGTCCTACTAGTCCTAGTGCTAGTCCTAGGACTAGGACTAGTGCTAGTGCTAGTGCTAGTTCTAGTTCTAGTCCTAGTCCTAGTACTAGGACTAGTCCTACTAGTCCTACTAGTCCTAGTCCTAGTCCTAGTCCTAGGACTAGGACTAGGACTAGTACCAGGGCCCTTGTCCCCCCAGTATTTCTGACCCGGCCGGCGGCGGCCCGGGTCCTCGGCCCCGCCTCCAGGAGGCGGCGGGCCAACTCCTTCCTCCTGGAGGAGGTGCTCCCTGGAGACCTGGAGAGGGAGTGTCACGAGGAGGCGTGCTCGCAGGAGGAGGCCGCCGAGATCTTCCAGACCAGGGAGAAGACGGTGAGGCGCGGTCCGTCTGCGGCGCCACCACGACGCCGCGCCGCACTACTAACCTACCTTGTGGTTCCGCAGCTGGAGTTCTGGTACCGATACATCAGTGAGTATCTTCATCGCCGGGGCTCGTCTTCACTGGACCGGTCCAGTGCCGGTCTGGGTCCAGGTGGAGTCGCTGGTCCTTTGTTGAACTGGACTCGGAGAGCCGGTCAGCAGCTGCCAACAGGACTCAGCCGTGATGCGTTCAAGTGCCTCTCCTCTGCTGTAGATCTGAACCCCTGCCGGAGCAGCCCCTGTCTCAACGGGGGGCTGTGCTCTCTGGACCGAGGGGCCGTCCTGTGTCTCTGTCCTCCGGGTTACCACGGCAACACCTGCGCCTCAGGTACGGCCGCTGGGACTGACCATGCTTTGACTGGAAGAAAGACGTATACTAATGGATAATGTTTCATAAATAATGGATAATGGATAATATATAATGTATATAATGTATACTATTAATATAATATATACTGTATAATATATAATATATAATGTATAATATATAATATATAATGTATAATACATTATATATTTTGTATATCGTATAATACATTATATATAATGTATAGGCTACTTATAATGTGACCAAGTCAAGACAATCGACCGACGGGGGGGGGGGGAGCTCTGCGGCGCGCGAGACGGCGAGCAGAGGACTGTGAACGCGACACGGAGAATCTGGCGCTACAGAGAAAGTTACAGGGGGCGGGACAACGTTTTTTTTAATGTCATGCGATCTACCAAAACTACGCCGAGATCGATCGACCGGTCGCCGCCATCGCCGTAGTTAGCACCTGATGTAGACTGTATAATCTCTTGTGTGCAGAGGTGATGGAGTGTCGCCATAGAAACGGCGGCTGTATGCAGTACTGCAGAGACCTGCAGGGCGGCGCTACAGTTCAGTGTGGCTGTGCTGATGGATTCAGACTGGAGGATGACGGACAGAGCTGCTCCCAGACAGGTAACACACCTGACCCCAGACAGGTAACACACCTGACCCCAGACAGGTAACACACCTGCTCCCAGACAGGTAACACACCTGCTCCCAGACAGGTAACACACCTGCTCCCAGACAGGTAACACACCTGACCCCAGACAGGTAACACACCTGACCCCAGACAGGTAACACACCTGCTCCCAGACAGGTAACACACCTGACCCCAGACAGGTAACACACCTGCTCCCAGACAGGTAACACACCTGACCCCAGACAGGTAACGCACCTCCTGTGACCCGTGTACTTCCTGTCCAGTGGCGTTCCCGTGCGGCCGCCGCCACCGGGCCTGGGCTTCGTACCGCGGCCGCTCTCTGCTGCTCAACGGCTCCGTGTCGGACACCAACGCCACCGACAGCTGGGCGGCGGCCCTGAACCTCACGGAGGGGGCGGAGCCGACCTCCGGACCCGCAGGGGGCAACGCCACGGCGCTGAGCGGGGGCGGGGCGGGGCGAATCGTGGGCGGAGTCCTGGAGCAGCCAGGAGGGAGTCCCTGGCAGGTGCTGACCTGTATCATGTGAGGTCATCACGTAGAGAAGCTGGACTGACTCCTCCTCCTCCCCCATCTCCTCCTCCTCCTCCTCCTCCCCTCCCCCCCCTCCTCCTCAGGTGCTGGTCTGCAGGTCTGATGGGTACGGGTTCTGTGGGGGGACCCTGGTCTCAGACCGGTGGGTGGTATCTGCTGCTCACTGCCTGAAGCAGACGGCGGACCACGTGATCATAGGTACCTGAGGGGGTCTGGGGGTCTGGTCTGGGGGTCTGGGGGTCTGGGGTCTCCAGAGGGCCTGAACCCTATGTCTGTGTCCAGGGGACTACGACAAGCGGCGCCCGGACCCCGGCGAGCAGCGGGTGGCGGTCCGGGAGGTCTTCGTCCACCCTCACTTCCACCACTACACGCTGGACAGCGACGTGGCGCTGCTGCACCTGCAGCGGCCCGTCACCAGGGGGCCCACCGCGCTGCCGGCCTGCCTGCCGGACGCCCAGCTCGCCGCCTACCTGGGCCGGGTAACCACACGAGGACCCTGATGGGGTCACTGAGAGGTCACTGAGAGGTCACAGAGAGGTCACTGAGAGGTCACTGAGGTCACTATGAGGTCACTGAGAGGTCAAAGAGAGGTCACAGAGAGGTCACTGAGAGGTCACTGAGGTCACTATGAGGTCACTGAGAGGTCAAAGAGAGGTCACAGAGAGGTCACTGAGAGGTCACTGAGAGGTCACAGAGAGGTCACTGAGAGGTCACTGAGGTCACTATGAGGTCACTGAGAGGTCAAAGAGAGGTCACAGAGAGGTCACTGAGAGGTCACTGAGAGGTCACTGTGAGGTCACTATGAGGTCACTGAGAGGTCACTATGAGGTCATAGAGAGGTCACAGAGAGGTCACAGAGAGGTCACAGAGAGGTCACTGAGAGGTCACTGAGAGGTCACTGAGAGGTCACTATGAGATCACTGAGAGGTCACTATGAGGTCACTATGAGGTCACTGTGAGGTCACTGAGAGATCACAGAGAAGTCACAGAGAGGTCACTGAGAGGTCACTGTGAGGTCACTGAGAGGTCACTGAGAGGTCACTATGAGGTCACTGAGAGGTCACTGAGAGGTCACTATGAGGTCACTGAGAGGTCACTATGAGGTCACTGAGAGGTCACTGTGTGTTGCTGTGCTCAGAAGGACAACCGGGGCGTGGTCTCAGGCTGGGGGGTCACGCACTACCTGGGGAGGACGTCCTCTCGCTTCCTGAGGAAGGTCACGCTGCCGGTGGTCAGCCAGCAGGACTGCAGCGCCTCTACGGAGCAGGTACCCACTACGGCTCCACAGACAGGTGGACGGGGTCTAGAGACAGGTAGACGGGGTCCAGAGACAGGTAGACGGGGTCCAGAGACAGGTAGACGGGGTCCAGAGACAGGTAGACGGGGTCCAGAGACAGGTAGACGGGGTCCAGAGACAGGTAGACGGGGTCTAGAGACAGGTAGACGGGGTATAGAGACAGGTAGACGGGGTCTAGAGACAGGTAGATAGGGTCTAGAGACAGGTAGACGGAATCTAGAGACAGGTAGACGGGGTCCAGAGACAGGTAGACGGGGTCTAGAGACAGGTAGACGGGGTCCAGAGACAGGTAGACGGGGTCCAGAGACAGGTAGACGGGGTCCAGAGACAGGTAGACTGGGTCCAGAGACAGGTAGACGGGGTCTAGAGACAGGTAGACGGGGTATAGAGACAGGTAGACGGGGTCTAGAGACAGGTAGACGGGTTCCAGAGACAGGTAGACGGGGTCCAGAGACAGGTAGACGGGGTCCAGAGACAGGTAGACGGGGTCCAGAGACAGGTAGACGGGGTCTAGAGACAGGTAGACGGGGTATAGAGACAGGTAGACGGGGTCTAGAGACAGGTAGACGGGGTCTAGAGACAGGTAGACGGAATCTAGAGACAGGTAGACGGGGTCCAGAGACAGGTAGACGGGGTCTAGAGACAGGTAGACGGGGTCCAGAGACAGGTAGACGGGGTCCAGAGACAGGTAGACGGGGTCCAGAGACAGGTAGACGGGGTCTAGAGACAGGTAGACGGGGTCCAGAGACAGGTAGTCGGGGTCTATAGACAGGTAGACGGGGTCCACAGACAGTTAGACGGGGTATAGAGACAGGTAGACGGGGTCTAGAGACAGGTAGACGGAATCTAGAGACAGGTAGACGGGGTCTAGAGACAGGTAGACGGAATCTAGAGACAGGTAGACGGGGTCTAGAGACAGGTAGACGGAATCTAGAGACAGGTGGACGGGGTCCAGAGACAGGTAGACGGGGTCTAGAGACAGGTGGACGGGGTCCAGAGACAGGTAGACGGGGTCTAGAGACAGGTGGACGGGGTCTAGAGACAGGTGGACGGGGTCCAGAGACAGGTAGACGGGGTCTAGAGACAGGTAGACGGGGTCCAGAGACAGGTAGTCGGGGTCTATAGACAGGTAGACGGGGTCCACAGACAGTTAGACGGGGTCCAGAAACAGGTAGACGGGGTCTAGAGACAGGTAGACGGGGTCCAGAGACAGGTAGACGGGGTCCAGAGACAGGTAGACGGGGTCTAGAGACAGGTAGACGGGGTCCAGAGACAGGTAGACGGGGTCTAGAGACAGGTAGACGGGGTCTAGAGACAGGTAGACGGGCTCTAGAGACAGGTAGACAGGGTCCAGAGACAAGTAGACGGGGTCTAGAGACAGGTAGACGGGGTCTAGAGACAGGTAGACGGGGTCTAGAGACAGGTAGACGGGGCATCCAGATAAACACCAGGACAGACAGAGCGACCTGGTTGAGGTCAAGAGGTCATCGCTAGCCTCTCATGGTTACAGCTCCCACCTCACCTGTCACGTGTCCTCAGGTGATCACTGACAACATGTTCTGTGCCGGCTACCTGGACGTCCCGGTGGACGCCTGCAGCGGGGACAGCGGCGGCCCCTTCGTGGTGAACTACCGGGGGACCTGGTTCCTGACCGGGGTCGTGAGCTGGGGGGAGCAGTGCGCCCAGAGGGGGCGCTACGGGGTCTACGTCCGGCTGGCCAACTTCCTCACCTGGATCCAGGACACCATGGAGAGGGCGCACCTGAACGCCACCGACAGCTAGCCGCCTGCAGCTGCTGCTCCTCCTCCTCCTCCTCCTCCTCCTCCTCCTCCCTTCAACCCGGAGACGGTCCTGGAACAAGCTCTACAGCTCCCTGTGGACGTGTGTCTCTGGCCCCTCCCCCTCCCTGTGGACGTGTGTCTCTGGCCCCTCCCCCTCCCTGTGGATGTGTGTCTCTGGCCCCTCCCCCTCCCTGTGGATGTGTGTCTCTGGCCCCTCCCCCTCCCTGTGGACGTGTCTCTGGCCCCTCCCCCTCCCTGTGGATGTGTGTCTCTGGCCCCTCCCCCTCCCTGTGGACGTGTCTCTGGCCCCTCCCCCTCCCTGTGGACGTGTGTCTCTGGCCCCTCCCCCTCCCTGTGGACTCACATTTTTCTCATTAAACATTAAAATGACACAAAACGATGACCTTTGACCTCTGACCTCAAGTCACATGTCAACCTCTCAGGCGTTTACTACCATGAGTACTACCATGAGAATTACCATGAGTACTACCATGAGTACTACCACGAGTACTACCATGTGTAATACCATAAGTACTACCATATGTAATACCATGAGTACTATCATGAGTACTACCATGAGTACTACCATGAGTACTACCATGAGTAATACCCTAAGTAATACCATGAATAATAACATGAGTAAAGTGTCCCCTGTGAGGGGGTGTGGTCCCTGTGAGGGGGCGTGGCCCTCAGCTCTCAGAGCACAAAATGACAAATCAAAGCCACCTGTTCAAATTGTGGTAAGGTGTGGCCTCTCTACGCTCTTATTTGTTTTTATTGTTTGTTTTATTAGGGTCCTCGTGACGACTTTGTCGTAGAGGAACCTATTGTTTTTCAAAGGATTATTTTTTTTTTCTTCTTCTTCTTATTTTCTCTCGCGATGAACATCGATTACCCGCACCCCGTACGCCCCAGCAGACTGAAATTCCACATGCAGAAGCAGACTGGCGAGAATTTTCAGAATATCGAGTTTGCGTATAACTGTATAAAAGAATGTCTCTCTAGTGCCCCCTATAGCGTTTGCACCTCTGTTTTTTTCCGCGAATAACGGATTGACTTGAAATTTCGCCAACAGGTCCACTCGGACCTGCTCTACAAAAAATAACATTATGACCTTAAGCTCCGCCTACTTAGATTTTCCGCCATTTTGAATTTTGTTAAAAACACTTTTTGTTTAACTCCTCCTAAACGCTTGGACCGAATCATACCAAACTTGTTGTGGTTCATTATCGGTTCAATGCCATCAGAAATCTTTGAAAGATTGTTGATATGTTATTGTTTTCAGAAGATATGGACCAATGAACATCCAAGGGGTGTGGCCTAATATGTAAAGACACCTAACTTCCAAATCTCTTCGACTATTTTCACCAAATTGCTAGACTATGTCTACAAGGATAACCTTCACCTACATTGATTTTTTCATAATATTTGAACATTAGGGTGCGCTACAATCAATCCCTGAAAACATGGCTTTTTTGCCTTTTTTCATGTTTTTAGGGGTTGTAAAACAGTTAACTCCTCCTAGAGCGTAAACCCGATTCTTTCCAAACTTGGGCAGTAAGGTCTTTAAACCTCTGTCTTGAAAAAACTTTGAAAGATTTCAAAAATATTAAACTATGTGCGTTTGCCAGACCGGCAAAGAAACGCCATTCGCCATGAAAATGTACGTTGTTGTAACTCGCCCATACATTATGTAATCTGCTCCGTATTCCTCATACGTCATGAAATAATGACCCTGAAGAGATCCATATGCTCATTTCATATTATGGTCTTAGCGCCAACTAGTGGCACTACAAAGTTACATGTTTTCTACTTTTATACCCTGCTCCTCGCAGATTATTCAGATCCCTCTCAAAATGTACCAGAATAGACCTAAGACCTTGATGATGCTTCCCTGTGAAGCTCGCAGCGACACGTTGAGGTACGGCCAATCTCTCCATCGGCAAACATTGATCTTTCGCCGTGATCGAATAAACTGATGTAACTCGACTCCACGTCATCAGATCCGTTTTTAAACTCCACATGTGTGATGACACTCCAGGTCTGAAGACATCTGCAGTGAAATTGTTTTATTTAGTGTTAGCGCCACCTACTGGCAATCGGAACAAAAACAGTTTATACTTTGACTTCTTTCTCTTAGAAGGTAAATCAGATCAACATGAAATTTGTTCCACATGAAGGGTAGACTTTCATGATAACAGAAGACGAAGCATTTTATGATCCGTCTAACACTGTTGCCGTAGCAACCCATTCTGCGCGTCAAACAACGAAGGGGCTTTGGAGGGACTAAACATGCTCGAAATGTAACAAAATTTTGCACACATAATTAAAGTCAAATATGTAGTTACTCCATATGATTTGAATGCTTCAAAATGGTAATTTGGCTCTGTAGCGCCACCTACAATTATTAAATTACGCAGCCCCAGTGCTACCTTTGACCTACATGTATGAAACGTGGTAATCATATGTAACACATGTATATGGAAAGAAAAGTCTCATATGACCATGTTCTAAAACACCAATATGGCTCCATAGCGCCCCCTACAAATATACATTCACGCAGCCCCAGTGCTACCATTGACCTACATGTATGAAACGAGGTAAGTATATGTAACACATGTATACGGAAAGAAAAGTCTCTTGGGACTATGCTCTAAACCACCAATATGGCACTATAGCGCCCCCTAGACTGTATCTCCTTTATAAAAGGCCATATTATTTTCTTACAAAGGCTAATTGCCTTGAAAGTCTGCATACATATCCGCTTGGACCTGCTCTAAAAAAAGGACTCATGCGTAACATAGGCTCCGCCTACTTAGATTTTCCGCCATTTTGAATTTTGTAAAAAACACATTTATTTCAACTTCTCCTAAACTCTTGTTCTGAATCATACACAACTTGTCGTGGTTCATTATTGGTTGAATGCCATCCGGAATCTTTGAAAGATTGTTGATATGTCATTGTTTGCAGAAGATATGGACCATTGAACATCCAAGGAGTGTGTTCTAATATGTAAAGACACCTAACTTCCAAATCACTTTGACTAGCTTCACGAAATTGCTACCCCATGTCCACAAGGATAACCTTAACCTACTCTGATTTTCTCATATTTTTTTAACATTAGGGGCCTTTACAATCAATCCCTCAAAATACGCCTTTTTTTGCCTTTTGTCATGTTTTTAGGGGTTGTAAAACCGTTAACTCCTCCTAGAGCGTAAACCCGATTCATTCCAAACTAGGCCAGTCTGGTCTTAAGACCTTTGTCTTGAAAAATCTTTGAAGGATTTAAAAAATATTAAACTATGTGCGTTTGCCGGACCGGCAAAGAAACGCCATTCGCCATGAAAATGGACGTTGTTGTAACTCGCCCATACATTATGTAATCTGCTCCGTATTCCTCGTATGTCATCACATACTGACGTTGAAGACATCCATATGCTAATTTAAAATTATAGTTATAGCGCCACCGAGTGGCCAAAGCAAATTATCGAAGCGGCCCCTACTGGCTACACTGGATTTCCTCGAATATACTCAAAACTTCTCCTGCTTCATAAAATTCACGGCCTGAGGTGATCAACAAGCCTTTTTTTCACTCAGAGTCAAAGCGCCACCCACTTGCAAAGTAAAATCAGGGTCGCCTGACAAACGGTCAAACGCCAGAACGGCGGTCATGTGTTCTCGGCCGTCGGGGCCGGCGACCGGCCGCCTCCGACGTGCGAAGCAGGAACGAGGACCCGTTCGACGCTGCTTGCAGCTTTAATTATTATTATGACTTCATCTCAACTTTCAAACCTTGTTTAATCATTTTGGTGTTTACATTGAGTCCTGCAGGGTATACACACACACACATACACAGACACACACACTCACAGACACAGACACACACACTACATTGTGAATAATACATTGTAAATAATATAGTAAAACACCCTGAGACACAGGGGGGGGGGCATAGTCAGGGGGCAGAGTCGATGATGGTGATGATGATGATGATGGTGATGATGATAGTGAAGATGATGATGACGGTGATGATGATGATGAAGATGATGATGGTGATGATGATGGTGAAGATGATGATGAAGATGATGATGGTGATGATGATGGTGAAGATGATGATGAAGATGGTGATGATGATGGTGATGATGGTGATGATGATAGTGAAGATGATGATGATGGTGATGATGATGGTGAAGATGATGATGGTGATGATGGTGATGATGATAGTGAAGATGATGATGACGGTGATGATGATGAAGATGATGATGGTGATGATGATGATGGTGAAGATGATAGTGACGGTGATGATGATGAAGATGATGAAGATGATAGTGAAGATGATGATGGTGATGATGATGGTGATGATGATAGTGAAGATGATGATGACGGTGATGATGATGATGAAGATGATAGTGAAGATGATGATGACGGTGATGATGATGGTGATGAAGATGATAGTGAAGATGATGATGGTGATGATGACGGTGATGAAGAAGGCCTCCGTTTACCCTGTCTCTCCACCTGTTGCCCCTCCCTCTTGAAGCTGCTCCTGTATCCACTCCACGTAGTTGGCCACCCGGGTGTAGACCCCGTAGACCCTCTGGCTGCCGCAGGCCTCGGGCCCTGCCCAGGACACCAGCCCAAACACCACCCACCTGCTGCTGACCCCGTCCTGCATCACAAGCGCCCCCCCGCTGTCCCCCAGGCAGGTGTCCTTCCCGCCCTCCAGGAACCCGGCGCAGAACATGTTGTGGGTGATGTTGTAGCTGACGGAGCGCGAGGCGTAGCTCCCCTCACACTCGCCCTGAGAAACCACCGGCAGCTTCACGTACTGCAGCAGGTCAGAGGTCGCTTTGCTAGGGTCACTAGAGGAGGAGGTGGTATTGAAGTTGGATATTCCCCACCCAGCAACCACACCCAGAGAGTTAGGTAGAGGGGAGGGGGGGTCACCCTAAAATAGAGAGAGGGAGAGGGAGGGAGAGGGAGAGAGGGAGAGACAGAGGAGAGAGAGAGGGAGAGACAGAGGAGAGGGAGAGACAGAGGTAGGAGAGAGAGAGACAGAGAGGAGAGAGAGAGGTAGGAGAGAGGGAGAGACAGAGGAGAGAGAGGGGGAGAGACAGAGGAGAGAGAGAGACAGAGAGGAGAGAGAGAGACAGAGAGGTAGGAGAGAGGGAGAGACAGAGGAGAGAGAGGGGTAGGAGAGAGAGAGAGAGGGAGAGAGGAGAGAGGGAGAGAGGGGGAGAGAAAGAGGGAGAGAGGAGAGAGGGAGAGAGGGGGAGAGAAAGAGGGAGACAGGGAGAAAGAGAGGAGAAAGAGAGCAGAGAGAGAGGGAGAGAGAGATAGGGTGAGAGGGAGAGAGAGAGGCGAGAGAGAGGGAGGGAGAGAAAGAGGGAGAGAGGGTCGTCATACAGTAGAGTGATGTCATCATGTCCTCCATTAAATCACAACAACTGTCTGTGGGGTGGGGGTGTATACCTGTCTGTGGGTGTATACCTGTCTGTGGGTGTATACCTGTCTGTGGGTGTATACCTGTCTGTGGGTGTATACCTGTCTGTGGGTGCGAACTTGCGAGCGACGGAGAGGAAATGGCGCAAATGGAATCAAGCGGAAGACCTGCTCTGCTATCAATCTCTCCTCTCCTCCTTCTCTCCTGTCTCTGCAGCCAGAAGCTCTTTCTACCTGACAACATGCAGTCTTCCTTCTCTAACCCCAAAAAGCTCTTCTCTATCTTCTCCAACCTCCTTGATCCCCCGAGTCCCCCTCCTCCTTCCTCCCTTTGCCACTTTGTCGACTACTTTACAAACAAGATGGACGACATACGCTCCTCCTTTACTGATCCATCCTCTATCACTTCACCTACACCAACTCCTTCATCCCCCTCTCTTTCCTCGTTTACCCCCTGTCTCCCAGTCAAGTTCTTAGCTTGGTGACCTCTGCTCGAGCGACCAGCTGACCCTTGACCCCGTCCCGTCTCACATCCTCCAGGCTGTTGCTCCTGACCTTCTGACCTTTCTCACCATCTTATTAACAGCTCCCTCTCAACTGGCTGTTTCCCCAACTCTCTGGAGGAGGAGAGTCAACCCTCTCCTGAAGAAACCACCTCCACCCGTCTGAAGTCAGCCACTACAGACCGCTCTCTCTTCTTCCCTCTCTCCAAAACTCTGGAGCGAGCCATCTTTAACCAAGTGTCCTCCTGTCTCCACGGCAACGACCTTCTGGACCCCCACCAGTCTGGATTCAAGGCCGGCCAACAGAGACGGCCCTCCTTGCTGAGCAGCTTCACTCTGCTAGAGCATCCTCTCTCTCCTCTGTCCTTATCCTTCACTCTGCTAGAGCATCCTCTCTCCTCTGTCCTTATCCTTCACTCTGCTAGAGCAGCCTCTCTCCTCTGTCCTTATCCTTCACTCTGCTAGAGCATCCTCTCTCCTCTGTCCTTATCCTTCACTCTGCTAGAGCATCCTCTCTCCTCTGTCCTTATCCTTCACTCTGCTAGAGCAGCCTCTCTCTCCTCTGTCCTTATCCTTCACTCTGCTAGAGCAGCCTCTCTCCTCTGTCCTTATCCTTCACTCTGCTAGAGCAGCCTCTCTCCTCTGTCCTTATCCTTCACTCTGCTAGAGCAGCCTCTCTCCTCTGTCCTTATCCTTCACTCTGCTAGAGCAGCCTCTCTCTCCTCTGTCCTTATCCTTCACTCTGCTAGAGCAGCCTCTCTCCTCTGTCCTTATCCTTCACTCTGCTAGAGCAGCCTCTCTCCTCTGTCCTTATCCTTCACTCTGCTAGAGCAGCCTCTCTCTCCTCTGTCCTTATCCTTCACTCTGCTAGAGCAGCCTCTCTCCTCTGTCCTTATCCTTCACTCTGCTAGAGCAGCCTCTCTCCTCTGTCCTTATCCTTCACTCTGCTAGAGCATCCTCTCTCCTCTGTCCTTATCCTTCTCTCTTCTCTTCAGGACCTGGGATCTCAGGCACAGCACTCGCTCTTTTCTCTTCCTACCTCACCGACCGACTGACCGGGTAACTTGGAGAGGATCTGTATCTGATCCTTGTCCTCTCACTACTGGGGTTCCTCAAGGCTCCGTCCTGGGTCCCCTCCTCTTCCTCTCACTGTGGGGTTCCTCAAGGCTCCGTCCTGGGTCCCCTCCTCTTCCTCTCACTGTGGGGTTCCTCAAGGCTCCGTCCTGGGTCCCCTCCTCTTTCTCTCACTGTGGGGTTCCTCAAGGCTCCGTCCTGGGTCCCCTCCTCTTTCTCTCACTGTGGGGTTCCTCAAGGCTCCGTCCTGGGTCCCCTCCTCTTCCTCTCACTGTGGGGTTCCTCAAGGCTCCGTCCTGGGTCCCCTCCTCTTCTCTCTGTGCACCAATTCTCTCGGCTCTGTCATTCGTTCGCATGGCTTCTCCTACCACAGCTATGCCGATGACACCCAACTGATCTTCTCGTTCCCATCGTCTGAAACACAGGTGGCAGAATCTCTGCCTGTCTGACCGACATCTCTCAGTGGACGTCTGCTCACCACCTGAAGATCAACCCTGACAAGACCGAGCTACTGTTCCTTCCAGGGAAAGGTTCCCCCACCCACGACCTGACCACCACCTCCAACAGCTCCGTGTTGGCCCCTACCCTGACTGAACCCCACTCACGACCTGACCACCACCTCCAACAGCTCCGTGTTGGCCCCTACCCTGACTGAACCCCACTCAGGACCTGACCACCACCTTCACCAGCTCCGTGTTGGCCCCTACCCTGACTGCCAGGAGCCTCGGGGTGACCCCGTCTACATCCTGGATGTGGTCACACCGTACACCCCGGCACGTTCGCTCCGCTCGGCAACAGCCAACCGACTTGTGACTCCGTCACCTCCATCTCATCACTACATCAGACTGTCTGCTGTCCTGGCTCCTGATTGGTGGAGCCAGCTCCCCACTGACACCAGGACAGCAGGAAGTCTCTACATCTTCACCGGAAACTGAAAACGCACCTTCAGATTATATCTGGATTAAACACAGATTATCACTTTAGTAGCACTTGAATGGCTCTTATTGTGGTACTTTTGTAGTTTGTCTCTTTGGATAAAAGCGTCTGCTAAATGACATGTAATGTAATGTAATGGGTGGGGGTGTATACCTGTCTGTGTGTGTATACCTGTCTGTGCGGTGGAGGTGTATACCTGTCTGTGGGGTGGGGGCAGACACACGGGGCGGATGAGCTCCGTCACCTCCACCTGCCCCTCCAGCCTCAGCAGAGCGATGTCGTTGTCGTAGTTGTCCGACTGGAAGTTTGGGTGGAGGAAGATCTTCTCCACGGAGCGGGTGGAGGCCCCACGGTGGGCTGCAGCGTCCAGGAGGCCCAGAAACACCTGCACACGTTATACTGGTCATACTGTTTGTACAGGTCGTACTGGTTGTACTGGTTATACTGGTTGTACTGGTCATACTGGTTATTCTGGTCATACTGGTTTTACTTGTTGTACTTGTTATACTGGGTATACTGGTTGTATTGGTCTTACTGAATGTACTGGTTGTAATGGTTATACTGGTCATACTGGTTGTACTGGTTGTAATAGTTATACTGGTCATAATGGTTGTACTGGTTATACTGGTTGTACTGGTCATACTGGTTGTACTGGTTACACTAGTTGTACTGGTTATTGTGGTTAAACCCACCGTGACGTGTTCAGGGCCCACGGGCACCACGGTAGGCGCCCTGCGCTGCGCCCTCAGGACGTGGGCCGCCGTGAGGACCCAGGCCCGGCTCAGCAGCGCCCCGGAGCCCAGCCAGCGGTCCTCCGGGACCCGGGACCGGTCCGCCACCCGCAGCAGCACCTGCCAGGGGAAGAGGCCGGGGCTGGCCGGGCGCCCGCCCACAATCCTCTTCACCTGGGAGGGGAGGGGCCTCGCCGGGCGGCCGCAACCTACACACAGAGCACTGCTCAGGTACGGGTACGGCTATGGGTACGGCTATGGGTACGGCCAGCAGGTGGACCAGCAGGTGGACCTGCTTCACGTTCCTCAGCATGTGAGACGGAAACAATCAAGGAGCAGCAGCGGCGAGCAGGTCTGTGGCTCAGCTCCACAAACCTGTCTGTGGCTCAGCTCCACAAACCTGTCTGTGGCTCAGCTCCACAGACCTGTCTGTGGCTCAGCTCCACAGACAGGTTTGTGGCTCAGCTCCACAGACCTGTCTGTGGCTCAGCTCCACAGACAGGTCTGTGGCTCAGCTCCACAGACCTGTCTGTAGCTCAGCTCCACAGACAGGTTTGTGGCTCAGCTCCACAGACAGGTTTGTGGCTCAGCTCCATAGACCTGTCTGTGGCTCAGCTCCATAGACAGGTCTGTTGCTCATGGGTTACCTGGCAGACAGCTCGGCAGACTGGTTCCTGATTCTGAGTTCACCCATTCTCCACCCGGCCCACACCTGTAGAGACCTACACACACACACACACACACACACACACACACACACACACACACACACACACACACACACACACACACACACACACACACACACACACACACACACACACACACACACACACACACACACACACACACACACACACACACACACACACACACACACACACACACACACACACACACACACACACACACACACACACACACACACACACACACACTATATGAGCGTTGTGTGTGTGTAGCATAGTAACCATGGTGACGCTACATCCTCAGGCCTCACGCGTGCTGCCGTCCTCCCTGCAGACGTACTGCACCGTGGATCCAAAGCGGGTGCTGTTGCCATGGGGGCTGTTGCCATGGGGGCTGTTGTCATGGCTTCCAAACACCAACTCAGCCATGGCGACCAACTTCGGACTTCCACAATCAACCACTGTGAACGAGACAACCAATCAGCTTCCAGTGTGACCAGATCTCTACAGCTCCATCCACCAGATAGATATATATATATATATATATATATATATATATATATATATATATATATATATATATATATATATATATATATATATATAAATAATATGTATATATATATATATATGTAATATACATATGTATATATATATATATATATATATATATATATGTATATATATGTATATATGTATATATACACACCTAAATATTGTTTTGATGTGCACCGTTTCTTCAGCTTCACGTGGGATGAGCATCTTACTCTGACAGTGGGGAGGAGGACCAGGACCAGGACCAGGACCAGGACCAAGACCAGAACCCCAAGAGCCATCAGACTGGCAGACCACCTCATACTGATCCAGACTCTCCCCATCCTGAACCACAAAGACCAGAGAGAGACCTGAGACCAGAGACCTGAGACCTGAGACCAGAGACCAGAGACCTGAGACCAGAGACGGGTTCAGGTCTAGCTGAGTCCTGGTTCAGGTCTCGGTGAGGTCTACCTTAAGCAGGGAGTATCCAGGTGAACAGGTGACCAGGACGCGGTCTCTAAAGGAGTACTCTGATTGGACCGGAGTCAGCTGGGCGTTGGGCGGAGCTTCAGGAGAACGACACGTACTTCCTGTCCCGAGAAACACACAACAGGGCCACAGTGTGTAGTACAGTGTGTACCTGTGGGTCATACAGTGTGTAGTAGTGTGTACCTGTGGGTCGTACAGTGTGTAATACAGTGTGTAGTACAGTGTGTACCTGTGGGTCGTACAGTGTGTAGTAGTGTGTACCAGTGGGTAGTACAGTGTGTAGCTGGGTCGTACAGTGTGTAGTAGTGTGTACCAGTGGGTAGTACAGTGTGTAGCTGGGTCGTACAGCGTGTAGTAGTGTGTACCAGTGGGTAGTACAGTGTGTAGCTGGGTCGACAGCGTGTAGTAGTGTGTACCAGTGGGTAGTACAGTGTGTAGCTGGGTCATACAGCGTGTAGTAGTGTGTACCAGTGGGTAGTACAGTGTGTAGCTGGGTCGTACAGTGTGTAGTAGTGTGTACCAGTGGGTAGTACAGTGTGTAGCTGGGTCGTACAGTGTGTAGTAGTGTGTACCAGTGGGTAGTACAGTGTGTAGCTGGGTCGTACAGCGTGTAGTAGTGTGTACCAGTGGGTAGTACAGTGTGTAGCTGGGTCGTACAGTGTGTAGTAGTGTGTACCAGTGGGTAGTACAGTGTGTAGCTGGGTCGTACAGCGTGTAGTAGTGTGTACCAGTGGGTAGTACAGTGTGTAGCTGGGTCGTACAGCGTGTAGTAGTGTGTACCAGTGGGTAGTACAGTGTGTAGCTGGGTCGTACAGTGTGTAGTAGTGTGTACCTGTGGAGCTGTAGGTGAGGCTCCAGCCCAGGTGCTCTCCTGAGCCGTCGCTGTGGAAGGACACGGTGACCTCGCTGCTGTCGGTCTGGAGGTCAGCTGGAGGTCGAGCTCCACAGAACGGACCCCACACCCTGCTGCCCGCCGCCACCTGAGGGGGCCACAGCCGTGTGTACAGGTGTGTGTGTATACAGGTGTGTGTGTGTACAGGTGTGTGTGTGTACTCCTCACCGTGACGTGGTCGTAGGGGCAGTGGACGTCGGGGTGGTCCTCCACGTCAAAGAGCGGGTGGAAGTGGAGGCGGAGCCTGAAGCCGGCGGCCAGCTGGATGAGGGAGGAGCAGTCGGAGCTCTTTGGGTACGGAGACGGGAAACCAGGGCTGGAGACCACGCCGGAGAGGTCCCTGAACACACCGCCACTGCACTCCACTGACACACACACACACACACACACACACACACACACACACACACACACACACACACACACACACACACACACACACACACACACACACCCTCTCTTAGACCAGTGTGGGGGTCCGTGTGTGTCTCCGGGTCTCGGCTCACCTCTACAGGTGTGGTTGTCGGCATGCAGCGTGTAACCGTGGCGACAGGAGCAGTAGTACCCCCCGATGTAGTTGTGACAGGCGTGGTCACACTGGAGGTCCTCCTGGACCCGGTCTCCAGGGACCCGGTCTCTGCACTCGTCCACGTCTGAGGAGACATGTTTCCTGAGAGGCCTCGTCCCATTGGCTCGTCTTATCTGAGAACCCTGTGGCCCCGCCCCCTCACCAACAGCGCTGTAGTGAGCCATGAAGCCCGCGTGTCGCTCTTCGTTGGAGAAGTCGGAGGTGAAGAGGAGGGTGAGGGCGTTCCTGGGGGAGATGAAGGTCTGCTGGGCCGGCACCGCCTCCGTGTCCGTCGCCTCGCGCCCACACAGCCGCGCCAGCACCACCCCCCCCGCCTCCACCTGCACACAGCAGGGCGCCGCAGGGTGGCTAACAGAGCGAGGCTAGCTAACAGAGCGAGGCTAGCTAACAGAGCGAGGCTAGCTAACAGAGCGAGGCTAGCTAACAGAACGAGGCTAGCTAACAGAACGAGGCTAGCTAACAGAGCGAGGCTAGCTAACAGAGCGAGGCTAGCTAACAGAACGAGGCTAGCTAACAGAGCGAGGCTAGCTAACAGAACGAGGCTAGCTAACAGAGCGAGGCTAGCTAACAGAACGAGGCTAGCTAACAGAGCGAGGCTAGCTAACAGAACGAGGCTAGCTGCAGGTCCTGGTCTTCCCTGCGGTCTCCTCTCATTGGACAAGCCTCTAAGGCTCCAAGAGGAACCTTGTCTCCTTCCTCTATCTCTAAGGCTCCTAGAGGCCTCATCTCCTTCCTCTATCTCTAAGGCTCCTAGAGGAACCTCGTCTCCTTCCTCTATCTCTAAGGCTCCTAGAGGAACCTCATCTCCTTCCTCTATCTCTAAGGCTCCTAGAGGAACCTCGCCTCTATCTCTAAGGCTCCTAGAGGAACCTCGTCTCCTTCCTCTATCTTTAAGGCTCCTAGAGGAACCTCATCTCCTTCCTCTATCTCTAAGGCTCCTAGAGGAACCTTGTCTCCTTCCTCTATCTCTAAGGCTCCTAGAGGAACCTCGTCTCCTTCCTCTATCTCTAAGGCTCCTAGAGGAACCTTGTCTCCTTCCTCTATCTCTAAGGCTCCTAGAGGAACCTCGTCTCCTTCCTCTATCTCTAAGGCTCCTATAGGAACCTTGTCTCCTTCCTCTATCTCTAAGTCTCCTCCTCGTCTCCTCCTCACTAGTGAACTAGACCCTGAAGACTTGATCTCCTTCTCTTGGGGCTCTGGCCCCCTGGAGGACTAGTCCCCGGTTCCCTCAGACCACCACGGCCTCAGGTGGAGGTGCTGACTCATCTCCAACCTGACCTGCTCCACCCCCAGGCTGCTCCTAGATATCCTGTCCATGACAACCGGTGTTGAAGGGCCGCCCTGGTGACCCCCCCCCCCCCTCCCCAGAAGACATTCCTGGGGGGGGGGGGGGGGCAGCTCTATCTGTGTTTACACTCAGAGTCAACGACCAGCAGGCCAGAGAGAGCAATGCATTGTGGGAATCTGTTCTCTTTGTGTGCTGCAGCTGCTTGTTGACTGTGTGTGTGTGTGTGTGTGTGTGTGTGTGTCTGTGTGTGTGTGTGTGTGTCTCTGTGTGTGAGAGTGTGTGTGTCTGTGTGAGTGTGTGTGTCTCTGTGTGTGTGTGTGTGCGTGTGTCTGTCTGTGTGTGTGTGTCTCTGTGTGTGTGTGTGTGTGTCTGTCTGTGTGTGTGTGTGTGTCTCTGTGTGTGAGTGTGTGTGTGTGTCTCTGTGTGTGTGTGTGTGTGTGTCTCTCTGTGTGTGTGTGTGTGTGTGAGTGTGTGTCTCTGTGTGTGTGTGTGTGTCTCTGTGTGTGTGTGTGTGTCTCTGTGTGTGTGTGAGTGTGTGTCTCTGTGTGTGTGTGTGTGTCTCTGTGTGTGTGTGTGTTGTGGCAGACCAGGGGGAAAACCCGAGCAAACAGCGCATCGGAGGCGGATCCCAAAGCTCAGGTTGGGGGAAGTGATCCACGGGACGTACTTCCCAGTACAGGTGCTACAGCCAATTGGCACCTGGGAGTGGTCACACCTGCAGCCCGTCAGCTAACGAGGGAACGGAGAGTATATCTTCCCTCCACTGGAAGCCATCGGGAGGAGAGCTGTCTGAATAGGAAAGGAGAAGGAGCGTGGAACCTCAGGAGAGGAGGAGCCTCAGACCAGAGGTAACTGGACCCTCTCACCTCTCTCCTCTGCTCTGCCCATCCAGGAGATACCAACCGTCTCACAGAAGGTGTGAGACTGAAGACCAAAGACCCGACCGGGAAGAATCCTTTGTTTCCATTAGATGCCCATTCCCCCTTTTTCCTACACGTTTTATTAAAAGACCCTTTATTTTTGCACTGCGTCTCTGAGTCTCCTGATTTTATTCCGAATCTCACCTCCACATCCCCCGGGTTGCCACAGTGTGTGTGTGTCTGTGTGTCTGTGTGTGTGTGTGTGTGTCTCTGTGTGTGTGTGTGTGAGTACCATGCTCACCTGCACCGCGTCGTACTCACACCTGTAGGACGGCTCCAGGTCGAAGTGGCTGAAGGTCAGGTGCAGCCGGAAGCCGGGGGGGGCCCTGAGGGCCCAGCGGAGCCCCGAGTCCCGGGGGTACGGCTCTGGGAACAGGGGCGAGGTCAAGAGGCCGAACATCTGGGTGTCCAGGGACAGCAGTACCACCAGCAGGCCACTAGGGGACAGGCAGCGTTACACTGGCTGCAGGGCCATGTTATTGTTGTTGTTGTTGTTGTCATAATGAAGTCATTAGACCTTTACAGCTCAACTAAACATCAACAGCATAGAACACATTATTGATCCAATATTGGTGGAGTGATTATTGAATGATATCATTTAATAGACTGAACTGTAAATAATAATAAATCAATAGACTGACCTCATGCTGCAGCTGGACTCTCTCCCTCTCTCTCTCTCCCTCTCTCTCCCTCCCTCTCTCTCCCTCTCTCTCTCCCTCTCTCTCTCTGTGTCTCTGTCTCTCTCCCTCTCTCTTTCCGTCTCTCTGTGTCTCTCTGTCTCTCTCTCTGTGTCTCTGTGTCTCTCTCCCTCTCCCTCTCTGATCTGGTGGAGCCTGGTTCTCTTCTCTTATGTATGACGGGTCATGCGTCATCATGTCCTGTTTGTGAGGGGCGGGGCTTCAGGAGTAATCACTCAGTGTGTGTGTGTGTGTGTGTGTGTGAGAGAGTTCATTGAACATTTATGACCTGTAACCCATCTCCTCGTTACCATGGTCCCCTGAGCTGCACACTGAGCTGCATGTTGATACCACAGTTCAGTCACAGGTTGAGGGGCCCCGGGCCCCCTGTCTCCTCCCCCTCCCCGGGCCCCCTGTCTCCTCCCCCTCCCCGGGCCCCCTGTCTCCTCCCCCTCCCCTCCCCCGGTCTCTCCGCCATGCCTCCCCGCCAGCAGCAGCTGGTGTTCTCGGTGTCGGGGCTGCTGGGCCTGTCGTGTGCGCTGATGGCCGCCGTGGCCCTGGGCCTGCCTCTGTGGCTCAGCGGCGCCGTGCTGTGCCGGACCGGCGCCGAGCTGGTCAACGCCACCGGAGCCGAGCTGGACCAGTTCCTGGGCCGGCTGAACTACGGGCTGCTCCACGGCCAGAGGGTGAAGCAGTGTGGGCTGGGGGGGAGGCCGTCCCGCTTCTCCTGTGAGTGCAGCCGACCAGACACAGAACTATACAGAGAGCAAATACATTTGTTGTAATATTCATATATAAATATATATATATGAATATATATTTATATAAAAAATATATGTGTATATATATATTTATATAGTTATCTTTATATAAATATATACATACATATATATTTATAGTTATATAAATATATATATGAATATATATTTATATAAAAAATATATGTGTGTATATATATATACATATTTATATAGTTATCTTTATATAAACATATACATACATATATATTTATATTTATAAGTTTAAAAGTCTGTGGTTGTTAATAATTTAGTCCACCAGCAGGAGGCTTCAGACCAGCAGGTCCAGGACCCTCTGAGGCCTGAAGGAGAGAGGAGAGGAGAGGAGAGGAGAGGAGAGGAGAGGAGAGGAGAGGAGAGGAGAGGAGAGGAAGCAGAGTAAGCAGAGTAAGGAATGTGTGATGTGA
>CM070099.1:112500-307500 GCA_036178185.1 Liparis tanakae
GGCCACGGCGAGGACGTCCAGCAGGAGGACGGACTCGTCCAGAGACAGACACACGGCGATGAAGTGAGCGTGGAAACGAAGAGGGTCACCTGAGGAAGAGGAGCGGCCGTCAGACCCGTCGGTGGCGGCGTCGACTCCACGCCGCCGGGCCTCGACACTCACCGGGATAAACCAGGAAGTCTCCTCCAAATTTACCCGCAGAGGTCAGGTAGAAGCCCCGCCCCCTCAGGTCTCTGAACACCTGGTACCTGGAGGCGTCGCGGCTCGGCTCGTGCCACCCTCTGATTGGCCGGTCGGCCCGCAAGAAGTCCCGGGCCTCGGGGCAGTGGGCCAGCCCCGCCCTCGCCGTGCTGAGCTGCACCGCCAGCGCCGAGCGGGGGAGGGCGAAGCTCCGGGCCAGGGCCTCCAGCCGGCCCCGCAGGGCCTCGTCGGAGGCCCCGCCTCCAGGCCCTGAGGGGACCATAAGGTCACAGGGGTCACAGAGGTCACACAGAGGTCACAGCGGGCGGTCTCATTTTGAGGCGGTAATCTCGCAACTCGGGTCAATCAGCTCTCGAGTTGCTATTATATATTATAATGTGATGTCATGGAGTCTCACCTGTGTGTGATGATGTCATGGCCCGCAGCAGTGCTGACTTCCTGTCCTCCAGGGCGAGGACACTCTGCTCCTCATAGCTCCTCTGCTGGTCCTCCTGGTGCTGCTGCACCTGCAGACCAAGCTCCACCCCACCTCCACACTGCTGACAACATAGGGAAATCAAACGCACCTGTGGACCATGTTGACAAACATAGTTATCAGCAACTCACCTGGCCCCCAGGTGCAGCAGCATGGCGCTCAGTCAGCAGCTCCTCTTCCTCCGGCAGCAGCAGCAGCGGTCGCCCCCGGCGGGCGTTCTGTCGGGGGGTCCGGGGCAGTGAGCCCAGCAGGGCCCCCACCAGACCCTGAGACCTCACGGCCCGCAGGTCCTCCACCCGCCACAGCAGGGAGGCGGAGTCACACAGACCGACGCCCACAACGGCAGGCGAGGGACGGCCATCCATCACCACGATCTGTGGAGGTGCAGGACAACGGATCAATAACAATGATGAGTTCATTGATATGACCCAATACCCATGATCAATAAGGGGGATACGACCCAATACCCATGATCAATAAGAGGATATGACCCAAGGCCAATACCCATGATCAATAAGAGGATACGACCCAATACCCATGATCTATAAGGGGGATACGACCAAATACCCATGATCAATAAGAGGATACGACCCAATACCCGTGATCAATAAGAGGATACGACCCAATACCTGTGATCAATAAGAGGATATGACCCAAGGCCAATACCCATGATCAATAAGAGGATACGACCCAATACCCATGATCTATAAGGGGGATACGACCCAATACCCTTGATCAATAAGAGGATACGACCCAATACCCATGATCTATAAGGGGGATACGAACCAATACCCATGATCAATAAGAGGATACGACCCAATACCCGTGATCAATAAGAGGATACGACCCAATACCCGTGATCAATAAGAGGATATGACCCAAGGCCAATACCCATGATCAATAAGAGGATACGACCCAATACCCATGATCTATAAGGGGGATACGACCCAATACCCGTGATCAATAAGAGGATACGACCCAATACCCGTGATCAATAAGAGGATACGACCCAATACCCGTGATCTATAAGAGGATACGACCCAATACCCGTGATCAATAAGAGGATACGACCCAATACCCGTGATCAATAAGAGGATACGACCCAATACCTGTGATCAATAAGAGGATACGACCCAATACCTGTGATCTATAAGGGGGATACGACTCAATATCCATGATCAATAAGAGGATACGACCCAATACCCATGATCAATAAGAGGATACGACCCAATACCCATGATCAATAAGAGGATATGACCCAATACCCATGATCAATAAGAGGATATGACCCAAGGCCAATACCCATGATCAATGAGAGGATACGACCCAATACCCATGATCAATAAGAGGATACGACCCAATACCCATGATCTATAAGGGGGATACGACCCAATACCCATGATCAATAAGAGGATACGACCCAATACCCATGATCTATAAGGGGGATACGACCCAATACCCATGATCTATAAGGGGGATACGACCCAATACCCATGATCAATAAGAGGATATGACCCAATACCCATGATCAATAAGGGGGATACGACCCAATACCCATGATCAATAAGAGGATACGACCCAATACCCATGATCAATAAGGGGGATACGACCCAATACCCATGATCAATAAGGGGGATACGACCCAATACCCATGATCAATAAGAGGATACGACCCAATACCCATGATCAATAAGGGGGATACGACCCAATACCCATGATCAATAAGGGGGATACGACCCAATACCCATGATCAATAAGGGGGATACGACCCAATACCCATGATCAATAAGAGGATATGACCCAATACCCATGATCAATAAGAGGATATGACCCAATACCCATGATCAATAAGAGGATACGACCCAATACCCATGATCAATAGGGGTCAATGACCGTGCTACTGCAGGACCACGTGGGACTCAGGATGTAGTCTGCTTTAACCACGTGATGCTCACCAACATGTCACGTACGTGCTGGTCATGAACTTCCGGGTTGAGTCTTCTACTAAATCTACAACATAACAATAACCACGAGTGTGTCTGTGCGCGAGGCAGAGCGCACGCGCACCGACACCGTGCTGGTGGAGCCTCGTGAGGAAACGCTCCGTTAGTAAGTTTACCTGTAGACGTGAGTGAACCAGTCAGATCGCTGTGCACGCGCCTCTTCTCGCGCGCAGCTGCGCGTGCCTTGCTGTAGTTTCACGTGAGCGATTTAAACTACAAACACGCGCCGTTCAGAGCGGACCTCCCGCGTGCGCACACAGGGAGGCTCCATATCACCAGCGGCGCGTCACGGTGGGGGGAGCGGGGCTCGCGCTGCGTCCCCGTTTCCTTCACTTGCGTCCTTTCCTTACCGGGCATGCATGGAGAGACGCAAGGAAACCATTCGAGGAGAGGAAACGGGGAAATGACGTCACGTAAAGCGACGTCGCTTTCTGATGACGATATGTCAAACGGTCCTGTGGACAGATTTTCACTATATATCTATACATATATAGATATATTTTTATATATATACACTATACTTTATATAAACATGATGGTATGTTTTAGTTGATTTATGTTAAACTACTATTTTTATAATAAAGACACTTATCAATGTCAGGTTATTATATTATTAAATACTATGAACAGAAACAAAAACAAACACATTTACTGACAAGTCGCCTACAGATCTACCAAGAAGTACCTTTTAGGAGAGAGGAGCTCAGTGTATCCTAAACGTCCATAAGGAGAGAGGAGAGGAGAGAGGAGCTCAGTGTATCCTAAACGTCTATAAGGAGAGAGGAGAGGAGAGAGGAGCTCAGTGTATCCTAAACGTCCATAAGGAGAGAGGAGAGGAGAGAGGAGCTCAGTGTATCCTAAACGTCTATAAGGAGAGAGGAGAGGAGAGGAGAGGGGAGCTCAGTGTATCCTAAACGTCCATAAGGAGAGAGGAGAGGAGAGAGGAGCTCAGTGTATCCTAAACGTCTATAAGGAGAGAGGAGAGGAGAGGAGAGAGGAGCTCAGTGTATCCTAAACGTCCATAAGGAGAGAGGAGAGAGGAGCTCAGTGTATCCTAAACGTCTATAAGGAGAGAGGAGAGGAGAGGAGAGAGGAGCTCAGTGTATCCTAAACGTCCATAAGGAGAGAGGAGAGGAGAGGAGAGAGGAGCTCAGTGTATCCTAAACGTCTATAAGGAGAGAGGAGAGGAGAGGAGAGGGGAGCTCAGTGTATCCTAAACGTCCATAAGGAGAGAGGAGAGGAGAGGAGAGAGGAGCTCAGTGTATCCTAAACGTCTATAAGGAGAGAGGAGAGGAGAGGAGAGGGAGCTCAGTGTATCCTAAACGTCCATAAGGAGAGAGGAGAGAGAGAGAGAGGAGCTCAGTGTATCTTAAACGTCCATAAGGAGAGAGGAGAGAGGAGCTCAGTGTATCCTAAACGTCCATAAGGAGAGAGGAGAGGAGAGGAGAGAGGAGCTCAGTGTATCCTAAACGTCTATAAGGAGAGAGGAGAGGAGAGGAGAGGGAGCTCAGTGTATCCTAAACGTCCATAAGGAGAGAGGAGAGGAGAGGAGCTCAGTGTATCCTAAACGTCCATAAGGAGAGAGGAGAGGAGCTCAGTGTATCCTAAACGTCCATAAGGAGAGAGGAGAGGAGAGGAGAGAGGAGCTCAGTGTATGCTAAACATCCATAAGGAGAGAGGAGCTCAGTGTATCCTAAACGTCCATAAGGAGAGAGGAGAGAGGAGCTCAGTGTATCCTAAACGTCCATAAGGAGAGAGGAGAGGAGAGGAGAGAGGAGCTCAGTGTATCCTAAACGTCCATAAGGAGAGAGGAGAGGAGAGAGGAGCTCAGTGTATCCTAAACGTCTATAAGGAGAGAGGAGAGGAGAGGAGAGGGGAGCTCAGTGTATCCTAAACGTCCATAAGGAGAGAGGAGAGGAGAGAGGAGCTCAGTGTATCCTAAACGTCTATAAGGAGAGAGGAGAGGAGAGGAGAGAGGAGCTCAGTGTATCCTAAACGTCCATAAGGAGAGAGGAGAGAGGAGCTCAGTGTATCCTAAACGTCTATAAGGAGAGAGGAGAGGAGAGGAGAGAGGAGCTCAGTGTATCCTAAACGTCCATAAGGAGAGAGGAGAGGAGAGGAGAGAGGAGCTCAGTGTATCCTAAACGTCTATAAGGAGAGAGGAGAGGAGAGGAGAGGGGAGCTCAGTGTATCCTAAACGTCCATAAGGAGAGAGGAGAGGAGAGGAGCTCAGTGTATCCTAAACGTCCATAAGGAGAGAGGAGAGGAGCTCAGTGTATCCTAAACGTCCATAAGGAGAGAGGAGAGGAGAGGAGAGAGGAGCTCAGTGTATGCTAAACATCCATAAGGAGAGAGGAGCTCAGTGTATCCTAAACGTCCATAAGGAGAGAGGAGAGAGGAGCTCAGTGTATCCTAAACGTCCATAAGGAGAGAGGAGAGGAGAGGAGAGAGGAGCTCAGTGTATCCTAAACGTCCATAAGGAGAGAGGAGAGGAGAGAGGAGCTCAGTGTATCCTAAACGTCTATAAGGAGAGAGGAGAGGAGAGGAGAGGGGAGCTCAGTGTATCCTAAACGTCCATAAGGAGAGAGGAGAGGAGAGAGGAGCTCAGTGTATCCTAAACGTCTATAAGGAGAGAGGAGAGGAGAGGAGAGAGGAGCTCAGTGTATCCTAAACGTCCATAAGGAGAGAGGAGAGAGGAGCTCAGTGTATCCTAAACGTCTATAAGGAGAGAGGAGAGGAGAGGAGAGAGGAGCTCAGTGTATCCTAAACGTCCATAAGGAGAGAGAGAGGAGAGGAGAGAGAGGAGCTCAGTGTATCCTAAACGTCTATAAGGAGAGAGGAGAGGAGAGGAGAGGGGAGCTCAGTGTATCCTAAACGTCCATAAGGAGAGAGGAGAGGAGAGGAGAGAGGAGCTCAGTGTATCCTAAACGTCTATAAGGAGAGAGGAGAGGAGAGGAGAGGGGAGCTCAGTGTATCCTAAACGTCCATAAGGAGAGAGGAGAGGAGAGGAGAGAGGAGCTCAGTGTATCTTAAACGTCCATAAGGAGAGAGGAGAGAGGAGCTCAGTGTATCCTAAACGTCCATAAGGAGAGAGGAGAGGAGAGGAGAGAGGAGCTCAGTGTATCCTAAACGTCTATAAGGAGAGAGGAGAGGAGAGGAGAGGGGAGCTCAGTGTATCCTAAACGTCCATAAGGAGAGAGGAGAGGAGAGGAGCTCAGTGTATCCTAAACGTCCATAAGGAGAGAGGAGAGGAGCTCAGTGTATCCTAAACGTCCATAAGGAGAGAGGAGAGGAGAGGAGAGAGGAGCTCAGTGTATGCTAAACATCCATAAGGAGAGAGGAGCTCAGTGTATCCTAAACGTCCATAAGGAGAGAGGAGAGAGGAGCTCAGTGTATCCTAAACGTCCATAAGGAGAGAGGAGAGAGGAGCTCAGTGTATCCTAAACATCCATAAGGAGAGAGGAGAGAGGAGCTCAGTGTATCCTAAACGTCCATAAGGAGAGAAGAGAGAGGAGCTCAGTGTATCCTAAACGTCCATAAGGAGAGAGGAGAGAGGAGCTCAGTGTCTCCTCAGTCTTCAGTCTACTTCCTGCTTACTGATCATCTGATGATACCAAATGACTGAAAAACTGTTTACTTTAATTCAGGCTTTTATTTTGAAAGGAACAGTCAAAGGCTTCAGCATCTGTACAGAAGTTGCACAACAACAGGGTGTCACACATTCCTCCAGTCAATCATGGCTCCACCCCCTTAGAACACAAGCCCCGCCCCCCAGGAAACACTTGTGAGAACACAGGGGCGTGGCCTGTAGCCCGTGGCAACCCTTAAAGCTGCAGCTCCTCCAGCTCCTTCAGCAGCTGATCCTCCTTCTGCAGCTTCTCCAGCTGAACGAATCAAACACACCCGTCACAAAGCAGCGCCACATTATCCGTGTGTATAGATCAATCTACGTCTATATCTATAGATATGTGTATATAAGCGTGTGCAAACGTGTATATATGTGTGTGTGTGTGTGTGTACATCACCTGGTTCTTCTGCAGAACCTTTCCAGACTTCTGCTGGTCCTTCAGATCCTCGATGGTTTTAAGTTTCTGGAAGATAAACGCATCAGAGACACGCCGACCAATCACAGCAGAGACACGCCGACCAATCACAGCAGAGACACGCCGACCAATCACAGCAGAGACACGCCGACCAATCACAGCAGAAACACGCCGACCAATCACAGAGACACGCCGACCAATCACAGAGACACGCCGACCAATCACAGAGACACGCCGACCAATCACAGAGACACGCCGACCAATCACAGAGACACGCCGACCAATCACAGAGACACGCCGACCAATCACAGAGACACGCCGACCAATCACAGAGACACGCCGACCAATCACAGAGACACGCCGACCAATCACAGAGACACGCCGACCAATCACAGCAGAGACACGCCGACCAATCACAGAGACACGCCGACCAATCACAGCAGAGACACGCCGACCAATCACAGAAACACGCCGACCAATCACAGAAACATGCCGACCAATCACAGCAGAGACACGCCGACCAATCACAGAAACACGTCGACCAATCACAGCAGAGACACGCCGACCAATCACAGCAGAGACACGCCGACCAATCACAGAAACACGTCGACCAATCACAGCAGAGACACGCCGACCAATCACAGCAGAGACACGCCGACCAATCACAGAAACACGCCGACCAATCACAGAAACACGCCGACCAATCACAGAAACACGCCGACCAATCACAGCAGAAACACGCCGACCAATCACAGCAGAGACACGCCAACCAATCACAGTAGAGACACGCCGACCAATCACAGAAACACGCCAACCAATCACAGCAGAGACACGCCGACCAATCACAGCAGAGATTATAGATCTGTGTTTTTACAGCTCACCTTCTTGACATTCTTTATCTTCTTGTCGGTCTCGGGGTCTCCGCTGCTCGGCCCCGATTGGCTGTTACTCATGAGGGCGGAGTCAGGTAGAGGTTGAAGCGTGGCCTCCTGCGCAGTAACGAGCATGTTAATGCTGACCACGGGCCTCCCAATGCATGCTGGGTAATGAGGTCACCTGTCGGGCAGCCTTCTTGTTCTCTCGTTTCTTCTGGTTCTTCAGAGCTGCTTTAGAGACACTTCTGTCCCCGAGTCTCAAGTCCTGAGGGGGCTCCTCCTCATGCTGCAGAGACAGAGACAGAGACACAGAGACAGAGACACAGAGAGAGAGACAGAGACAGAGACACAGAGACAGAGACACAGAGACACAGAGACAGAGAGACAGAGACACACAGAAAGAGAGAGAGAGAGAGAGAGACACAGAGACACAGAGACAGAGACACAGAGAGACAGAGACACAGAGAGAGAGACAGAGAGAGAGAGAGAGAGAGACACAGAGACAGAGACACAGAGACACAGAGAGAGAGACAGAGACACAGAGACACAGAGAGAGAGAGAGAGACAGAGACACAGAGAGAGAGAGACAGAGAGACAGAGACACAGAGAGAGAGACAGAGACAGAGAGAGAGACAGAGAGACACACAGAGAGAGACACAGAGAGAGAGAGAGACCAGTACCAGTTAGAGTCCTGTACAGGTAGAGACCAGTACCAGTTAGAGTCCTGTACAGGTAGAGTCCAGTATAGGTAGAGTCCTGTACAGGTAGAGTCCAGTACCAGTTAGAGTCATGTACAGGTAGAGTCCAGTACCAGTTAGAGTCCTGTACAGGTATAGTCCAGTTCAGGAAGAGTCCAGTACAGGTAGAGTCCTGTACAGGTAGAGTCCAGTACAGGTAGAGTCCTGTACAGGTAGAGTCCAGTACTGGTAGAGTCCAGTACTGGTAGAGTCCAGTACAGGTAGAGTCCAGGTTCCTCACCAGGCTGGATGTGGGCGTGTCCGGCAGGTGTCTGAGTGCAGGTGGGCGGTAGGCCGTTGTGGGCGTGGCCTGTGTGGAGCCCAGCCCGCTGGGCGCCGCCTGGTAGCTGACGGGCCTCTGGGGGAAGCTGCCGGGGGGGCGGGGCTGCCAGCGGACCTCCCACAGCTCGCCGCCGGCCGGCGCCGCCTGCTGCAGCAGCACGGCGCCGCTGTAGTGCCACACCTTGAAGCCGTTGCTGACGCGGAGCCGCGGCGAGCAGGTGGCCGTCACCACGTGCTCGCCGTCCGGGCACCACGAGAAGTGGGTGGCGTCCGGCGCCTGAGGCTTGGACACCTGGGGGGACAGGCGGGTCAGGGGGGCCGGCGGGACCGGAACCCCCGACCCGGCTCGGCGCTCGCCACGGGAAGTCACCTGCTTGAACTTGACGGCGTCCCACACCTCCATGTGGCCCTGCAGGTTCCCGAAGCCGGCCAGCACCAGGATGTGACCCTGAGGACTGAGGTCAGAGGTCAGAGCTCAGGGCGCCCCTTGCTGGCCGGAGGCCGCCTCACCTGTAGTAGGCGGCGTTGCGCGGCCCGGTCCCGAAGTCGAACAGCGGCTCGCAGCGCAGGCCGAACACGGTGGCCCGGGCCGGCATGAAGCCGTACACCACCACGAAGTGGGCGGAGCCAGGGCTCCACGCCACGTCGTAGATGGGGCCCCGCTTCTCTGTGGGGACACGGGGTGAGACCAGGGGACGGTCCTCCAGGGGGACGGGTCCTCCAGCGGGACCGGGTCCTGGTACTAGAGTACTAGTCGAACACAATCCGACTACAGAGGACAAAGTCCCGACTCACGGAGTTGCACCCCCGCCGTCTCCCCCCCGGCGGACAGGAAGTGGAGCGTCTGCTCGCCGTAGTACGAGGCGCCGCTCTTGTCCACCTCGGTGCTCGCCGTCACCAGGACCGCCGAACCTGAGACAGGAAGTCCTCATGAGTAGGGCTAAGACCAGGACCGGACCAGGACCAGGACCAGGACCAGGACCTTTGTTGTTCCACTGCATGCTGACGCGGTCGGCCTGGAAGAAGCTCTTGTTGGCGAGCGGCGCCGCGGACCCCTCCAGCACCGGGTACTGGTACAGGCGCACGAAGGAGGGCGCTCCCTTACTGCCGGGGACGTAGACCGCCACCTGCAGACCGACGGGACAAGGCTGGGACCGGGCCGGCCCGGTTGGGACCTGCTCCCCGCGCTCACCTTGCTGGGCGGGCCTCCAGGGGACAGACGGAAGTCTGAGACCTTCTGCATGTGCAGCTTGTTGGAGATCACGTCTGCAAAGAGACGTCGTCAGGGACCGCCGGGACCGCCGGGCCACGGGACCCGGTCACAGTCCAGGACCGGGTCCGGGGGCCCGGGTCCGGTCTTACTGAAGTCGTTGTCCTCGTAGAAGTGCAGCTCGTTGTTGACGCTCCTCACGGACAGCTTCTCGTCTTCAGACCAGCTGGGACACCTGCAGCCAATCACAGCGCAGGACCACTCAACACAGCAGGCGTGTGTGAGTGTGTGTGTGTCTGTGTGAGTGTGTGTGTGTGTCTGTGTGCTCACCATGACTCCACCTTCTTCTGGTACAGAGCTTTGATCAGCTGACCGCTCTGGAGGTCCCACAGCTGGAGGTTAGCTTCACCCTGAGCCGCGTCTTTAGGCTCTGGGGGGGAGGAAGAGGAGGAGGTCTCTCTCTCTCTCACTCTCACTCTCTCTCTCTCACTCTCTCTCACTCACTCACTTACTGCTGTAGGGTTGCCAGGTGGCCAGAACATTGTTGAGAGGAGAGAAGTCCAACAGCGCCGTCTTGGGGAGGTCAAAGGTGGAGACAACAGATCCATCTGAAGACTTCACCACAGAGACACTGAGAGACAGACAGGCAGACAGACAGACAGACAGAGAGAGAGACAGGCAGGTTAGTAATCACATGACCAACAACATGAGTACGGTTGTAGAATAATGACCTGAGTCCGTTGCACCAGCCGAACAGAGTCCCATCTCGGCTGAAGGAGACACAGCGGCTGGGACGAGGGTCCCTGAGACAGACACACGGGTTAGAGAGAGAGACGGGAGGGGGGACGGGAGAGAGACGAGAGAGAGCTAGAGAGAGAGAGATAGACAGAGAGACAGAGAGACGAGAGAGAGACAGAGGCGAGAGAGAGAGAGAGAGAGAGAGAGAGACAGAGGCGAGAGAGAGAGAGAGACAGAGACGGGAGAGAGAGAGAGACGAGAGAGAGACAGAGGCGAGAGAGAGAGAGAGACAGAGACGGGAGAGAGAGAGATGAGAGAGAGAAGAGAGAGGAGAGAAATACAGAGACGAGAGAGACAGAGGCGGGAGAGAGAGAGATGAGAGAGAGAGAGAGGAGAGAAAGACAGAGACGGGAGAGAGAGAGACAGAGGCGGGAGAGAGAGAGATGAGAGAGAGAGAGAGAGAGAAACAGAGACGAGAGAGACAGAGGCGGGAGAGAGAGAGATGAGAGAGAGAGATACAGAGACGAGAGAGAGAGAGGTGAGAGAGAGAGAGAGCTAGAGAGAGAGAGAGAGAGAAGTACCTCTGGAAGGTGGCGTGCTGCTCACAGGAAGGAGGCCCGTAGAGCAGAGACGTCCCGTCTGACGCTCGCACTGAAACACAGAGGATCAGGTGAGGGACTTGTCCTCTACCTGATGGACGTGTCCTCTACCTGAGGGACGTGTCCTCTACCTGAGGGACTTGTCCTCTACCTGAGGGACGTGTCCTCCTCTAGCTGAGATCATACAGGCCACATTTAGAGGAGATGTAGAAGGACACATATCAGACCCGTCTGGGGGCGTCCCCCGAGGCCCGGTCCCGTTCCCCGGAGGCCAGGTCCCCGGAGGCCCGGTCCCCGGAGGCCCGGCCCCCCGATGCCCGGTCCCCCGATGCCCGGTGTAGCGCCGAGCTTGGCGTCATGCTTCCTCACAGAACGACCGGTAGTACGGTCGCTGACATGTGCGCATGCGCTCTGGCTCTCCGGTCTGTTCCGGTAGCCGGTAGGTCGGTAACACGTCGGTGTCGACATCTTAAAAACACAGCAAACGGGTTCATGAGAAGTAAAGCGACCCACCTGCTAGCAGCGGGATGGGGGGCGCCATGTTTACTTGTGCCGGAAAGAAGGAAAGCCGTCCGCCGGAAACACGTCAGAGCAGAAGGGGGCGGGTCTCCCAGTGCCACATCAGCATACAGTGCTCTCTCTTCTTCTACACGTCATTTAACAATCATCGCAGGGTAATTTAATTTAATATTCGGACTGAACCGGCGTCTTCCTCCCGCCAAAAAGACGCGATGAGTTCACTGGATAAGGAAACGGTGGTTTTATTCGTTTGTCACTCTGGCGGCGGCATCAAGCTGCCGGAGGGACTCTGAGGGGGAACGACTTCCGCTTTCAAAGTTAAAGCACCACGCGTGTTCAGGACTAGAGTTCTAGTTTGTCTAATAATCATTGGTGGAAAGTACTTTTACTCCAGCTACTACTACTACTACATCTCAGAGTACACATTGTACTTCTACTACATCTCAGAGTACACATTGTACTTCTACTACATCTCAGATCTCAGATTATACATTGTACTTCTACTACATCTCAGGGTACATATTGTACTTCTACTACATCTCAGAGTACACATTGTACTTCTACTACATCTCAGAGTACACATTGTACTTCTACTACATCTCAGAGTATACAGGAAAGATTGAGATTACTATTCCATAGACTTTTGATATCAGGAAATAACCGCGACAGATACTGAGTATTTTACTTTGAAAGAGCGCGCCGGAAGTTGTATTCTGACAGAAGGTAACTTTACGCAGGAAGTGGCCGTGTTGGGGGCGTGGTTTCATATTTTTGAGGACGTCGACAAGAAAGAGGAGCTCCCAGTCCGGCAGCACCGACCGAGCCGAGCAGGAAGAAGAAGAAGGAGAAGAAGAAGAAGGAGAAGAAGAAACAGCTCGAGTTCAACAATAAACACCCAGAAAAAGAAGAAGAAGAAGAAGAAGAAGAAGAAAAGACAAGATGGTCGCCAAGCAGAGGATCCGCATGGCCAACGAGAAGCACAGCAAGAACATCACGCTGCGGGGGAACGTGGCCAAGTCGACGGTGAGTGGAGCAGCTGGTCCGGGACCAGTAGAGGACCAGCAGAGGACCAGTAGAGGACCAGTAGAGGACCAGTAGAGGGACCAGTAGAGGGACCAGTAGAGGGACCAGTAGAGGACCAGTCCTCTACTGATCCTCTACTGGTCCCGGACCAGCGGGATCACACCAGTACACTAGGGAACTGTGTGTGTGTGTGAGACTGACTGTGTGTGTGTGTGAGACTGACTGTGTGTGTGTGTCCCCAGAGGAGCGTCACTGAGGATAAAGGTGTGGGTCCGTGGCTGCTCGCTCTCTTCATCTTCGTCGTCTGTGGATCAGGTGACTCCTCCTCTTCCTCTTCCTCTTCCTCCTCTTCTGTCTAAATGTTTTTTATTTTATATACAATATTTTGAACCAAGTGAAGCCCCCGCTGACGTCAGGGTGTGGGCGGAGCCTCGGCTCAGAGGGCGCTTTGCTCTGTCCATGTCCCTATGGGCCAATAACATGTCTCCGTTCTTCTGCAGCCATCTTCCAGATCATCCAGAGCATCAGGATGGGCATGTAGTGATGTCACAGTCAGGGGGCGGGGCCAGGGCCAGGGGGCGGGGCTGAAGGAGGACGACGAACATCACCGGAGCGCCGTCTTCCCGCCCCGGTGTGACCCAACCGGAACATTCCTGAACTCTGACAGCCGTCTGCAGCTCACAAACAACCCCCCCCCCCCCCTCCCTATCAGTGCTGAGGTGCCGTTGACCTTCTCAGTCGTTCTGCCTGTAAACAAGCCATTTGTGTGCCTTCCTGTGTTGACCTGTGCTTTAGCCCCACCCCCTGTGGTTCCACCCTATCAGTGAGGTCATAGTCCATCTGCTCCAGGACTGTTTCATCCAGACCATAATATCCTCATGGACTTGTCTGTCTGGACTCTTTGTCACATTCCAGCTGCCGTTCTGATCTGAGATCTGCCCTCTTCCTCCTCCTCTTCCTCCTCCCCCCCTGAAGGTATGAAGGTCTTTTGAATCAGAAGGAGGAGGTGTGTGTCCAGGTGTGTGCACTGTGTGCAGCTTCACCTGAGCGTGTTCACGAATAAAGTTTCCTTTTGAAGATGGACGCCATCTTTGTTTCTGAAGGTTAATGAAGTACAAGTACACTGTGTAGTAAACTGTGTAGTGCACTGTGTAGTACACAGGGGGCGGGGCTTCTAGCCACAGCTTCCTGTGGGCCACCATAGTAACGACCAGGAACACGAGTTGTAAAGCATTTATTATTTAAGTGCCATCGCCATGGTTACCACCTGTAGGACATTACATCATCTATAAGCACCGTTAGGAAGTCTGGCTGCAGGAAGTTAACAGCAGATCTCAGGTCTGCACCATGTGGTGTTAATGTGACATCATGAGGTCGGAGGTCATAGAGGTCGTAAGGAGGAAGGTAATGAGCACATTAGAGACACTAGAGACACAACGTCCCTCAGACACTAGAGACACAACGTCAAAGAGAGACAACGTCATAGTGAGACACTAGAGACACAACGTCATAGTGAGACACTAGAGACACGTCATAGAGACACAACGTCATAGTGAGACATTAGAGACACAACGGCATAGAAACACTAGAGACGTCCCTCTGGCTGCAGCCGGACGGCCCAGGCGTTGAGGGACACGCCCCCCGCCCCCTGGTGGACGCGGCAGGTGTAGACGCCCTCGTTGGCCTCGTTGGCCACGATGCGGAGGTCTCGGTCCTTCAGGACCACGGAGCCGGGGACGGAGGACCGGATCCGCTCGCCATCTTTGTACCAGCTGCAGGACCGGCAGAGGAAAGGGTTTGGGTTTGATCTGGACCCGGGTGCTGGTTGATCTGGACCCGGGTCCTGAATCATCTAGACCCGGGTCCTGGTTGATCTGGACCCGGGTCCTGGTTGATCTGGACCCGGGTCCTAGATGATCAGCGTGTTGACCTCTGACCTGGCGGCGGGGGGGCGGCGCAGGTTCCTGGCTCCGCAGCGGAACCCCACCAGCCGGCCCCGGGGGACCAGCTTCACCTGGACGTTGGCCGGAGGTGGCGTTGCCGTGGTAACCGCCTCCAGAGGCTCTGCCAAAAAGAAAGTTAGTTTGACAGAGAGACGAGAGGACGAGGACGGACGGAGCGTCTACTTCCTGTCTCACCGGAGCAGAGGTCACAGCGCTGAGGACACTTCCTCCTCATGAAGGACTTCCTCCGCTCACAGAGGCCCAGAGCGGCCCACGGCCCACAGACACGCCCCCTGTCCACACAGCCTGCAGACAGGAAGTAGCTTCACTGGGGCAGCACTGCAACAGGAAGTAGCTTCACTGGGGCAGCACTGAAACAGGAAGTAGCTTCACTGGGGCAGCACTGAAACAGGAAGTAGCTTCACTGGGGCAGCACTGAAAAAGGAAGTAGCTTCACTGGGGCAGCACTGCAACAGGAAGCAGAATCACTGTGGTAGCACTGCAACCTCTGTCTTCTCTGTCTCTCCTGTCTCCTTGATTGTCTCATTCCCTTCACCTGCCCTCAGCCCCTCTCGTCTCGTTACTGTCTGTCGTACACCTGTGTGTCCCTATATGTTGAGTCAGTCTCTCCCTCGTCTCCGGTCGGATTGTTGTCTTTGGTCGTGTCTTTTTCCCGTCTTTCCTGTTTGACCCTGACCCTGCCTGTTTGACCCTGACCCTGCCTGTTTGACCCTGACCCTGCCTGTTTGACCCTGCCTGTTTGACCCTGACCCTGACCCTGCCTGTTTGACCCTGACCCTGCCTGTTTGACCCTGCCTGTTTGGCTCTGCCTGTTTGACCCTGCCTGTTTGACCCTGACCCTGCCTGTTTGACCCTGACCCTGCCTGTTTGACCCTGACCCTGCCTGTTTGACCCTGCCTGTTTGACCCTGCCTGTTTGACCCTGCCTGTTTGACCCTGACCCTGACCCTGCCTGTTTGACCCTGACCCTGCCTGTTTGACCCAGCCTGTTTGACCCTGCCTGTTTGACCCTGACCCTGCCTGTTTGACCCTGACCATGCCTGTTTGACCCTGCCTGTTTGACCCTGACCATGCCTGTTTGACCCTGCCTGTTTGACCCTGACCCTGACCCTGCCTGTTTGACCCTGACCCTGCCTGTTTGACCCTGCCTGTTTGACCCTGACCCTGCCTGTTTGACCCTGACCCTGACCCTGCCTGTTTGACCCTGACCCTGCCTGTTTGACCCTGACCATGCCTGTTTGACCCTGACCCTGACCCTGCCTGTTGGACCCTGACCCTGCCCCTTTGTGGACCTTGTTTTGGTAGAACCTGTTTGGCCTTCTGTTCTTTCGGTTTCCATCCTCTGCGCGTGACTTCTGCACCTCGCTACCCGTGGCGTGGCCGTGACAATAAACAACTCTACTGTGTGACTTTTATTGTGAAACTCGGACAGGAAGTGTGATGTGCAGTCACCGTAGAGCCTCTGGATGCCCCTCACGTCGTCTGGGGCCACGCCCCTCTGGCCCGTGTAGGTGGCGTTGGGGTGCATCAGCGCCTGGGGGTCTCTGGAGTGCCACAAACCCAGAGCGTGGCCCACCTCATGGGCCGCCACCTGGACCAGGTCGTTGAGCCACACGCCTACGGGGTCACGCGTAGGGTCACATGATCACACGGTCACGCGTAGGGTCATATGGTCACACGTTCCTTTTAATGGACTAGGACTAGTCCTTTTACTAGTCTAGGACTAGTCCTTATACTAGCCTCGGACTAGTCCTAGACTAGTCCTGCAGCACACGCACCTTGCTTCCAGCTGAAGCGGGCCTTGCCGAGGATCCAGACCTCGCTGTTGTCGAAGTGGATCTCCCCTCGGGGGGGCAGGAAGGCGTGGGCCAGCTCACCGTTCAGCCCGTCAAAACATGGGTGGAGAGGAGACCCCCAGCAGTCCGTGTGGTTGAAGGTGTAGAAACCTAACGCACCCACACACACACCCCATCTAGAGACCCACAACACGGTCTCCTCCCACCCTCAACGTGTCACTTCCTGTCCTCAACGTGTCACTTCCTGTCCTACCCAGGCTGATGTCGGCCGTGGCGGCGGCGAGCTCGGTGAAGGTCAGCGGGGACACGTCGCTCCACCTGGAGAAGGCGAGGCTGATGGCCTTCCTCGTGTCCTCTACACTAAGGGAGGTAGGAAACACCACGATCCTGAGGGACAGAGGGACGGAGATCTGAAGTATAGATCTGAAGTATGCATCTGAAGTATAGATCTAAAGTATGCATCTGAAATATAAATCTAAAGTATGCATCTGAAATATAGATCTGAAGTATAGATCTAAAGTATGCATCTGAAATATTGATCTGAAGTATAGATCTGAAGTATAAATCTGAAGTATAAATCTGAAGTATAGATCTGAAGTATAGATCTGAAGTATAGATCTGAAGTATAGATCTGACGTATAGATCTACATTATGGATCTGAAGTATAGATCTAAAGTATGGATCTGAAGTATAGATCTACATTATGGATCTGAAGTATAGATCTGAAGTATAGATCTAAAGTATGAATCTGAAGTATGCATCTGAAGTATAGATCTGAAGTGTGCATCTGAAGTATAGATCTGAAGTATAGATCTGAAGTATGCATCTGAAGTATGCATCTGAAGTATAGATCAGAAGTATAGATCTAAAGTATGCATCTGAAGTATAGATCTAAAGTATGGATCTGAAGTATGCATCTGAAGTATAGATCTGAAGTATGCATCTGAAGTATAGATCTGAAGTATGCATCTGAAGTATAGATCAGAAGTATAGATCTGAAGTATAGATCTAAAGTATGCATCTGAAGTATAGATCTGAAGTATGCATCTGAAGTATAGATCTGAAGTATGCATCTGAAGTATGCATCTGAAGTATAGATCTGAAGTATAGATCTAAAGTATGCATCTGAAGTATAGATCTGAAGTATAGATCTAAAGTATGCATCTGAAGTATAGATCTAAAGTATGGATCTGAAGTATGCATCTGACCTGTAGGTGATGTTGTGGTGGCTCCACTTGTGCCCCAGAGAGTTGATGGCGTATCGTCTGGTTCTGGTTCCTCTGAACGTCTCTGTCACGCCACTGCTGGATGACATCTGAACAACAACAACAACAACATTAATAAATATTCTGAAGAGTTATTATATTAATAAATACTATGAACAGTTATTATATTAATAAATATTCTGAAGAGTTAATATATTAATAAATACTATGAACAGTTAATATATTAATAAATACTATGAACAGTTAATATATTAATACATACTATGAACAGTTAATATATTAATAATAAATACTATGAACAGTTAATATATTAATAAATACTATGAACAGTTAATATATTAATAAATACTATGAACAGTTAATATATTAAAAATAAATACTATGAACAGTTAATACATTAATAAATACTATGAACAGTTAATATATTAATAAATACTATGAACAGTTAATATATTAATAAATATATTATATTAATAAATACTAAGAACAGTTTATATATTAATAAATATATTATATTAATAAATACTATAAACAGTTATTATATAAAAAAACTATGAACAGTTAATTTATTAATAAATACAACGAACAGGTTGCCTGCCGGGGCTCATGGGTAATGTAGTCCATGTGGTCTGAGACGTGGCAGCAGGAGACTCCTCCCCCTCGGAGACTCCTCCCCCTCACATGTCTGTCACCCACATGTGAACTAAACCCGAACCACTACAGCAGGACCACTTCCTGTTTCCTCCCTCCAAAACACACACACACACATATATATATATATATATATATATATATATATATATATATATATATATATATAAACTGCATATATATATATATAAACATATACAATATATATATATTTATATAAATATATATAAATAAAAACTATATATATATATATATATACAGTTTATATATATAGTGTATAGATGTGTATGAATATAAATATAAAGTACTCTAAATGTTGGTTATTGATCTGTTGGTTATTGATCTATTGGTTATTGATCTATTGGTTATTGATCTTTTGGTTATTAATCTGTTGATTATTGATCTATTGGTTATTAATCTATTGGTTATTAATCTATTGGTTATTAATCTATTGGTTATTGATCTGTTGGTTATTGATGTATTGGATCGTGTAACTTCATTATTGATACTTTTTATTGGTGATATAAAGTTATTGATCGACCCAGCTGCTCACCTTCATCATCATCATCATCATCATCATCATCATCATCATCATCATAAGTGGAAGGTCCATAGTGAGTCCTGCACCCGACACCTGTCTGTCTGCGCGCGTGTCCGTGGAAGACTCACGCAGTCCCTTCAGGTCCCTTCAGGTCTCCTCAGGTCTCTTCAGGTCTCTTCAGGTCTCTTCAGGTCTCTTCAGGTCTCTCCAGGTCTCTTTAGGAGCTCGCGGGTCCAGAACACCCGACGCGGCGCAGTGCGTCCCTATCCGGGCCCCACAAGACCCAAACGTCCCTATCGGACCCGGCCGCGCTGGTTCCGGACCCGGTCTGGGGAACTAACCGAGGGAACTTGTTCCTCGCTCGGAGCGCGCGCTGCGGCAGCGGGGCGGCCCGGGGGGGCGGCCCGGGGGGCGGGGTCAGGTGAGTGTGAGTGGAGATGTGGAGTTTAACCTTTCCGGTCCAGGTTCGGTCCTCCAGCCTAAACGAATCCAGACCTGGTCCTCGTGGTGTCCTCTGGGGGTCTTCAGGTCTGGGGCCACAGGTTGGGACACTCAGAGGAACCATATACATGTGTATATATATGGGTTAGGGTTAGGGTATAGTACTATATATATATATATATATATATCTGTTCTCCACCAGGGGGCGACTCCTCTGGTGGAGAACAGATATACAGATATATATGTATATGTATGTGTGTATATACATATATATGTATATATATATACAGGACTGTCTCAGAAAATTTGAATATTGTGATAAAGTTCCTTATTTTCTGTAATGCAATTAAAAAAACAAACATGTCATGCATTCTGGATTCATTACAAATCAACTGAAATATTGCAAGCCTTTTATTCTTTTAATATTGCTGATTATGGCTTACAGCTTAAGAAAACTCAAATATCTCTATATCATATATCTCTAAATATTAGAATATTTCCATGACATTTTAGTTTTTTTAATTGCATTACAGAAAATAAAGAACTTTATCACAATATTCAAATTTTCTGAGACAGTCCTGTATATATACATACATATGTATATATATATATATATATATATATATATATATATATATATATATATATATATATATATATATATCGTCACATGTCCCTCAGGTTGAACCTGATGCTCTATCCCAGAATGCATCCTGCTTCCTGTCGGGCCTCCTGGCAGCCGACCAATAGAGAGACAGGAGGCTGAAGGACGAGGGTTTAATGACACCTCTGTCCATTCACCTGTCCATCACACACACACACACACACCATTGTCTTCCTCTTACCCGGGTCGGGTCTCGGTGACCCAGACTCAACATGTTCCGGCTCATTCTGGGGGGTCCCGAGTCCGATGAGAGATCCTTCTAGTGTGTCCTTGGTCGTCCTCGATGTCTCCTTCTCCCTAAGGAGGGAACTCCTCTCCTCCCCCTAAGGAGGGAACTCGTCTAAGTGACCCTGAGGGACCCTGACACACAGAGGAACACACACACTCACACACAGAGACACACGCACGCACACACACACACATACATACACACTCACACAATAACCACTGAACCTCGGACAGAGTGAGACCTCCCGTCCACGTAGACGTGGCAGTCTCTACTTGTATTTCTTCTGGTGCTGAAGAACTGATAGACAGGTCCCTATGGATCCATACCGTATAGACAAGTCCCTATGGATTCATACCGTATAGACAGGTCCCTATGGATCCATACCGTATAGACAGGTCCCTATGAATCCATACCGTATAGACAGGTCCCTATGGATCCATACCGTATAGACAAGTCCCTATGGATCATACCGTATAGACAGGTCCCTATGGATCCATACTGTATAGACAGGTCCCTATGGATACATACCGTATAGACAGGTCCCTATGGATCATACCGTATAGACAAGTCCCTATGGATCCATACCGTATAGACAGGTCCATATGGATCATACCTGATAGACAGGTCCCTATGGATCCATACCGTATAGACAGGTCCCTATGGATCATACCTGATAGACAGATCCCTATGGATCCATACCGTATAGACAAGTCCCTATGGATCCATACCGTATAGACAGGTCCATATGGATCATACCTGATAGACAGGTCCCTATGGATCCATACCGTATAGACAGGTCCCTATGGATCATACCTGATAGACAGATCCCTATGGATCCATACCGTATAGACAGGTCCCTATGGATCCATACCGTATAGACAGGTCCATATGGATCATACCTGATAGACAGGTCCCTATGGATCCATACCGTATAGACAGGTCCCTATGGATCATACCTGATAGACAGGTCCCTATGGATCCATACCGTATAGACAGGTCCCTATGGATCCATACTGTATAGACAGGTCCCTATGGATCATACCGTATAGACAGGTCCCTATGGATCCATACCGTATAGACAGGTCCCTATGGATCCATACCGTATAGACAGGTCCCCATGGATCCATACCGTATAGACAGATCCCTATGGATCCATACCGTATAGACAGGTCCCTATGGATCCATACCGTATAGACAGGTCCCTATGGATCCATACCGTATAGACAGGTCCCTATGGATCCATACCGTATAGACAGATCCCTATGGATCCATACCGTATAGACAGGTCCCTATGGATCCATACCGTATAGACAGGTCCCTATGGATCCATACCGTATAGACAGGTCCCTATGGATACATACCGTATAGACAGGTCCCTATGGATCCATACCGTATAGACAGGTCCCTATGGATCCATACTGTATAGACAGGTCCAGTCTCTTTATAATTATTCGTTCAATAATTGCACATGTAGTTTCATGAATTGTCAACAAGCAACAGCACATAATAATGTGTTTAAAAGTCGCTGGTTGTGGTACGAGTTATATGCATATTATTATTATTATTATTATTATAAGAGATGTCTTTAAATCAAAGTGTGGTCCAACCATCCAGTGGTTACATGTTGCCACTGAAACGTGGTCCAAGAGCCAATCGCCAGGCGTTTCCCATGATGCATTGGGGAGCTCATGGTGACCAGAGCATATTGGACACTAATCTACCCAGAATGCATTGGGATCAATTTGTTTCCATCAAGGGCTTTAAATGAAAAATAGAACTCAAAGTTTAGTTTATTATTGAATAAAAAATAAATAAAAGCAGAGAATATAAATGTCCCTTCAAAATAAAGGTTTGGATCCAAAGAAACCTAAAACCAGTGTGGAACCCGTAAAGGTTCTTCAAAGACCCGCAAAGTCCCAGAAGAGGCGTTCACTGACATGTGAATGGTGGGACAGTCCAGCTTCAACATCATTGTTGTGCCAAACTAAATGAATAAGCCCCTACTGGTGGGGTCAAAGGTCAGAGTTGGGACGGGGTCCGTGGATGTCTGCTGGTCCCGTGACTCGGGGGCGTTGTGCGGTCGGGTCCTCGGGTCAAGTTGGGACCGGGGGCAGAGGTCACCGTGTCTCGGTCCGCGGGTCAGAACCAGGCGGCCGATAACCAGTAAGGCCTCCGGACCTCAGGCCGAAACGTCCACGTCCCTCGGAGCGACGCCCGCCCCGGCGGCAGCGGAGGCGGTTGCTGTGGCGACGGGCTGTGGGAAGGGGGGGAGGCAGGGGGGAGGGGACAGAGCGGGAGCGGTCCGGTCGGTGGAGGCGGCGCCGCTCTGGAACACGATCTGCTGCAGCGTGCGCCGGAGGGCCGGATGCAGGCGGCGCCGAGTCTGGTTGAACATCTCCACGGCAACACACTTCATCACCCCGGCAACCAGGTCGTCATACAGCGGCACCGTGTACATCCTGGAGGTCTGAGACAGGAAGTAGCTAGGACTCACGAAAGACTCGTCTCCTTACCCTCGCTAAGGCTCCTAGAGGAACCTCATCTCCTTCCTCTATCGCTAAGGCTCCTAGAGGAGACTCATCTCCTTCCTCTATCTCTAAGGCTCCTAGAGGAACCTCATCTCCTTCCTCTATCGCTAAGGCTCCTAGAGGAGACTCATCTCCTGCCTCCTTCTAAGGCTCCTAGAGGAACCTCATCTTCTATCTCTAAGGCTCCTAGAGGACCCTCATCTCCTTCCTCTATCTCTAAGGCTCCTAGAGGAACCTCATCTCCTTCCTCTATCGCTAAGGCTCCTAGAGGAGACTCATCTCCTGCCTCCTTCTAAGGCTCCTAGAGGAACCTCATCTTCTATCTCTAAGGCTCCTAGAGGACCCTCATCTCCTTCCTCTATCTCTAAGGCTCCTAGAGGAACCTCATCTCCTTCCTCTATCGCTAAGGATCCTAGAGGAGACTCATCTCCTGCCTCCTTCTAAGGCTCCTAGATGAACCTCATCTTCTATCTCTAAGGCTCCTAGAGGAACCTCGTCTCCTTCCTCTATCTCTAAGGCTCCTAGAGGAACCTCATCTCCTTCCTCTATCGCTAAGGCTCCTAGAGGAGACTCATCTCCTGCCTCCTTCTAAGGCTGAGGAACCTCATCTTCTATCTCTAAGGCTCCTAGAGGACCCTCATCTCCTTCCTCTATCTCTAAGGCTCCTAGAGGAACCTCGTCTCCTTCCTCTATCTCTAAGGCTCCTAGAGGAACCTCATCTCCTTCCTCTATCGCTAAGGCTCCTAGAGGAGACTCATCTCCTGCCTCCTTCTAAGGCTCCTAGAGGAACCTCATCTTCTATCTCTAAGGCCTCTAGAGGACCTCATCTCCTTCCTCTCTCTAAGGCTCCTAGCCGCTAGAGGAACCTCGTCTCCTTCCTCTATCTCTAAGGCTCCTAGAGGAACCTCATCTCCTTCCTCTATCGCTAAGGCTCCTAGAGGAGACTCATCTCCTGCCTCCTTCTAAGGCTCCTAGAGGAACCTCATCTCCTTCCTCTATCTCTAAGGCTCCTAGAGGAACCTCGTCTCCTTCCTCTATCTCTAAGGCTCCTAGAGGAACCTCATCTCCTTCCTCTATAGCTAAGGCTCCTAGAGGAGACTCATCTCCTGCCTCCTTCTAAGGCTCCTAGAGGAACCTCATCTTCTATCTCTAAGGCTCCTAGAGGACCCTCATCTCCTTCCTCTATCTCTAAGGCTCCTAGAGGAACCTCATCTCCTTCCTCTATCGCTAAGGCTCCTAGAGGAGACTCATCTCCTGCCTCCTTCTAAGGCTCCTAGAGGAACCTCATCTCCTTCCTCTATCTCTAAGGCTCCTAGAGGAACCTCGTCTCCTTCCTCTATCTCTAAGGCTCCTAGAGGAACCTCATCTCCTTCCTCTATCGCTAAGGCTCCTAGAGGAGACTCATCTCCTGCCTCCTTCTAAGGCTCCTAGAGGAACCTCATCTTCTATCTCTAAGGCTCCTAGAGGACCCTCATCTCCTTCCTCTATCTCTAAGGCTCCTAGAGGAACCTCATCTCCTTCCTCTATCGCTAAGGCTCCTAGAGGAGACTCATCTCCTGCCTCCTTCTAAGGCTCCTAGATGAACCTCATCTTCTATCTCTAAGGCTCCTAGAGGAACCTCATCTCCTTCCTCTATCTCTAAGGCTCCTAGAGGAACCTCATCTCCTTCCTCTATCGCTAAGGCTCCTAGAGGAGACTCATCTCCTGCCTCCTTCTAAGGCTCCTAGAGAACCTCATCTTCTATCTCTAAGGCTCCTAGAGGACCCTCATCTCCTTCCTCTATCTCTAAGGCTCCTAGAGGAACCTCATCTCCTCCTCGCTAAGGCTCCTGAGGAGACTCATCTCCTGCCTCCCTCTAAGGCTCCTAGAGGAACCTCATCTCCTGGCCTTCTAAGGCTCCTAGGAGACCTCATCTTCCTCTCCTCTAAGGCTCCTAGAGGAACCTCATCTGAACCTCAGAGCTCTAGAGGAGGCCCTAGAGGAACCTCATCTCCTTCCTCATGACTCCTGGAGGAGTGTCTCTCGTGTCTCTCTGAGGGACCAGGAGGAGGACAGGACAGACTCCTGGCAGCTACAGGACAGGACCAGGACAGGACCAGGACTCTGGAGCCAGGACGGAACCTCAGAGACCCGACAGGAGGACAGGACCAGGAGACAGGAGTAGGAGGACCAGCAGGGTCAGGACCAGGGGACAGGAGAGAGGACTCTGGTGGACAGGACAGGACAGAGGGACCAGGACAGGACAGGACAGGACAGGACCAGGACAGGACAGGACCAGGACCAAGACAGGACAGGACCAGGACCAGGACCAGGACCAGGACAGGACAGGACCAGGACCAGGACAGGACAGGACAGGACCAGGACCAGGACAGGACAGGACAGGACCAGGACCAGGACCAGGACCAGGACAGGACCAGGACAGGACAGGACAGGACCAGGACAGGACAGGACAGGACCAGGACAGGACCAGGACAGGACAGGACCAGGACCAGGACAGGACAGGACCAGGACCAGGACCAGGACCAGGACAGGACAGGACCAGGACAGGACCAGGACCAGGACCAGGACAGGACAGGACAGGACCAGGACCAGGACCAGGACCAAGACAGGACAGGACAGGACAGGACAGGACCAGGACCAGGACCAGGACAGGACAGGACCAGGACCAGGACCAGGACCAGGACAGGACAGGACCAGGACCAGGACCAGGACAGGACCAGGACAGGACAGGACAGGACAGGACCAGGACCAGGACCAGGACAGGATCAGGACAGGACCAGGACCAGGACAGGAAAGGACAGGACAGGACCAGGACCAGGACCAGGACAGGACCAGGACAGGACAGGACAGGACAGGACAGGACCAGGACCAGGACCAATACAGGACAGGACAGGACCAGGACCAGGACCAATACAGGACCAGGACCAGGACCAATACAGGACCAAGACAGGACAGGACCAGGACAGGACAGGACAGGACCAGGACAGGACCAGGACAGGACAGGACCAGGACCAGGACAGGACAGGACCAGGACCAGGACCAGGACCAGGACAGGACAGGACAGGACCAGGACCAGGACAGGACAGGACAGGACCAGGACCAGGACCAGGACAGGACAGGACCAGGACCAGGACCAGGACCAGGACAGGACAGGACAGGACCAGGACAGGACCAGGACCAGGACAGGACAGGACAGGACAGGACCAGGACCAGGACCAGGACCAAGACAGGACAGGACAGGACAGGACAGGACCAGGACCAGGACCAGGACAGGACAGGACAGGACAGGACAGGACCAGGACCAGGACCAGGACCAGGACAGGACAGGACAGGACCAGGACCAGGACCAGGACAGGACCAGGACAGGACAGGACAGGACCAGGACCAGGACCAGGACAGGATCAGGACAGGACCAGGACCAGGACCAGGACCAGGACCAGGACAGGACAGGACCAGGACCAGGACAGGACAGGACAGGACCAGGACCAGGACCAGGACAGGACAAGACAGGACAGGACCAGGACCAGGACCAGGACAGGACAGGACAGGACCAGGACCAGGACCAGGACCAATACAGGACAGGACCAGGACCAGGACCAATACAGGACCAGGACAGGACCAGGACAGGACCAAGACAGGACAGGACAGGACAGGACCAGGACCAAGACAGGACAGGACCAGGACCAGGACCAGGACAGGACAGGACCAGGACCAGGACCAGGACCAGGACGACCAGGACAGGACCAGGACAGGACAGGACCAGGGACAGGGACCAGGACAGGACCAGGACCAGGACAGGACCAGGACCAGGACCAGGACCAGGACCAATACAGGACCAGGACCAGGACCAATACAGGACCAGGACAGGACCAGGACAGGACCAAGACAGGACAGGACCAGGACCAGGACCAAGACAGGACAGGACCAGGACCAGGACCAAGACAGGACAGGACCAGGACCAGGACCAGGACAGGACAGGACCAGGACCAGGACCAGGACAGGACCAGGACAGGACAGGACCAGGACCAGGACCGGACCAGGACAGGACAGGACAGGACAGGACAGGACCAGGACCAGGACAGGACCAGGACAGGACAGGACAGGACAGGACCAGAACCAGGACCAAGACAGGACAGGACAGGACCAGGACAGGACAGGACCAGGACCAGGACCAAGACAGGACCAGGACAGGATCAGGATCAGGACCAAGACAGGACCAGGACAGGACAGGACCAGGACAGGACCAGGGACCAGGACAGGACAGGACAGGACAGGACAGGACAGGACCAGGACCAGGACCAGGACAGGACCAGGACAGGACCAAGACCAGGACAGGACCAGGACCAGGACCAGGACGGGACCAGGACCAGGACCAGGACAGGATCAGGATCAGGACCAAGACAGGACCAGGACAGGACAGGACAGGACAGGACAGGACCAGGACCAGGACAGGACCAAGACAGGACCAAGACAGGACCAGGACCAGGACAGGACCAGGACCAGGACCAGGACAGGACCAGGACAGGACCAGGACAGGACCAGGACCAGGACAGGACCAGGACCAGGACCAGGACCAGGACAGGACCAGGACAGGACCAGGACAGGACAGGACATGACAGGACAGGACAGGACAGGACAGGACAGGACAGGACAGGACCAGGACAGGACCAGGACAGGACCAGGACCAGGACAGGACCAGGACCAGGACCAGGACCAGGACAGGACCAGGACAGGACCAGGACAGGACAGGACATGACAGGACAGGACAGGACAGGACAGGACAGGACAGGACCAGGACAGGACCAAGACAGGACCAAGACAGGATCAGGACCAGGACAGGACCAGGACCAGGACAGGACCAGGACCAGGACAGGACCAGGACAGGATCAGGACCAGTACCTGGGGGCAGGGGGGACATGTCCAGCATGCGGTCCAGGAACAGGATGATCTGGAAGGTGCTCCAGGCCGAGAGGTCAAAGGTCTCCAGGGCCCGTGGCTCCGGGGCCCCGCCCCCCCACAGGGCGCACAGCGCCCCCACAGGCCGCGTCAGGGCGGCGCCGGCCGACAGCCGCGGCTCCAGCAGGGGGGGGCCCGGCCCGAGCAGCCAGCGCCAGAACTCCAGACCTGAGGGACAGGAAGTGATGTCACTGCTGCACGAGGACAGACACACAGACTCCTTGTGTCCTGTGTCCTGTGTCCTCTGTCCTCACCTTCTCTCTCAGAGACGTCCTTCAGATCAGGGAAGTAGCTCAGGAAGGACTGGAGGAAGTCCTGAGACCCGACGCTCTGGAACCGGAACTCACAGACAAAGTCCTGGACCACAGACACAGAGACAGACACAGAGACACACACACACAGAGACAGACACACAGAGACAGACACAGAGACACAGACACAGAGACAGACACAGAGACACACACACAGAGACAGAGACAGACACACAGAGACAGAGACACAGACACAGAGACAGACACAGAGACACAGACACAGAGACACAGACACACAGAGACAGACACAGAGACACAGACACACAGAGACAGACACAGAGACACAGACACACAGAGACAGAGACAGACACACAGAGACAGAGACACAGACACAGAGACAGAGACACAGACACAGAGACACAGACACAGACACAGAGACACAGAGACACAGACACAGAGACACAGACACAGAGACACAGACACACAGAGACAGACACAGAGACACAGACACAGAGACACAGACACACAGAGACAGACACACAGAGACAGACACAGAGACACAGACACACAGAGACAGACACAGAGACACAGACACAGAGACAGACACACAGAGACAGACACAGAGACACAGACACAGAGACACAGATGCACAGAGACAGACACAGAGACACAGACACAGAGACACAGACACACAGAGACAGACACAGAGACACAGACACAGAGACACAGACACAGAGACACAGACACACAGAGACAGACACAGAGACACAGACACACAGAGACAGACACAGAGACACAGACACAGAGACAGAGACAGACACACAGAGACAGACACACAGAGACAGAGACAGACACACAGAGACAGAGACACAGACACAGAGACACAGACACAGAGACAGACACACAGAGACAGAGACAGACACACAGAGACAGACACAGAGACACAGACACAGAGACACAGACACAGAGACACAGACACACAGAGACAGACACGGACACACAGAGACAGACACAGAGACAGACACACAGACACAGACACACAGAGACAGACACAGACACACAGAGACACAGACACAGAGACACAGAGACACAGACACAGAGACAGACACAGAGACAGACACACAGACACACAGACACAGAGACAGAGCACCTCAGTGTGTGTGTGTGTGTGTCTCAGTGTGTGTGTGTGTGTGTCAGTGTGTGTGTGAGTGTGTGTCTCAGTGTGTGTGTGTGTGTCAGTGTGTGTGTGTGTGTGTGTGTGAGTGTGTGTCTCAGTGTGTGTGTGAGTGTGTGTGTGACCTTCAGGAACAGGTCAAAGGGCGCCCCCCCGTCTCCCGTCAGGTTTGATAAATACGCCACGAAACAGAATCCTTTCTCATAGGTGAAGAGATTCACCAGAGAGCTGGGGTTCACTCCTGAGGACAGAGGACAGAGGACAGAGGGGACAGGGGACAGGAGAGGAGGACACAGTGAGGCCAGAGGACAGAGACCAGAGGACAGAGACCAGAGGACAGAGGACAGAGACCAGAGGACAGAGACCAGAGGACAGAGGACAGAGACCAGAGGACAGAGGACAGAGACCAGAGGGCAGAGGACAGAGACCAGAGGACAGAGACACAGAGCCCAGAGGACAGAGGACAGAGGACAGAGACACAGAGCCCAGAGGACAGAGCCCAGAGACCAGAGGACAGAGGACAGAGGGCAGTCCTCACCCGTCTCCAGCGGGGCCTGCAGCCGGCTGGCGGGACTGTCGTCTCCTAGGAGACGCAGCTGTCTGCGCAGAGCGTCCAGCCGGACGGACGTCTCCAGACACGTGAACGCCTCCCCTGAGACAGAGGAGTACTAGTACACAGAGTACTAGTACTCATAGTACACAGAGTACTAGTAATCATAGTACACATAGTGCTAGTACTCATAGTACACAGAGTACAGAGTACACAGAGTACTAGTACTCATAGTACAGTGTTGGGCCTTCAGGTCCTACAGTCCTGAATGACTCCTCCTCTTATTACCTTCATCATGACGCCATGTCTCCAGACTCTATGCAGTTAGTCAGAGACGCAGTACAACGCAGTACAACGCAGTGTAACACAGTATAACGCAGTACAACGCAGTGTAACACAGTATAACGCAGTACAACGCAGTGTAACACAGTATAACACAGTGTAACACAGTGTAACACAGTGTAACACAGTGTAACACAGTGTAACACAGTGTAACACAGTGTAACACAGTGTAACACAGTGTAACACAGTGTAACACAGTGTAACACAGTATAACACAGTGTAACACAGTGTAACACAGTGTAACACAGTGTAACACAGTGTAACACAGTGTAACACAGTGTAACACAGTATAACACAGTGTAACACAGTGTAACACAGTGTAACACAGTGTAACACAGTGTAACACAGTGTAACACAGTGTAACACAGTGTAACACAGTATAACACAGTGTAACACAGTGTAACACAGTGTAAGCCGGACTCTGGCGTCTCGTTGCTGCCTCGGTGAGACAAAGTGAGTTCAAAGCCCGTGTGTCTCCAGACACCAAATCATCACTTCAACAACAGGCCTCCAGCAGTCCGCTGAGCAGAGCTTCAGCCCGAGAGCTTCAGAGAGTTCAGAGAGTTCAGAGAGTTCAGAGAGTTCAGAGAGCTTCAGAGAGCTTCAGCCTGAGAGCTTCAGCCCGAGTCGTCCGGCGCGTCGGAGCTGGACCTTTGAAGGTGAGCGAGCCTCTGTCCCGCGGTGACGGGCTTCGTCTGGAGTGGCGTTATAATTATATCCTCCACCAAATCCACATCTTCTCCTCCCGTCATTGTGGGTTGAACAGACAGTTTAGTAGTACGAGAATTAATCCGTTTATCAAATCCAGTTTCCTAGTTCTGAGGTTCTGCAGATACCTGCCCATAGGCCCCGCCTCTCAATGCTGGTCATCCAATCAGAAGACGTCCTGCTCCCGGGGCCAGCAGGCCGACAGGAGCCAACTCTAACGCTGATTGGCTGACACAACATGCTCCTCCTCGTTCACTTTAAGCTGCCAGGGCCCCAATGTGGACCCCGAGGGCCTGAGGGCAGATTAGACCCCTAGCAACACGTGATGGCTGAACATGATTGGATAAGAGGTCTAACATGGAGACCAGCCCTCCACAGCTCCACCAGAGGAACGCATGACATGAGAGGACAACTCTGAATCTGGGGAAGCATTGATGTGTGTGGGAACATATAGAAAAAATAGATTCTGAAAACGCTGACGGCCCACCACTGGTACACACACCATAGTATTCATAGTACACACACCATAGTATTCATAGTACTCTACCGTAGAGCTCCGTGGTGATGCGGCGCTGGGCGTAGGTGGCCAGCCCCTCACTAAGCCACGCCTCCTCCCAGCTGGCGTTGGTGACGGCGTTGCCGAACCAGCCGTGGGCGACCTCGTGCACCAGGTCGACGAGGAGGAGCTCGCTGCTCTCCAGGAGGGAGGCGATGACGAAGGTGAGGCACGGGTTCTCCATGGCCACGAGCGGGAAGGAGGGCGGCAGGAACACCAGGTCACACCTGAGGGGGCACCGGGGTCACCGGGGCACCGGGGTCACCGGGGCACCGGGGTCACCGGGGTCACCGGGGTCACCGGGGGCACTGGGGTCACCGGGGCACTGGGGTCACCGGGGTCACCGGGGGCACCGGGGTCACCGGGGCACCGGGGTCACCGGGGCACTGGGGTCACCGGGGCACTGGGGTCACCGGGGTCACCGGGGGCACTGGGGTCACCGGGGCACCGGGGTCACCGGGGTCACCGGGGTCACCGGGGGTGTCACGCCCAGGCAGAGAACAGGACACAGGCGCAGGGGGTACCAGGGATAACGGTCTCTTTATTTGAAAAAAGACTAACTAAAAACGTATCTAATAAACTAAATCCACGCTACAAAAACTTACAAAATCATAATCGCTCTCTAGGAGGAATCCATTGAAATAAATAAACAAAGGCTTGGTTTACAAGGCGTGGTTGACGTGGCAAAGCTAGAGTGATGGCATGATCTGATAGGCGGAAAAAGACACACTGGCACAGGACAGAGGGAAGACAGACTATAAGCACATGAGGGTAATGGGGAACAGGTGGAGACAATCAGGAATTAGGGGAGACAATCAGACCGGTGACACATGAGGAAAGGGAAGTGACCTGAAACGAGAGGAGAGTTATTATTTCAAAATAAAACAGGAAATGACAGAACAACAACATGCAGCACCATAAAACAACCCAACAACTTCACCGCAGTGTGACAGGGGGCACTGGGGTCACCGGGGCACTGGGGTCACCGGGGGCACCGGGGTCACCGGGACACTGGGGTCACCGGGGGCACCGGGGGCACCGGGGGCACCTGATCAACGTCGCCCTCAGAGCTCCGGGACTCACCTGCCCCACAGGTAGGGTCCGAACAGCCGCTCGGCGACGCCCAGCCAGCGCTCCACGCTGCCGCCCAGCTTCTTCACGGCGCACGCCAGCAGACATGGCTCCGCCCACACGCGGGTCCTAGAGGCAGAGACCGGCACCTCAAGGGCCAGAACCAGCAGGACCCACCCTGACCCGGCTCCAGAACCAGGACTCACCGCGGGCCCACGTCGGCGTGCTGCAGCTCCCCGGCCACCAGCGCCACCAGGTAGGACGGGACCGGCAGCTCCATGGAGAAGTGGAAGAGACGGTCCTGATGGGAGTAGGAGCTCCGGGACGCACTCATGAGGACCGTCACCCCATCAGGGGCCTGCAGACCAGGACCAGGACTAGGACTACAGGACCAGGACCAGGACTAGGACTACAGGACTAGGACTACAGGACTCCTCAGGTCAGGGATCATGAGAGGTCGGGTCGTGAGAGGTAGTGAGGTCGGGGTCGTGAGGTCGGGGTCGTGAGAGGTTGTGAGTTTGGGTCGTGAGGTCGGGGTCGTGAGAGGTAGTGAGGTCGGGGTCGTGAGGTCGGGGTCGTGAGAGGTAGTGAGGTCGGGTCGTGAGGTCGGGGTCGTGAGAGGTCGTGAGGTCGGAGGTCAGGTGAGGTCGTGAGGTCGTGAGAGGTCGTGAGGTCGAGGTCGTGGAGTCGTGAGAGGTCGTGAGGTCGTGAGGTCGTGGAGGTCGTGAGGTCGGGTCGTGAGAGGTCGTGAGGTCGGGTCGTGAGGTCGTGAGGTCGTGAGGAGGTCGTGAGGTCGGTCGTGAGTGAGTCGGGTCGTGAGGTCGTTTTGAGGTCGGGTCGTGAGGTCGTGAGGTGTGGAGAGTCGTGAGGTCGGTCGTGAGGTGAGGAGTCGTGGAGTCGTGAGGTCGGGGTCGTGAGAGGTAGTGAGGTCGTGAGGTCGGGGTCGTGAGAGGTCGTGAGGTCGGGTCGTGAGGTCGTCGTGAGGTGGTCGTGGAGTCGTGAGTCGTGAGGTCGGGTTGTGAGGGGTCGTGAGGTCGGGGTCGTGAGGTCGGGTCGTGAGGTCGGGTCGTGAGGTTGGGTCGTGAGGTCGGGTCGTGAGAGGTCGTGAGGTTGGGTCGTGAGGTCGGGTCGTGAGAGGTCGTGAGGTCGTGAGGTCGGGTCGTGAGAGGTCGTGAGGTCGGGTCGTGAGGTCGGGTCGTGAGGTCGGGTCGTGAGAGGTCGTGAGAGGTCGTGAGAGGTCGTGAGGTCGGGGTCATGAGAGGTCGTGAGGTCGGCTCACCCTGACGGCGGCCGTGTAGGGGCTCTTCACAGCCGGTGTGTCGAAGCCGGGGAAGAAGGAGCGGCTGCAGACGGCGTGGCTCTGGGTGAAGAGCAGCGGCCGCGCCCGGCCACAGGTGAGCTCGGGCTCCAGCCACCACACCTGTACAGGGACAGAGTGAGCCGGGGGGTGTGGGGGGGGGGGGGCTCGTGGCGCTCTGCTCACCGCCGGCCCGTCCGTGGCTCTGTAGCGGACCGTGACCTGGATGGGCCGGCCCGGCGCCGCCGCCGGCAGCCCGATGCTCAGCGCCGTCCCGTAGTCAGCGAAGGGCGCCAGGCGGAACGCCAGGGACACGGGCCGCTCGGCGCCGGGGCCGCGGCAGTCCACGGAGCGCACCGCGAGGGACGGGTGGCAGTCCAGGACCAGGGTGCGGACCCCGGGCCGGACCGGGACCAGGTCCAGAACCACCCAACCGCTCATCTCCTTCACCGCAAAGTTGATCCGCAGGTCCAGGTGGAGGTGAAGCAGCCGGAAGCAGCGGAAGTTGGAGGCCGAGGCGGCGTCCACCGGGGGGCCTTGGTCAGGGGCCCCGACTCCTTGGGGCCTGAGTCCTGGGGTCCCGGACCCTTGGGGGCCCGGACTCGGGCTGCTTGGCGGGGGCCGGCCGGAGGCCCCGACCGGCGGGGGTTTACGACAACAGCACAGGGAGGTGGGGGTCTGGTGGAGCTCTGCCATGGTGACCTGGGACCCCGTCTAGACCTGGACCTGGGACCCTGTCTAGACCTGGACCCGCTGCATCCAGGACCTAGCCTGACGATGTCGTCCTCATAGTTCCAGTCAGAATGTGAGTCTGATCCTCCGTTGGCTGTGGTTAAGGGGCGTGTCTATGTGTTAAGGGGCGTGTCTATGTGTTAAGGGACGTGTCTATGTGTTAAGGGGCGTGTCTATGTGTTAAGGGGCGTGTCTATGTGTTAAGGGACATGTATATGTGTTAAGGGGCGTGTCTATGTATTATGGGGCGTGTCTTAACCCAACCAGGAGAGAAAATGCCTCTTCTCAATTGGATAGAGCTACAACCAATCAGAGAGTATGTGACGTGTTTTAAGCGACGCATCTGCCTGGATACCAGACCGACCTATCGGGGCGAGCTGATCAATTAAACTTTTCCTGAATCCCGTAGGAAGGACAGCAAACACATCTTTCCATCTTCAAACGCCTCGGTGGCGTTTCTCTGCTCCTCTTCCAGACGGAGGCTCGGTGGAGGTCTTCTCAAACAGACTCAAGAGGCTACACATCGTAGCGCTCCAGCGGCGGCCATGTTTGTTGCGAACGAAGTCGACCCAAGTGCCTTGTTATGACGTGTTGGTTACCATGGTAACTGTGGATCACATGTCCGTCATCGTATGAAGACGATGTGATTGGTCCGACCAATATCTGGTCGGAGATCATTTCTCCCCAATGGAGTGGCGCCAGACATGTTGAGGGCGGGGCTTAGCTCGGCCTGATCCAGGACCAGCAGGAGGAAGTCCGGTTCTGAATGCCTTGAGGTCTAGACCAGAGACCTCATGGGACTAGGGCCTCCAAAGCCTGTTGGAAGCCCAAACAACACAGACTCACTGGAGGGACCCGGAGGACCCGGGACCACCTGCTCCAGACCCAGTGGACCGGTGCACAGCCCTTCTACACCTGGTCACGCAGACCCCGACAGACCTCTTACGATGGCCAGACCACATTCAAAACCAGGACCAGGACCACCTGGACCCACCTGGACCACCTGGACCACCGGGTCCCTCTACTCGGGTTTAGAACAGTCCCCTGATGTCTGACGACATTGAACGCGCCCAGACTAATTTCAGAAACCAGTGATTTAAATCCACCAGCGCGAGGACGGGCCGTTAGTATCGGGACGAGAGTCTACGTCACTCGTTTCCCGTTAACCGGGAGCTGACCGCCGGTAGAAGAGAAGAGCAGCGGCTAGCTCAGCACGTCAGTGTAACCAGCCCGGCTAGCATTAGCAACAGGCTAAACGAACCAGACCAGACACCGGAGGAGGAGAGGAGGGGAGGAGAGGAGAAGAGGACACACCAGAGAAGAGGAGGAGCTCCGGACAAACAGGAAGTGCCTCCAGGACCATGTCCCGCCGGAGGGGGCGCTGTGGAGCCGCCACCAGGAGGTCAAAGGTCACCATCACGTGACCCTCTTATTCCTTCATTCAAAGTGAACACCTTTATTCCTTTCTCTTTAGTTTGTAAAACAAATTATATATACAATAATAATAAAACAACATTTACAGAGTAAAGTGTTCAAATAAGTAAATTATTCATGTGGATTATTTTATTTGTTTTTATATTCTATTATTTTAGGCCTCCGAGGATGACACACACACACGTGTGTATGCTAGGGCTGGGCAACGATTACAACCCTAACCCTAACCCGCGATTAATCGCATTTGTATACGCAAACTCCAATAATTAATTCTAAAGTAGTGTGTATCACTTGTATTTTAAATGTTGCTCCAGATGAACTAAAGAGCATCACATGTCGTCCTGTTAGAGAGAAACACCAGAAAACACTTTCAGGCCGTTTGTCACCTCAGAACTTGACTCTTATTTTAAATGTTCTGCCAGATGAACTAAAGGGCCATAAAACCTGTTGTGAAACAAACACTTAACATCAGCATTTCTATATAGTAGCAGTTAAATAAAATAAATACTTTGTGTAAATCAACTTAAACAATGGTATCAAAACAAACAGAACTAAAGCTTTTGATCAATATTCTGTGCGGCCCTCACACCCTGTGATTTTCTTATTCGGCCCACTTGCTACTGAAGTTGAATAGCCCTGCTCTACATGTCTCACTCCTCTGCACCCCTCTCATGTCTCACTCCTCTGCACCCCTCTCATGTCTCACTCCTCTGCACCCCTCTCATGTCTCACTCCTCTGCACCCCTCTCATGTCTCACTCCTCTGCACCCTCTCGTCTCACTCCTCTTCACCCTCTACATGTCTCACTCCTCTGCACCCCTCTCATGTCTCACTCCTCTGCACCCCTCTCTCGTCTCACTCTTCACCCTCTACATGTCTCACTCCTCTTCACCCTCTACATGTCTCACTCCTCTTCACCCTCTACATGTCTCACTCCTCTTCACCCTCTACATGTCTCACCCTCTACATGTCTCACTCCTCTTCACCCTCTCATGTCTAACCCTCTACATGTCTCACTCCTCTTCACCCTCTGCACCCCTCTCATGTCTCACCCTCTCATGTCTCACTCCTCTTCACCCTCTCGTCTCACTCCTCTGCACCCCTCTACATGTCTCACTCCTCTGCACCCCTCATGTCTCACTCCTCTTCACCCTCTACATGTCTCACTCCTCTTCACCCTCTCATGTCTCACTCCTCTTCACCCTCTCACTCCTCTTCACCCTCTCATGTCTCACCCTCTCCAGCCCATGGGCTCCTAGTCTCTGTGTTGTGTATTAAATCTCAGTTTGATCCGTTTCTGCCTTCCAGGGTGAATTGGGGGCAAAGTGACCCGGCTGTATTTTCCCAGCATGCTCTGCTGCCGATGAGACCGGTTATTGATCGAGGTTATTGATCGAGGAGCTGACCGATGGACGACAGGAAGCCGGGCACGTGACATCGCTTTATTGTTTCTGTACACACATCCACAGCTGCAGAAGATTCCTCTAGACGCGGGAAGGATACAGCATCTGGAACCACAGGAGACAGGAAGTCAGACAGGAAGTCACAGACCGGGAGTCCGTGATAAAGACAGTTCTCGTACTAGCAGGTCCCAGCAGGACCCTGATCTCACCACCGTGATAAAGACGGTTCTCGTACTAGCAGATCCCTGAACGCACCACCGTGATAAAGACAGTTCTCGTACTAGCAGGTCCCTGAACGCACCACCGAGGCGGTCACTCACCACCCTGACGCGGTGGCCCATGGCCTTGGCCGGCAGGTTGCTGCTGAACTTGGCTCGCACCATGCCGCTGCTGCCATGTGCGCGGGTCACCTTCCCCCAGATCACGCGGGTCTTGTTGGGTTTGCCGCCCGGCGTCACCGTGTTCCTGCGGAACAAAGGTCGTTAGCCACCGCGCCGCCTCACGGGCTCTGCGCGGCACGGACGGGGCTCACTTCTTGGCCTTGTAGACGTAGGCGCAGCGCTTCCCCAGGTAGAAGTCCACCTCGTCGCGGGTGTAGCAGCCCTCCACCTTCAGCAGCGCCGTGTGCTCACGCTGGTTCCTCAGGCCGCGCTTATAGCCAGTGAAGATGGCCTTGCTCCATAGTCTGACCAATCAAACACAGAGTCAGGGATCCAGTGGAAACAATCAAACAGAGTCAGGGATCCAGTGGGACCAATCAAACAGTCAGGGATCCAGTGGAAACAATCAAACAGTCAGGGATCCAGTGGGACCACTCAAACACAGTCAGGGATCCAGTGGGACCAATCAAACAGTCAGGGATCCAGTGGGACCAATCAAACAGTCAGGGATCCAGTGGGACCAATCAAACAGTCAGGGATCCAGTGGGACCAATCAAACAGTTGAATGTGAAGACACAGGTGAACCACACAGGGGACGTGGCGGCAGCTTACCTTCCAGGCATAGTTAGTCTTTTCCAGGTGAGTCACCTGCACACAAAAAGGTCACATGATCACCTGCAGCATTGCCATCACATCCCTTCGTGACACGTGCTCTCCATACGATGAGCGCCGTCCCGCGGACTGGTCCCGGTAACGTGACCGCCCCCTCAACAGGAGCGCCCCGCAGCAACGAGCCACACACATGCTAATGTTAGCTGAGCGCCTCCACTGGCTCCGTCCCCGGAGTCTACCGGTAGACTACAGGTACACTACAGACCGGGACGCGAGCCTCCCCGGTGTGAAATGTACCGGTACACTACCGGTAGACTCCCGGTACACTCCACACCGTGGAGCCTCTCTGCGTGGAGCCGAGCGGCGGCCGCTCTGCACGGCTCCGATAGCCGCCGGTATCCGAACGAAATCTCTGCCATCACGAACCCAATCAGCGACTATAAGCTCCCGGTGACCGGAGAACGAGCCGCCCGGTCACCGGAGTGGACTATCGGCCAGAGATGAGCCGAATTACAGGTTTTATTGCAAGTTTCAGTCGGGACATGTTGGGCTCTCACCGTCACTGTGGAGAAGAAGATGGCGGAAAGGACCGGGAGCGAGGAATGCTGGGAAATTATTGTAAACAGAGGTGACTGCCGAGCTGCCTGAACAGAAGGACGCATCCATACACTTTGCTTTATCTGTTATTTGATGCGGTTCAATTTGATCAGAAACATAAATGTTGACACGGCGCGTTTTATTTTAATTTGTTTTAATCATTCTTTTCACTTCTTACTTCATTGTTTACACCTGAAATCGGATCCTTATTATATATATACACATATAAGTATATATATATATATATATATATATATATATATATATATATATATATATATATATATATATATATATATATATATGTGAGTTCCTGCCACCAGCTGTGCCACTGCCCTGTTGAGACTCCGCCCACTGCTGAGACTCCGCCCACTCCCCCTCTCTGCCTCCATCTCCTGATGGATGGTGGAGGTCTCCAGACTCTCCATGGTGGAATATGCCTAAATATGAACTATTGATAAACTCTGTCAGATTCCTTGAATGTATTTTAACTCTAAATCTGTCTTCTGGTCACATGACATCTATTGTTCTGTCCATCTGGAGAGGATCCTCCTCTGTTCTCTCCTCAAGGGTTCTTCACTTTTACCCTGAAGGGTTATTTGGGAGTTTTTCCTGATCCGATGTGAGGTCAAAGGTCAAAAGTCAGGGATGTCTATGTGTAAAGATTGTAAAGCACTCCGAGACACATTTGTAATTTATGAAACTGGGCTATACACATGAACTGAACTGAATATATATATATATATATATATATATATATATATATATATATATATATATATATATATATACATACATACATATGTGTATATATAATTTATATACACGTGTATATATACACATATATATATGTATATATATATATATATATATACACACATATATGTATATATATATACATAGTATGTTATACTAGTATTTTTATAGATATTGGAGAATCTGGTCTGAATGTATGTTATGTATAATGAATGTTATTAAATGTTGCTACTGAAAGTTTGATTTCTTTTATGAATAAATGTCATATTAATGAATACATGTCATATTAATGAATTCATTTAATGAATAAATGTCACATTAATGAATTCATGTAATGAATACATCATATTAATGAATTCATTTGTGAATGAATGTCATATTAATGAATTCATTAAATGAATAAATATATTAATGAATTCATTTAATGAATAAATGTCATATTAATAAATTCATGTAATGAATACGTCATATTAATGAATTCATTTGTGAATTAATGTCATATTAATGAATTCATTTAATGAATAAATGTCATTTAATTGATCACTGACTAGTGAATGTGTTCCACACTGTGTTCATGCTGATAACTTTTATTATGAAATGTAACGTTTTAAATCAATAGAGAAAAGAGTCACATTGACATATTTATTTAAAGCACTTAAAGTCAACTCTTCATACAGACGTGTTCAAATCTTTTATACAGTTCAGAGACAAGCCGAGTCCCTCAGGCAGGCAGCGGCGGCGCGTCACGTGACCCGCCACCGGGACAGAACCGAGCCGCGGTACGAGAGACGGCTTGGATTGGACGGCTCACTGGCCCCGTGTGGCGCTGCGTTCAGGTCAAATAGGAACAAACGGACCTGAGGAAGGACTTCCTCGTGTCCCACGTCCCCTGAATGCAGCATGAAGTCATAATAAATGTAAATCAGGAGGCATGTTTGGGTGAACTGCTCCTGAGACAAGGCGAGAGACGTCACTACGCCGCTCGACCGTTGACCTTTGATTCTGGACAGCTTCTGTCCATGAAGCCGAGACAAATATAACAGATAGTATATTTAGTAAACATATATTCAATGAAGAGTGTAGTGTGGCTGTAGAACATAAACAAATGTCCCAGAATGCAACAGAAGCATGGAAAGCAGCCCGTCATCACCTGGTGGTCCTCCTCCAATCAGAACAGAGATCACACTCTTGGTCCTTAAAGTCTTTTCACAATAAAACTCCTGTTTGGTTTCTCTGCAGGCAACCAGCTGGTCACCTGGACAGCAACAAGTCGTCCTCATAAAAACAGAAATTCATTCAATAAATTACTGAAAATATTTTACGGTTAAAAAATATTAATTAAAAAAATAATTACATCTGTAATGAAGTTTGTAAATAAAGTTTTATTCTTATCAATATTTTACACTAATTAATAATTATGATCCTCAGATCAGCACATGATCTATGATGTCATCAGAGTGGAGGATCCACCAGGTGGTGAAGGAGCCTCTACCAACAGACAGGTAATCACCGTGCAACAGGCACACAATGGAAACACACCTCCACCTGACCGCCCGCCCCCTGGAGACACGCTCCAATCAGAACCCAGCGTTCACGAGCAACGACGCGGTGATCCCACAGGAACTAATGTTAGCTACTATTAGCATTGAGCTAGCTTAGCTCCAATATGCTAACATTAGCAGTGAACTACCTTAGCGTTAGCTCTCGTCTAATGTGAGCTCCCGTTAGCACCGTGCCACTAGACCGCATCAATGGAGACCAATGGAGACCCATCAATGGAGACGCATCAATGGAGACCAATGGAGACCCATCAATGGAGACGCTTCAATGGAGACCAATGGAGACGCTTCAATGGAGACGCATCAATGGAGATCAATGGAGACCCATCAATGGAGACCAATGGAGACGCATCAATGAAGACGCATCAATGGAGACCAATGGAGACGCATCAATGAAGACGCATCAATGGAGACCAATGGAGACGCTTCAATGGAGACGCATCAATGGAGACCAATGGAGACCCATCAATGGAGATTAATGGAGACGCATCAATGGAGACGCATCAATGGAGACCAATGGAGACCCATCAATGGAGACGCTTCAATGGAGACCAATGGAGACGCTTCAATGGCGACGCATCAATGGAGACCAATGGAGACGCATCAATGGAGACCAATGGAGACGCATCAATGGAGACGCATCAATGGTGACCCACCAATGGAGACGCTTCAATGGGGACGCATCAATGGAGACACATCAATGGAGACACATCAATGGAGACGCTTCAATGGTGAGGCTTCAATGGTGACGCATCAATGGAGACGCTTCAATGGAGACCAATGGCGACGCATCAATGGAGACCAATGGCGACCCATCAATGGAGATTAATGGAGACGCATCAATGGAGACGCATCAATGGTGACGCTTTAATGGAGACGCTTCAATGGCGACGCATCAATGGAGACCAATGGAGACGCATCAATGGAGACGCATCAATGGTGACCCACCAATGGAGACGCTTCAATGGGGACGCATCAATGGAGACACATCAATGGAGACCCATCAATGGAGACGCTTCAATGGTGAGGCTTCAATGGTGACGCATCAATGGAGACGCTTCAATGGAGACCAATGGCGACGCATCAATGGAGACCAATGGCGACGCACCAATGGAGACGCATCAATGGATACCAATGGAGACGCATCAATGGTGACCAATGGAGACGCTTCAATGGAGACGCTTCAATGGAGACCAATGGAGACGCATCAATGGAGATCAATGAAGACGCATCAATGGAGACCAATGGAGACGCATCAATGGTGCCCAATGGAGACGCATCAATGGTGATCAATGGTACGCTTCAATGGAGACGCTTCAATGAGTACCAATGGAGACGCATCCATGTAGACGTATCAATGGAGACCAATGGAGACGCGTCAATGGAGACGCATCAATGGAGACCAATGGAGACGCATCAATGGAGACGCATCAATGGAGAACAATGGAGACGCTTCAATGGAGACGCATCAATGGAGGCAGGAAGTGTACTGAGCGGAACAGGAAGTGGACCGACCGGAGCAGGAAGTTGACTGAGCAGGACATGAAGTGGACCGACCGGAACAGGAAGTGGACCGACCGGAACAGGAAGTGGACCGACCGGAGCAGGAAGTTGACTGAGCAGGACATGAAGTGGACCGACCAGAAGAGGAAGTGGACCGACCGGACAGGAAGTGGACCGACCGGAACGGGAAGTGGACTGGCCGGAACAGGAAGTGGACCGACTGGACAGGGCGTGGACCGACCGGAACAGGAAGTGGACCGACCGGAACATGAAGTGGACCGACCGGACAGGAAGCGGACCGACCGGAAGAGGAAGTGGACCGACCGGAACAGGAAGTGGACTGATCGTGTGCGGTGCTGGTGTCTACATGCTGGCGAGGGGGGCAGGTGTCGTCGTCATGGAGACGGGGTGTCTGGGCGGGGCCAGGTCCAGCAGGGCGCTGACGGTCCCGGCCACCTGGGGGAGCCCTCGCTCCTCCAGGATGTGGAGCGGAAGACACAACTGAGTCTACGGAGACAGACGCCACAGAAGAAGACACATAGCGGGACAAAAGAAAAGGGGGGGGGGGGGTCAACAACAGATGGCAAACCAAAACAAAGAGTAAATCAACAGTAACCATGGCAACACAAAAGGATGGAGAAACAAAATGAACTGATGGAGGGAAGAATGAGTGAAAAAGGATTTAATGTAAATATTCTGTATACATTTAATAATATATATATTTGATATGTTAATGTTAAATAATATATTCTATATTAATGTTAAATACATATTAAACATATCTAGACCTGTTTTCTCTCTAGTTATGACATTATCGTGCACTTCAGTTTATTCATCTTCATCATTATTCTCATCTTCATCCTTGTCTTCATCCTTATTCTCACCTTCATCCTCCTCTTCCTCGCCTTTTTTATTTATTTTAAATGTATTTAACCAGGAAATGCCTCATTGAGATTAAAAATCTCCTTTACCAGAGCGTCCTGGCCAAGACGGTAGCAGCAAGACGTCACACAAAGTTTCAGACAAGATAACATATAACAGTGACAGACAATATAAAAAACTAAAAAATCCTCCTCTTCATCTCTTTAAAAACCAGGGCCAGTACAACCAGTTCTTGTTCTTACAGACTCCTGAGCCATGAGGAACTGACCAATAAGTCCCGCCCCTTTCTGTTGATAAAGTGACTTTATAATGACGTCTGATTTGTTCCCTCCATGATTTCACAACTAACAGCTCATATTTACAAAGAGCCCAAACCACACTCACTCATAACATTCTCATGATGCATTCAGGCTCTGCTTAAGAGCTTGTAGTACCATGTTACGCCACTAAAGGGGTTGTAGTACCATGTTCAGGGTTTTTCCTGGGTCAAAATGGGTCTTCGGTAGCCTGACGATTCTAGTCAGAATGTGAGTCTGATCCGCTCCGTTGGGCTGTGATTATGGGGCGTGTCTCAAACCAACCGGGAAAGAAAATGCCTCTTGGCTCAATTGGATAGCGCTACAACCAATCAGAGCAACAGAGTATGTAACGTATTTTAAGCGACGCATTTTTTTTTTTTTCAGCGCAGACTTTTTTTTATCTTAAGCGCTCGGGAAAAAGGCTCAGGTGCGCGCTGAAATGTTCTCTATGCAGGAAAAACCCTGATATTACCCCACTAGAGAGCTTGTAGTACCATGTTACCCCACTAGAGGGCGTGTAGTACCATGTTACCCCACTAGAGAGCTTGTAGTACCATGTTACCCCACTAGAGGGCTGTAGTACCATGTTACCCCACTAGAGAGCTTGTAGTACCATGTTACCCCACTAGAGAGCCTGTAGTACCATGTTACCCTACTAGAGGGCTGTAGTACCATGTTACCCCACTAGAGAGCTTGTAGTACCATGTTACCCCACTAGAGGGCGTATAGTACCATGTTACCCCACTAGAGAGCTTGTAGTACCATGTTACCCCACTAGAGAGCCTGTAGTACCATGTTACCCTACTAGAGGGCTGTAGTACCATGTTACCCCACTAGAGGGCTTGTAGTACCATGTTACCCCACTAGAGGGCTGTAGTACCATGTTACCCCACTAGAGAGCTTGTAGTACCATATTACCCCACTAGAGGGCGTGTAGTACCATATTACCCCACTAGAGGGCGTATAGTACCATGTTACCCCACTAGAGAGCTTGTAGTACCATGTTACCCTAATAGAGGGCTGTAGTACCATGTTACCCCACTAGAGGGCCTGTAGTACCATGTTACCCCACTAGAGAGCTTGTAGTACCATGTTACCCCACTAGAGGGCTGTAGTACCATGTTACCCCACTAGAGAGCTTGTAGTACCATATTACCTCACTAGAGGGCGTGTAGTACCATATTCCACTAGAGGGCTTGTAGTACCATGTTACCCCACTAGAGGGCTTGTAGGGGCGGAGCAATAGAGAGCAACACACCCACCGACCCGCCACCCCCTCTGAGGACCTCGCCCACTGAGCAGAGATGGTCCTGAGGGGATCACAGGTGATGGACAGGTGGACAGAATAAAATAAAAAACAGATTCATGGAAGGCGGGAAGATGAAAGAGAAGAAAGAAAGTAGTTATTTGAGTAGAAGCAGAAAGTGATTCCACAGATCTTGGAGCGAGGCCACGCCCAGCCCATCAATTCCCTCAGAAGAATGTCCTGTGACATCACTGTGCTCCATTCATTCAACAGGCGGCACAGGTGAGTGGGAGGAGTTACCTGTGGAACGCCGATCCTGCGACACGCCTCCAGGAAGTTCTCAACGTTTCGTCGACATTTGGCCATCGTGAGTTTAGGCTGCAGAACCAGAACCAGAGTTATGATAGCAACCAGCAGCAACGGCAACAACAACAACAACAACAACACTCACCACAGCGGGGGAGGGGACGTGGATGCTGGGGACGGACCGAGGTCTCACGTGATTGGCCAGGTGACAGAGGACCACGCCGTCCGTCAGAGCTGCGCCCAAGTCGCTCGGCAACGACACCTTTAGACGAGCCTCGATGTTCTGGACAGAGAACCAGGAGAACCCTGTAAACCTGGAGAACCCGTGTCTCTGGAGAACCCTGTATCTCTGGAGAACCCTGGTACCAACCTTCCTGAGCTGCTCCACCAGCTCAACATCTTGTCCAACCAGAGGAGGAGCAGCAGGAGTCTCCTGCGTCTGAGCAGCATCACCTGAGGAGAGGAGCATCTGAGTCACACACTGAGCCCTCCATGGAACCAGGTACAACAGGTAGAACCAGGTACAACAGGTAGGTCAGGTAGAACAGGTAGGTCAGGTACAACAGGTAGGTCAGGTACAACAGGTACAACAGGTAGAACCAGGTACAACAGGTAGGTCAGGTAGAACAGGTAGGTCAGGTACAACAGGTAGGTCAGGTACAACAGGTAGGTCAGGTACAACAGGTAGGTCAGGTACAACAGGTAGGTCAGGTACAACAGGTACAACAGGTAGAACCAGGTACAACAGGTAGGTCAGGTAGAACCTTGTGAGCAGTCCCGCGGTGCACCGCTCTAAAGTGATCAGTGAGGTCACAGCTGAGGAACACAGTGAGCTTCTAGCTGCTGGCTCAGCCATGTTGAGAGCCATGCGGAGGCAATCAGAGTTTCTGATTTCCTGGCTGCGCCTGAACACCTCACCTTTCCTCTTCTCTTCTTTCTGGCCGAGACGAAACAGGAAGCTCTCCGGTCTCACGCTGGCAGCCCGACAGGAGGCCTCGCCCCCTGAGCTTGGGTAAGAAGGCGACTGATTGGCTGGGAGAAAAAGACAAAGGATCAGTACAGAGGACTCAGTGGGCATGGAGGCTCCTTGAAGGGGGCTCACCTGTTGGAGACAGAGACGCCCGGTCCTCCCCCTGCAGACACACAGCACGGGTTAGGGAACAGTCTGGAGGAAGCCAGCATCACCACCACCACCACCACCATCATCATCACCATCATCATCATCACCATCACCACCACCACCACCATCATCACCATCATCACCATCACCACCACCACCACCACCACCACCACCATCATCATCATCATCATCATCACCATCACCACCACCACCACCACCATCATCATCACCACCACCACCATCACCACCACCACCATCATCATCATCACCACCACCACCACCATCACCACTATCATCACCACCATCATCACCATCACCACCACCACCACCACCCTCACCACCACCATCCCCACCACCATCATCATCACCCCCACCACCACCATCACCATCACCACCACCATCCACCACCACCATCATCATCATCACCACCATCATCACCATCACCACCACCATCCATCATCCACCATCCACCACCACCATCACCATCATCATCATCATCACCACCACCACCATCATCATCATCACCACCACCACCACCACCATCATCACCATCACCATCACCACCACCATCATCATCACCATCACCACCACCATCACCACCACCACCACCATCATCACCACCACCACCACCACCACCACCACCATCATCATCATCATCACCACCACCACCATCACCACCATCACCACCACTATCATCACCACCATCTCCACCACCATCATCATCATCACCATCATCATCATCATCACCACCATCTCCACCACCATCATCATCATCACCACCATCATCTCCATCACCATCATCATCACCATCATCACCACCATCATCATCACCACCACCACCATCATCATCATCATCTTCATCACCATCACCATCATCATCATCATCACCATCAGCACCACCACCATCATCACCATCATCACCACCATCACCATCATCACCATCATCATCTTCATCACCACCACCATCATCTTCATCACCACCATCATCACCACCACCATCATCATATCAGTTTTAGTTGTATTTTTTTAATGTACTTTTTGGTTGTTAGTAGAGTTTTGGGGGGCGGGGCCAAATTCTTACCACGAAGAGGGCGGAGTCATCTGTGTGAGTGGAGCGTCTGGAGGGGTAGACATTCTGACACATGGACAGACATAAGGGTGAACATCTATGGGGGAGGAGGTGTCTGTAGTGATGTGTCTGTAGTGATGTGTCTGTAGTAGTCTCACCTCACTCTCTGGACTGGACTTTGGACTCCAAGCCGTTTTATGCTAAAACACAGAAGACAGAAACATTCTGATGAGACTCAACACTGTTAGTGGCTGGTTAGTGGCTGGTTAGTGGATGGCTGGTTGGTGGCTGGTTAGTGGATGAATGGTTAGTGGCTGGTTGGTGGCTGGTTAGTGGCTGGTTGGTGGCTGGTTGGTGGCTGGTTGGTAGATGGCTGGTTGGTGGCTGGTTAGTGGCTGCTTAGTGGATGGCTGGTTGGTGGCTGGTTGGTGGATGAATGGTTAGTGGCTGGTTGGTGGCTGGTTAGTGGCTGGTTAGTGGATGGCTGGTTGGTGGCTGGTTAGTGGATGAATGGTTAGTGGCTGGTTGGTGGCTGGTTAGTGAATGAATGGTTAGTGGCTGGTTGGTGGCTGGTTAGTGGCTGGTTGGTGGATGAATGGTTAGTGGCTGGTTGGTGGATGAATGGTTAGTGGCTGGTTAGTGGATGGCTGGTTGGTGGCTGGTTAGTGGATGAATGGTTAGTGGCTGGTTGGTGGCTGGTTGGTGGCTGGTTAGTGGATGAATGGTTAGTGGCTGGTTGGTGGCTGATTAGTGGCTGGTTGGTTAGTGGCTGGTTGGTGGCTGGTTGGTGGCTGGTTGGTGGATGAATGGTTAGTGGCTGGTTAGTGGATGGCTGGTTGGTGGCTGGTTAGTGGCTGAATGGTTAGTGGCTGGTTGGTGGCTGGTTAGTGGCTGGTTGGTGGCTGGTTGGTGGATGGCTGGTTGGTGGTTGGTTAGTGGATGAATGGTTAGTGGATGAATGGTGGCTGGTTAGTGGCTGGTTAGTGGCTGGTTAGTGGCTGGTTAGTGGCTGGTTGGTGGATGAATGGTTAGTGGCTGGTTAGTGGATGGCTGGTTGGTGGCTGGTTAGTGGATGAATGGTTAGTGGCTGGTTGGTGGCTGGTTAGTGGCTGGTTGGTGGATGGCTGGTTAGTGGATGAATGGTTAGTGGCTGGTTGGTGGCTGGTTAGTGGATGGCTGGTTGGTGGCTGGTTAGTGGATGAATGGTTAGTGGCTGGTTGGTGGCTGGTTGGTGGCTGGTTGGTGACTGGTTGGTGACTGGTTGGTGGCTGGTTAGTGGCTGGTTGGTGGTTGGTTGGTGGCTGGTTGGTAGTTGGTTAGTGGATGAATGGTTAGTGGCTGGTTGGTGGCTGGTTAGTGGCTGGTTGGTTAGTGGCTGGTTAGTGGCTGGTTGGTGGATGAATGGTTAGTGGCTGGTTGGTGGCTGGTTGGTTGGTGGCTGGTTGGTTAGTGGCTGGTTAGTGGCTGGTTGGTGGATGAATGGTTAGTGGATGAATGGTTGGTGGCTGGTTAGTGGTTGGTTGGTGGCTGGTTAGTGGATGAATGGTTAGTGGCTGGTTGGTGGCTGGTTGGTGGCTGGTTGGTGGCTGGTTGGTGGCTGGTTGGTGGCTGGTTAGTGGCTGATTAGTGGCTGGTTGGTGGCTGGTTGGTGGCTGGTTGGTTGGCGGCTGGTTAGTGACTGGTTGGTTAATGGCTGGTTAGTGTCTGGTTGGTGGCTGGTTGGTGGCTGGTTAGTGGCTGGTTAGTGGCTGGTTGGTGGCTGATTAGTGGCTGGTTGGTGGCTGGTTAGTGGATGAATGGTTAGTGGCTGGTTGGTGGCTGGTTAGTGGCTGGTTGGTGGATGGCTGGTTAGTGGATGAATGGTTAGTGGCTGGTTGGTGGCTGGTTAGTGGATGGCTGGTTGGTGGCTGGTTAGTGGATGAATGGTTAGTGGCTGGTTGGTGGCTGGTTGGTGACTGGTTGGTGGCTGGTTAGTGGCTGGTTGGTGGTTGGTTGGTGGCTGGTTGGTGGCTGGTTAGTGGATGAATGGTTAGTGGCTGGTTGGTGGCTGGTTAGTGGCTGGTTGGTTAGTGGCTGGTTGGTGGATGAATGGTTAGTGGCTGGTTGGTGGCTGGTTGGTTGGTGGCTGGTTAGTGGCTGGTTGGTTAGTGGCTGGTTGGTGGCTGGTTGGTGGATGAATGGTTAGTGTCTGGTTAGTGGATGAATGGTTGGTGGCTGGTTGGTGGCTGGTTAGTGGTTGGTTGGTGGCTGGTTGGTGGCTGGTTAGTGGATGAATGGTTAGTGGCTGGTTGGTGGCTGGTTAGTGGCTGGTTAGTGGCTGGTTGGTGGCTGGTTGGTGGCTGGTTGGTGGCTGGTTAGTGGCTGGTTAGTGGCTGGTTAGTGGCTGGTTGGTGGCTGGTTGGTTGGCGGCTGGTTAGTGACTGGTTGGTTAATGGCTGGTTAGTGTCTGGTTGGTGGCTGGTTGGTGGCTGGTTAGTGGCTGGTTAGTGGCTGGTTGGTGGCTGATTAGTGGCTGGTTGGTGGCTGGTTGGTGGCTGGTTAGTGGCTGGTTGATTAGTGGCTGGTTAGTGGATGAATGGTTAGTGGCTGGTTGGTGGCTGGTTAGTGGCTGGTTGGTGGCTGGTTGGTGGCTGGTTAGTGGCTGGTTGGTTACTGGCTGGTTAGTGGCTGGTTAGTGGCTGGTTGGTGGCTGGTTGGTGGCTGGTTAGTGGATGAATGGTTAGTGGCTGGTTAGTGGCTGGTTGGTGGCTGGTTAGTGGCTGTACCTTAGTGCTGTCCCTCTTCACAGCTCGGTTCTTGTGGCGCTCCTCGTCGTACCTCAGAGCCGCGAGTTGCGCTTCCCTCCTCATGCGCTCCACCCCCCCCACGCCTCCTCCTCCTCTCTGAGGGACAGACAGCTGTGAGGAGCAGAGACCGGCGGTGGATGTTGCCGGAGCCCAGCGGCGGCGATGCGTTACCTGGCTGTGGGCACTAGAGGGCGCCGTACCGCCGTCACTCCTACAGGAGACAGGAAGTGGGTTCACAGCGTGTCATGAGCCAGCGAGGCGGGTCGTGTTAGTCTACCTGTTCTGTCTCCTGGGGTCTTCTGTCCTGGGGCTGGTCTTCACTGGAGACCCCTGGACAGACAGGAAGTCACACAGAGCCTTTCAAAATAAACTCCACCTGGAGCTGCTCCTGTGTTGTACTACTGGGCCCTGAGAAGTGGGCGGAGCCTCTACCTCTCTGGTGATGCGTCTCTCGATGTAGGCCATGAACTGAGAGCTCAGGCTGACACTGTCTCTGCTACCTCCTCCTCCTCGACTCCTCTCCTCCTCCTCCTCCACACATCTGTCGAAGTCTATCCGCTCCAACTCCACATCTGGGAGGCATCGAGACTCATTACAGACGTCCTCCAGTTATCTTTGAATAATACATTTTGTATTGATGATAATCTGTCAATCTCTGAATGTGATGAACTCACGTGTGCCGTTAGCTAGCAGAGCTCCTCCTCCTCCTCCTCTTTGTCTCTGGTCTCTACTAATCTCGGCCACTCTGAGTGGCAGCTCTGACAGCTCCTCTGTCGGCTGGACACACAGACAGGAAGTGAGCTCACACAGAATAGAAACCGAGGATAGGATGTGTGTGTGTGTGTGTGTGTGTGTGTGTGTGTGTGTATGTATGTGTGTGTGTGTATGTGTGTGTGTGTGTGTGTGTGTATGTGTGTGTGTGTATGTGTGTGTGTGTGTGTGTATGTGTCCGACCTCGTTCCCCGACCATCTTTTGTCCCCGCTGTCGACGCTGTTGAAGCCAGAATCCAGCGCTCCGTACGGCCGGCCGGGGTAGAGCTCATCAGCACTGACAGACAGGAAGTCAAACACTCTGTGAAGGCCACGGCGAGACGCACTGGGCTCTTATTGTGAAGGTTAGTCAGTGGCAGACTGAGCTCTTATTGTGAAGGTTAGTCAGATGATGAATTAAACAGAGAACTGACCAGGAGCTGAAGGTCAGAGGTCGTCTGTCGTAGTCTGGGAGGTCAGGGGTCGTCTTGCTGGCCTCCAGGTTCAGATACTTAAATATGTGAACCTTCCCTTTGATACATATCTACACGCACACACACACACACACACGTTATAACTTTGATACGATACCAGTACTGGTAAATGCCTGTACGACAGTAATGCGTGAGGTCACTTCCTGTGTACCTGAGCAGGTGGCGTCTGCAGCGGGTTGTTGTCGAGCACGATGCTCTGCAGCTGGCGGAGCTGCCGGTAGCAGACGGGGATGCAGGTCACTTTGTTACAGGAGAAGTCCAGACGCACCAGAGGGAGGTCGGCCAGCTCTGAGCAGGTACACAGGCGTTACTACGACCACCGCTCAGACACACCTGGACACACAGGTGCCGTGCTTCTGCTCAGGGTACCTGGAGGCAGCCGGACCAGGTGGTTCCTCCTGATGTTCAGCTCTCGTAGAGCCTCCAGCTGACCCACCTGACATGGAAGAGTCTGGATCTCATTACAGCTCACGTCCTGAAGGAGTCAATGGTCAATACAGGTACACGGTGATCAATAAGATCACGGGGATCAATAAGATCACGGGGATCAATAAGATCACAGGGATCAATAACATCACGGGGATCAATAACATCACAGGGATCAATAACTCCAATAACATGATGGATCAATAGTGTAGTGATCAATAACGTAGTGATCAATAGCATGGGGATCAGTAGCGTGGTGATCAATAGAGTAGTGATCAATAGCGAGGGGATCAGTAGCGTGGTGATCAATAGTGTAGTGATCAATAACGTAGTGATCAGTAGCGTGGGGATCAATAACCCACCAGCTCCGTGAGCTGCCGCAGGCCGCCCAGCTGCTCCGGCAGAGACTGCAGCTTGTTGTTACAGACGATCAGAACCTTCAGGGGGAGACGGCACACCACGGCCGGGAGGACAGACAGCTGGTTACGGCTGGGGACAGACAGGCGGACAGACAGGGGGACAGGGAGACAGACAGGGAGAGAGAGAGATCAATAACTTCCATCTCAAACAGGACAGTGTTACCTGAGGTTCAGGTGTGTGTGTGTGTGTGTGTGTGTTACCTGAGGTTCAGGTGTGTGTGTGTGTGTTACCTGAGGTTCAGGTGTGTGTGTGTGTGTGTGTGTTACCTGAGGTTCAGGTGTGTGTGTGTGTGTTACCTAAGGTTCAGGTGTGTGTGTGTGTGTGTTACCTGAGGTTCAGGTGTGTGTGTGTGTGTGTGTGTGTGTTACCTGAGGTTCAGGTGTGTGTGTGTGTGTGTTACCTGAGGTTCAGGTGTGTGTGTGTGTGTGTTACCTGAGGTTCAGGTGTGTGTGTGTGTGTGTGTGTGTGTTACCTGAGGTTCAGGTGTGTGTGTGTGTGTGTTACCTGAGGTTCAGGTGTGTGTGTGTGTGTGTGTGTTACCTGAGGTTCAGGTGTGTGTGTGTGTGTGTGTGTGTTACCTGAGGTTCAGGTGTGTGTGTGTGTGTGTGTGTGTGTGTGTGTGTGTTACCTGAGGTTCAGGTGTGTTTTGTGTGTGTGTGTGTGTTACCTGAGGTTCAGGTGTGTGTGTGTGTGTGTTACCTGAGGTTCAGGTGTGTGTGTGTGTGTGTGTGTTACCTAAGGTTCAGGTGTGTGTGTGTGTGTGTTACCTAAGGTTCAGGTGTGTGTTAAGGGTTCAGGTGTGTGTGTGTGTGTTACCTGAGGTTCAGGTGTGTGTGTGTGTGTTACCTAAGGTTCAGGTGTGTGTGTGTGTGTGTTACCTAAGGTTCAGGTGTGTGTGTGTGTGTGTGTGTGTTACCTAAGGTTCAGGTGTGTGTGTGTTACCTGAGGTTCAGGTGTGTGTGTGTGTGTTACCTAAGGTTCAGGTGTGTGTGTGTTACCTGAGGTTCAGGTGTGTGTGTGTGTTACCTAAGGTTCAGGTGTGTGTGTGTGTGTTACCTAAGGTTCAGGTGTGTGTGTGTGTGTGTTACCTGAGGTTCAAGTGTGTTTGTGTGTGTGTGTTACCTGAGGTTCAGGTGTGTTTTGTGTGTGTGTGTGTGTGTTACCTGAGGTTCAGGTGTGTGTGTGTGTGTGTTACCTGAGGTTCAGGTGTGTTTTGTGTGTGTGTTACCTGAGGTTCAGGTGTGTTTTGTGTGTGTGTGTGTTACCTGAGGTTCAGGTGTGTGTGTGTGTTACCTGAGGTTCAGGTGTGTTTTGTGTGTGTGTGTGTTACCTGAGGTTCAGGTGTGTGTGTGTGTGTGTTACCTGAGGTTCAGGTGTGTGTGTGTGTGTGTGTTACCTGAGGTTCAGGTGTGTGTGTGTGTGTGTGTGTGCGTGTGTGTGTTACCTGAGGTTCAGGTGTGTGTGTGTGTGTGTTACCTGAGGTTCAGGTGTGTGTGTGTGTGTGTTACCTGAGGTTCAGGTGTGTGTGTGTGTGTGTGTTACCTGAGGTTCAGGTGTGTGTGTGTGTGTGTGTGCGTGTGTGTGTTACCTGAGGTTCAGGTGTGTGTGTGTGTGTTACCTGAGGTTCAGGTAGGTGAGGGCCTGCAGGTTCAGCAGTGTCTCTGGTAGAGACCTCAGACAGTTCTGGTACAGGTTGAGACTCTCCAGAGACACGAAGAGACACACGTCCACCGGGAGCTCCGAGAGACGGTTACGGGACATGTCTACAGACACAGAGACAGACACACAGACACAGACACACAGAGACAGACACACAGACACACAGACACACAGAGACAGACACACAGAGACAGACACACACACAGAGACAGACACAGAGACAGACACACAGACACACAGAGACAGACACACAGAGACACAGACACAGACACACAGAGACAGACACACAGAGACAGCCACACAGAGACAGACACACAGAGACAGACACACAAACACACAGACACAGACAAACAGAGACACAGACGTTAAAAACATTGAAATGTCTCACAGAGTACAGAGGCCGTTGTCATGGTGACGTGTATGTGACCATATGGGGGTAACCTTGACTTCCTGCTTGTGATGTCACACAGATAGGAAGTCACACAGTTTGACAGACAGGCCTGCCGCCTCTCAGGGGGCGGAGCATCGGTCATCCTCCAATCAGGCGGCTCAAACAAAGCAACGCAGGTGTGTTCACCTCTCCAGACGCCAGCGGCTAGGCCACAACTGGAAGGTCCTGTTGGACTCGAGCCGGTCCGGGAGCCGGAACCAACACCCGCACAGGTGAGACACACAGGCTGCTACCCCATAGGTGAGACACACGGGCTGCTACCCCATAGGTGAGACACACAGGCTGCTACCCCATAGGTGAGACACACAGGCTGCTACCCCATAGGTGAGACACACAGGCTGCTACCCCACAGGTGAGACACACGGGCTGCTACCCCACAGGTGAGACAAACAGGCTGCTACCCCACAGGTGAGACAAACAGGCTGCTACCCCACAGGTGAGACACACGGGCTGCTACCCCACAGGTGAGACACACGGGCTGCTACCCCACAGGTGAGACACACGGGCTGCTACCCCACAGGTGAGACAAACAGGCTGCTACCCCACAGGTGAGACAAACGGGCTGCTACCCCACAGGTGAGACACACGGGCTGCTACCCCACAGGTGAGACACACGGGCTGCTACCCCACAGGTGAGACACACGGGCTGCTACCCCACAGGTGAGACACACGGGCTGCTACCCCACAGGTGAGACACACGGGCTGCTACCCCACAGGTGAGACACACGGGCTGCTACCTCACAGGTGAGACACACGGGCTGCTACAGGATGGTGTGTATGGTGTGTGTAGTGTGTATCGTGTATATGGTGGTGTGTGTTGTGTTGTATATGTTGTCTTGTGTGTATGGTGTGTGTGTGTAACCAGAGGGCTCCTGTCCTGAGGGTCTCCTCCTCTCTGTCACTTAAAGTTCACCGAACTGTGTCTACGGCCCGCTGAGGGACTAGAGAGACGGTGCCCCGTGCCCCGGTGTCCCGGTGGCCCGTGTCCCGGTGCCCCGTGCCCCGCCCCCCGCCCCCTCACCGGCCCTGGTGGTGTCCGTGAGGTCGTGGTTCGCGGCGCTGCGGGGAAACTCCTTGAGCTTCCGGGCGCTGAGGTTCAGGCTCCCGGTGGCCGAGGCTTCGTCCAGAGCCCGGTCCACAGAGCGGTTCCAGGGCGCCGGACACGCCGGTCCCGGTCCGGTATGATTCCCGGATAACACGTTCCTGGTCCCGCCGCTGCCTCCTCCGATCGTGAAGTTCCCTCCTCCGTTGTCCACAGAGCCCAACAACACCGAGGCCGCCATTACGCTCCCAGTGCTAGCTCCCTATGCTAGCTCTGTGCTAGCTCCCACCCAAAACTTCTGGGCGGCGCATGCGCAGAGCGGAGCTCCGCCTGGCTCCCAGTGCTAGCTCCCACCCTAACGTCAGAGCGGCGCATGCGCTGAGCGGCGCTTCCGTGAGCAGGACTACTGTGTACTACATTACTGCGTTTACCGTAGTACTGCTTGTACATCAATACTGCTTGTACTGTGGTACATACAATTATAGTACTACATGTACAATGATATACGATACAATAATACGATATTAGTAGCGTGACACACGTTGTGACAATACGATGTCTTGCATTAGATTAGTAGAATGTTATAACTTTAGTACAGATACTCAGAATGTGTAAGTCGTCATTACAGCTCATAATAAAGGTTCTTTACGCGGGAACATTCACAGTGATCACAAGGAACTTTACAATTAATAAACCTTTAATTCACAGTTTGTCATTTAAATGGAGAACATGTTTTCATTTTGTTTGCTCTTATGTCATCTTGTTGCTTTTGTTGTTTGTTCTCACAATAACAAACAATACATCCGCTTATTCATTATATATAGTACTCTATATTGTATCATATACAGACATTCATCATGATATCCTCCATGAATCTGTTGTTGTATTTATCACGTGACGTCAACTTAACCGACACGATAACTACATCCCCCAGAATCCCCGGCGCTGTCGCATGATGACGCATGCGTGTCTGCGACAGTGTCCAGGGCCGGGTATCATGGCGACGTACGTGGACATCCTGAAGAGCGAGTTTCCAGAGATAGACACCGAAGTTTTCGACTACATTACGGGTGAGTAGCTGGGGACAGAGCCGCGGTCTGGCGGCCCGGTAGAGCCGCTGTCTGGCGGCCCGATAGAGCCGCTCATGGGCCTGTTAGCCCGGGGCTCTGAGCTCCAGAGCTAACGAGCTAACGCGGTACTGCTCAGGGGAGGACACCGGGAGGTGCGTGGCTCGAGGCCGGCGGCGAGCCCTAAAACCCGGCGTAGCGCCAGCTCTACAGCCGGTGTACCGAACAGCCCTCCGACCGGGAACCAGTACTACCAGAAGTACTACTAGAAGTACTACTAGGAATACTACTAGAAGTATTACCAGAAGTGTATATGTATATGTATATATGTATATATATATATATATATATATATATATATATATATATATATATATATATATATATATATATATATATATATATATATATATATATATGTGTGTGTATATATATAGCCTGAGCTAACCCTAACCCAGAGTCTTTAGCCTGCTGAAGCTATGCCGGGTTACCAGCGTGGCATTCTTATTGGACAACGGGAGGTCCTTTGTGGAAACAGTAAGGGGCTCAGCTGTTGTCACCTGTCCAGGTGTGCTAATGTGTGTGTGTGGCGTGTTTCAGGAGTGTTGGACAGCTGTGGAGGAGACTTTGAGGATGGAGAGGAGGTCTACGAGGCCGTGGGAGGCGTCCTGCAGGAGGTGTCTGCTGACGGCAAGAACGAGGACGACGTCAGAGACGTCTGTCTCCAGATGTTCAACACCCTCAAGCTGTAAGACGGGAACGCCGTGCTGTAACGCCGTGTTGTAACTGTAACGCCATATTGTAACTGTAACGCTGTGTTGTAACTAACGCCATATTGTAACTGTAACGCCGTGTTGTAACGCCGTATTGTAACGCCGTATTGTAACTGTAACGCCATGCTGTAAAGCTGTGCTGTAACACCGTGTTGTAACGCCATATTGTAACTGTAACATCGTGCTGTAGCGCCGTGCTGTAACGCCGTGTTTGCAGGTCAATGCACATTCTCATGAGGATGATTCCCGCTTCCCCCGTACAGGTGATTCCAGACTCCGGTGTGTTCTGGGTTCTCGGGTGTTTTTGAGAGGAATAACAGGTTCTGTGCGTTCTCAGGAATACCCATCATGGCACTCAGAGGCAGGTGCTGCTGGACGCTCCGGTTCAGCTCTCCCAGATATCGGCAGACAACGGTAAGGAAGCCCCCTCCCCCCTCCCCCCTCCCCCCTCCCCTCCCCTCCTCCCTCCCTCCCTCCCTCCCTCCCTCTCAAACATACGGGCCGGACCCGCGTGACCCGCTGCGCCGTGTTTCAGTTTCCACAGCAGACGACGTCCAAGGCATCTGGATGATGAAGAGGGGCCAAAACACGGTGAGGCTCTTCTTCTTCTTCTTCTTCTTCTTCTTCTTCTTCTTCTTCTTCTTCTTCTTCTTCTTCTACTACTAACTCATCACTTCCTGTCTCTAGACGGTGAACGCCAAGAAACTGGAGAAAGCCGAGGCCAAGCTGAAGGCCAAGCACGACCGGCGCAACGAGAAGGACTGCCTGAGGCCCGCCGCCCCACTGTTAGTACCGGTCCTGTCTTCACCTGTCCCCATCGTTCCTCACCGATCCTGTCCTCACCTGTCCTCCCGTATGCTCCCCACAGAGTGCTGGAGGAGGCGTCGGCCAGTCAGGCCAGCAGTAAAAAGGAGAACCGAGTCGACCAATCGGGGAAGAACCGCGGCTACGACATCCGCATCGAGAACTTTGACGTGTCGTTTGGAGAAAGGTGAGCTCGCCTCCTGAGATCGACGGTTTCCATAGCGACCGTCTCGGTGAACGTTGAACACGTTTACGCCTCCAGGTGTTTACTTCAGGGGGCGGAGCTGTCTCTGGCGGCGGGCCGGCGGTACGGCCTGATCGGCCGTAACGGTCTGGGCAAGACGACGCTGCTGAAGATGCTGGCGAGCCGTAACCTCCGGGTCCCGGCGCACATCTCCATCCTCCACGTGGAGCAGGAGGTGGCGGGCGACGACACGGGGGCGCTGCAGAGCGTCCTGCTGAGCGACACGCTGAGGGAGGAGCTGCTGGGCGAGGAGAAGGCGCTCAACGCTCGCATCGCCAACGGAACGTAAGACCTACGCCACGAGACCTACTGGCCACAAGATCTACTGGTCACGAGATCTACTGACCACGAGATCTACTGGTCACGAGACCTACTAGCCACGAGATCTACTGACCACGAGACCTACTGATGTCTGTCACGAGATCTACTGACCACGAGATCTACTGGTCACGAGACCTACTAGCCACGAGATCTACTGACCACGAGACCTACTGATGTCACGAGATCTACTGACCACGAGATCTACTGATGTCACGAGACCTACTAGCCACGAGATCTACTGACCACGAGACCTACTGATGTCACGAGATCTACTGATGTCACGAGATCTACTGATGTCACGAGATCTACTGATGTCACAAGATCTACTGATGTCACAAGATCTCCTGACCACGAGACCTACTGATGTCACGAGATCTACTGATGTCACGAGACCTACTGATGTCACGAGATCTACTGACCACGAGATCTACTGGTCACGAGACCTACTAGCCACGAGATCTACTGACCACGAGACCTACTGATGTCACGAGATCTACTGACCACGAGACCTACTGATGTCACGAGATCTACTGACCACGAGATCTACTGATGTCATGAGACCTACTAGCCACGAGATCTACTGACCACGAGACCTACTGATGTCACGAGATCTACTGACCACGAGATCTACTGATGTCATGAGACCTACTAGCCACGAGATCTACTGACCACGAGACCTACTGATGTCACGAGATCTACTGACCACGAGATCTACTGATGTCACGAGACCTACTAGCCACGAGATCTACTGACCACGAGACCTACTGATGTCACGAGATCTACTGATGTCACGAGATCTACTGATGTCACAAGATCTCCTGACCACGAGACCTACTGATGTCACGAGATCTACTGATGTCACGAGATCTACTGATGTCACAAGATCTCCTGACCACGAGACCTACTGATGTCACGAGACCTACTGATGTCACGAGACCTACTGATGTCACGAGATCTACTGACCACGAGATCTACTGATGTCATGAGATCTACTAATGTCACGAGATCTCCTGACCATGAGATCTCCTGACCACAAGATCTCCTGACCACGAGACCTACACTACAAGATCTACTGATGTTACGAGATCTACTGGCCACGAGATCTACTGGCCACGAGATCTCCTGGCGCCACAAGATCTCCTGATGCCACGAGATCTACTGATGCCACGAGATCTACTGATGCCACAAGATCTGCTATATTACAAAACCCATCAGTTAGGTTTAGACAACAACAACAGTTAGGTAATGTAGTGGCTCTCAACACTACATTACCCATGAGCCTCAGCAGGCTGGTTTCTGTGTTTCAGTTCTGATGGGATGGAGAGCGCCAGACTGTCGGAGATCTACGGAAAGCTGGAGGAGATCGAGGCGGACAAAGCTCCAGCCAGGTTGCTATGTTATGCTATGCTATGCTATGCTATGCACTTTCATATATTATAGTAATCTAAAATATGCTTGTTAGGTTTGGATAACAGTTTGGTTGAGATACTTTGGATCATTATACGTTGGTTACTTATGACGTATTCTGTCTGTGGTTGTTTGGAGCTCTACTTCCTGTTGACATAGTGCAGTGGGGAGCTCTACTTCCTGTTGACATAGTGCAGTGGGGAGCTCTACTTCCTGTTGACATAGTGCAGTGGGGAGCTCTACTTCCTGTTGACATAGTGCAGTGGGGAGCTCTACTTCCTGTTGACATAGGGCAGTGGAGAGCTCTACTTCCTGTTGACATAGTGCAGTGGGGAGCTCTACTTCCTGTTGACATAGGGCAGTGGGGAGCTCTACTTCCTGTTGACATAGGGCAGTGGGGAGCTCTACTTCCTGTTGACATAGGGCAGTGGGGAGCTCTACTTCCTGTTGACATAGGGCAGTGGGGAGCTCTACATCCTGTTGACATAGGGCAGTGGGGAGCTCTACATCCTGTTGACATAGGGCAGTGGGGAGCTCTACATCCTGTTGACATAGGGCAGTGGGGAGCTCTACATCCTGTTGACATAGGGCAGTGGGGAGCTCTACATCCTGTTGACATAGGGCAGTGGGGAGCTCTACATCCTGTTGACATAGGGCAGTGCTCTGCAGTGTGGAGTCATATCAGTCTAGTTGGTACTGACTGATGTCTGTTTCATCCAATCAGAGCCTCCGTCATTTTGGCCGGTCTCGGATTCTCTCCCAAGATGCAACAGCAGACAACGAGGTGAGCCCCCCCCCCTCACTCACTTACTCACTCACTCACTCACACTCACAGCGTGCTGCCATTGTGTGTGCAGGGAATTCTCAGGAGGATGGAGAATGAGGCTGGCTCTAGCCAGAGCTCTGTTTGCTCGGTGAGTGTCTCTCTGTCTCTCTCTCTGTCTCTTTGTGTCTGTCTGTCTGTCTGTCTCTCTCTCTGTCTGTCTGTCTCTGCCTGTCTGTCTGTCAGTGAGACTCGTCATGTATCTTCCGTTTGTCTCCATCAGGCCGGACCTGCTGCTGCTGGATGGTGAGTCAGATCCTCCTGCAGTACAACGAGTAGGACAGGTAGTACTACTACTACTAGTACTTGTGTACATACTCTGTGTACTGTGTTTCAGAGCCCACCAACATGCTGGATGTGAGGGCCATCCTGTGGCTGGAGACGTACCTGCAGGTCAGTTTCTTTACTGTTAGCGTTCCTGACTGAAAGCAGTGGGAGCGTTAGCCCCGAGCTAACGGCCTGCCCCCACAGACGTGGCAGTCCACCATCCTGGTCGTGTCCCACGACCGGAACTTCCTGAACGCCGTGGTCACCGACATCGTGCACCTGCACTCCCAGAGGCTGGACAGTTACCGTGGCGACTACGAGAACTTCATCAAGACCAAGGAGGACCGGCTGAAGAACCAGCAGCGGGAGTACGAGGCGCAGCTGCAGTACAGACAGCACATACAGGTACAGACGGCACAGACGGGTACAGACGGCACATGCAGGTACAGAAGGCACATACATGTACAGCCAGGTACAGACGGCACATACGGTACAGACGGCACAGCCGGGTACAGACGGCACAGCCAGGTACATACAGGTACAGACGGCACGTACAGGTACAGATGGCACGTACAGGTACAGACATCACATACAGGTACAGACAGCACGTACAGGTACAGACAGCACGTACAGGTACAGACAGCACGTACAGGTACAGACAGCACGTACAGGTACAGACAGCACGTACAGGTACAGACAGCACGCAGGTACAGCAGGTACAGACAGCACGCGTACAGGTACAGCAGGTACAGACAGCACGTACAGGTACAGACAGCACGTACAGGTACAGACAGCACGTACAGGTACAGACAGCACGTACAGGTACAGACAGCACGTACAGGTACAGACAGCACGTACAGGTACAGACAGCACGTACAGGTACAGACAGCACGTACAGACAGCACATACAGGTACAGGCGTCACATACAGGTACAGACAGCACGTACAGGTACAGACGGCACATGCAGGTACAGACAGGTGCAGACGGCACAGGCAAGTACATACGGTACAGACGGCACATACGGGTACAGACGGCACAGCCAGGTACAGACGGCACAGCCAGGTACAGACGGCACATACAGGTACAGACGGGTACAGACGGCACATACAGGTACATACAGGTACAGACGGCACATACAGGTACAGACGGCACATACAGGTACAGACGGGTACAGACGGCACATACAGGTACAGACGGCACATACAGGTACAGACGGCACATACAGACGGCACATACAGGTACAGACGGGTACAGACGGCACATACAGGTACAGACGGCACATACAGGTACATATAGGTACAGGCACATACAGGTACAGACGGCACATACATACAGCACATACAGGTACAGACGGCACATACAGGTACAGACGGCACATACAGGTACATACAGGTACAGACGGCACATACAGGTACAGACGGCACATACAGGTACAGACGGCACATACAGGTACATACAGGTACAGACGGCACATACAGGTACAGGTACAGGCACATACAGGCACTTACAGGTACAGACGGCACATACAGGCACTTACAGGTACAGACGGCACATACAGGCACTTACAGGTACAGACGGCACATACAGGCACTTACAGGTACAGACGGCACATACAGGCACTTACAGGTACAGACGGCACAGACGGGTACAGACGGCACATATGCAGTGCAGGGTTCCCACAATGCAGTGCGGGGTTCCCACAATGCAGTGCAGCTTTGCCACAATGCAGTGCGAGGTTCCCACAATGCAGTGCGGGGTTCCCACAATGCAGTGCGAGGTTCCCACAATGCAGTGCGGCGTTCCCACAATGCAGTGCGAGGTTCCCACAATGCAGTGCGGCGTTCCCACAATGCAGTGCGAGGTTCCCACAATGCAGTGCGGCGTTCCCACAATGCAGTGCGTCTTTGTGTTCCAGGTGTTTATTGACAGATTTCGGTACAACGCTAACCGAGCGGCTCAGGTGCAGAGCAAACTGAAGCTGCTGGAGAGGCTGTGAGTACACCAAGTACACACCAAGTACGCACTGTGTACTCTGACCTATACATCCTCGTACTCTGAACGTTCTGCATGTGTTTCCTCCTGCAGACCTGAGCTGAAGCCCCTCGAGAAAGAAATTGAGGTCACTTTAAGGTGAGAAGTCGACCTTGAATACGAGGGTTTGACTGACGGAGCGATCGATCGGTTGATTGAACGGTTGATTGATGCGTGCGTGTGTGTGTTTCTCCTCCAGGTTCCCAGATAACTTTGAGAAGTTGTCTCCTCCCATCCTGCAGCTGGATGAAGTGGAGTTCTACTACACTCCAGAGAGGCCTCTCTTCTCTGGACTCAACGTGTCGGCTGACCTCGAGTCTCGCATCTGCATCGTACGCGTCTTCAGTACATACATAAATATATAAATACATATATATTATATATATATATATGTATGTATGTATATATACATATATATTTATACATATAAGATAAGAAGATCCTTGTATGTATATATATATATATGTATATATATATATATATATATATATACACACACACACGTATATTAGGGCTGAGCAACGATTACAAATTTTAATCGCATTTGTATACGCAAAATCCAATAATTAATTCAAAGTAGTGTATAGCCAGGGTTTTTCCTGCATAGAGAAAATGTGGGCGCGCGCCCAGGCCGTGCTACGCGCACGGGTGAGATCATGCTCACTAGCACTAGCAGGAAAAACCCTGATAGCCACTTGTATTTTAAATGTTGTGCCATACGAACTAAAGAGCATAACATGTGTCGTCCTGTTAGAGAGAGACACCAGAAAACACTTGTTCTATGTTCTAACAGCTCTTCCCTGGTTACAGTCCTACAGTCGCTATGAACAAGAGGTACAGCTCAGTCACGTTGACTCAACCAGCAGCAACGTGGAGGTCACGTGGTTTCATGTGTAAACCAACCAGCTGAGACGCGACACGCCCATCAAAGATCTTCTATTGCGTAGAGCATCACTTTCTCCGCGTCTCACTGCAATCTCCAGATGTGAAGGCGGGCCGTAGTTTGGGGATCACTGCACAACACTAACCGGCCCGCAGTCTGTAGCGATCCCTTGGCTAAGGCCTCGTTAGCTCCTCTTGGCTAAGGCCTCGTTAGCTCCTCTTGGCTAAGGCCTCGTTAGCTCCTCTTGGCTAAGGCCTCGTTAGCTCCTCTTGGCTAAGGCCTCGTTAGCTCCTCTTGGCTAAGGCCTCGTTAGCTCCTCTTGGCTAAGGCCTCGTTAGCTCCTCTTGGCTAAGGCCTCGTTGGCTCCTCTTGGCTAAGGCCTCGTTAGCTCCTCTTGGCTAAGGCCTCGTTAGCTCCTCTTGGCTAAGGCCTCGTTAGCTCCTCTTGGCTAAGGCATTGTTAGCTCCTCTTGGCTAAGGCCTCGTTAGCTCCTCTTGGCTAAGGCCTCGTTAGCTCCTCTTGGCTAAGGCCTCGTTAGCTCCTCTTGGCTAAGGCCTCGTTAGCTCCTCTTGGCTAAGGCCTCGTTGGCTCCTCTTGGCTAAGGCCTCGTTAGCTCCTCTTGGCTAAGGCCTCGTTAGCTCCTCTTGGCTAAGGCCTCGTTAGCTCCTCTTGGCTAAGGCCTCGTTGGCTCCTCTTGGCTAAGGCCTCGTTAGCTCCTCTTGGCTAAGGCCTCGTTAGCTCCTCTTGGCTAAGGCCTCGTTAGCTCCTCTTGGCTAAGGCATCGTTAGCTCCTCCTGCAGCTCGCGCTCTGAAGCCTCTCCACTGGGTGTCTGCTTGTATGGTTCATCAAGGTGTTCATCATGTAAATGAGATGCAGACTGGAGTTCTCCTTGAGGAGACGATTCCTCTCTGTTACCTACGACTTTGTTTCTGTCCACTCCTCTTTGAGAACTTTAACATCTTCACTCTCTTCTCCGTGTTGTTAAACCGTGGATGATTTTCTGTTCTGGTTCCACAGCATCGGTAGCAGACTTACAAAATAAAAGCCTGTGAGCAACACACTTTTACAATAATAACATAAATAATAAAACCTGCATTAACGCGCGATACAATAATTGTTGGCGTTAATTAAGTGATGCGTTAATGCAGATTAACGTGCCCAGCCCTAATAAATAAATAAATATATATATATATATATATAAATGTGTATTGTTTTCCATCAGGTCGGTGAAAATGGAGCCGGCAAAACGACTGTCCTCAAACTCCTGATGGGCGAGTTGACGCCGGTGGGCGGAGTCAGACAATCTCACAGGTGAGGCCAACGGACCAATCAGAGCGCTGTTCTGTTATATCTTTTTAATCTTTAGCAAACGACTTACTTATAGGTATGGAGTCTGTTCAGGGAACCATGGACTCTGTTTAGGGAACCATGGAGTCTGTTCAGGGAACCATGGAGTCTGTTTAGGGAACCATGGAGTCTGTTTAGGGAACCATGGAGTCTGTTTAGGGAACCATGGAGTCTGTTTAGGGAACCATGGAGTCTGTTCAGGGAACCATGGAGTCTGTTTAGGGAACCATGGACTCTGTTCATGGACTCTGTTTAGGGAACCATGGAGTCTGTTCAGGGAACCATGGAGTCTGTTCAGGGAACCATGGAGTCTGTTTAGGGAACCATGAAGTCTAAATGTTCCCCAAGAGACTGAATGGTTCCCTGAACTAGCTGGTGATGGTGATTGTGGTTCTCCTCAGGAACCTGAAGATCGGGTACTTCAGCCAGCACCATGTGGACCAGCTGGACCTGAACGTCTGCTCCGTGGAGCTGCTGCTCAACCGTTTCCCCGGTAACGAACCGCACCGAGGGGCGAGCCCGAGCGTCGCGCGATCCGATTGGCTGACGGCCGTCTTTGTGTCTCAGGGCGGACGGAGGAGGAGTACCGCCACCAGCTGGGGGGCTACGGCATCACCGGGGAGCTGTCCACCAGGCCGGTGGCCAGCCTATCAGGAGGCCAGAAGAGCCGCGTGGCCTTCGCTCAGATGACCATGCCCTGGTAGGAGAACGCTGGGGATGATGATGGTGATGATGGTGAAGATGATGATGATGACGATGTTGTCTCTCTGTCCTTCAGTCCTAACTTCTACATCCTAGATGAGCCGACAAATCACCTGGACATGGAGACCATCGAGGCTCTGGCCAAAGCCCTCAACAAGTTCAGAGTAAGGAGAGGGAGGAGGGAGGGGTCGGGTGTCCAGGTGTCCAGGTGTTCACGGTGTCCTGTTTCAGGGCGGAGTCGTCCTGGTGTCCCACGACGAGCGTCTGATCCGGCTGGTGTGCCGGGAGCTCTGGGTGTGTGAACACGGGAAGGTCGGACGCATCGACGGCGGCTTCGACGAGTACCGAGACATCCTGCACGAGCAGTTCAGGAAGGAGGGCTACCTGTGAGGCCACGCCCACCACCCGGCGGCCAATCGGGCGGCAGCGCAGACCGGAGGACGCTTTCTTCTCTGAACTGTCTCGCCTGCTGCGAGACGATTGGTCGTTCCTGCTCAGCTGGTGAGGGGAGGAGTCACCGCCATCTGGACTTTATTTAAAGGTTTATCGTTGAACGTGTTTTAGTTTTGTATCTCTAATCAAAGTGATCAGCTTCATCAGATCAATAAAACATCCCACCAAGCTGCTGTCCTGTGTCCTTGACCCGAAGACACCTACACCCGACGCTCTGGAGTCTAGACCCTCTACACCCGACGCTCTGGAGTCTAGACCCTCTACACCCGACGCTCTGGAGTCTAGAGCAGGGGTCACCAACACGGTGCCCGCGGTCACCTGGTCGCCCGCAGGGACCAGGTGAGTCGCCCCACGGCATGTTCTAAAAATAGTCAGCATTGAGCTCCGTCAAAAAAGAGAGAAAAAAGGCCCTAATCCCCGGGCACTAGGACCTGGGGGAGGCTGCTGTGTGGCTTTCTCACTCTGCAAGGAGCATCTCTCAAAGAGCCAGGACAGCCAATGAGCTGAGCTGAAAGTCAACATGCATCAGGTGACCTGAACACCAGGTAGTGACAGTGTCAGTGTTGATGAGTCATGTTGTTCTCCATTGAATGGTCAATTAGAACTTGAACTAGTTCATCTTCATCTCAGTGAGTCAGAGAGCAGAAGGTCATCGTCATGGTGATGACCTCTCCCTTTGACTCTGACATGTGTCTCAATGGAGCCGGGGCTTTAAGAGAGGAGGCGGAGCTAAAGGCCCTCTGCTCATTAACATGAGGCTGAACCCTGGCAGAGGGAGAGGACCTGTTCTCACATCTTTAGTTTTTCTACACGTCTTCATCTGTTCTCCATCAGAATGTTCCAGAACCATCAAAGCTCCGTCGTTAGAAAAGCTTCAGGTTTCATCCAATCACAGGACGGCGTGTGGCGGCTCGTTATTAAAAGTGATTCAGGAAAATTTGTTTTTTGGGAAGTTTATATAAACAAATAGACCTTCGGATTATTTAGTCCCCTTGAAGTAGCCCTCGGTCTCAAAGGTTGGTGACCCCTGCTCTAGACTCTAGAGGGTCGGGTGTAGAGGGTCTAGACCAGGGGTGTCAGACGTACGGCCCGCGAACGGGTTTAATCCGGCCCGCGAGATGATTTTGATTTTGCAAAGCAGGAAAAAAAAGCTTCAATTTTTCAATGAAAAAAACCTGCTGTTCTAAATGTGTCCACTGGATGTCGCAATAGCAATTATGTTAAGCAAGCAAACTGTATATACCGGGCCTGAGCAAGAAGGCTACCGCTAGTCCGGAGCTAGCTTGTCATTCTGGCTGTGTGCGCGACCCAACATACCGCAGACATGAAGCGGTTCAAAGATGAAATAACGGGACTATTGCAGGAGTTTGAGCAACGCTTTCTGATTGGCTGTTGTGTAGCCCATTTCTTCTTTTTGATTGGCTGATAAGTGACATCTCGGCAGAACTCCAGGCGGTTGATTCCTCCACGCTGAGCGGCTCATGTCTGCGCGCAGCGGCACTTTAAAACATTAAAAAGCCGAGAGTTTTTTAAGCGTGAGAAATACGATGTGTGGCGGGAGAGCGTGAGTTAAGACCGACATGCGGGAGTCTCACGCTCAATGCGTGAGGCTTGAGAGCCCTGCTTATCTTTGTGAGCAAGTGTTCTCTGTAATGAGCATCAATAGAACAAAGCTGCTCAAGGCTCACGCACAAGCACCTGAATGGCATCCTGAAGTTGGCTGCCACTCAGGATGTGGCGCCTGATATTGATGCCCTTGTGAAAGATAACAGACCAGGTTTCAGGAGTGAACTAAACAATGGGTAACCCCACTTAAGATGCTGCATGAGACACTGCACCCTGATATAGTTCTGTGAAAATGAAAGTGTGATTTACAGTGTGTGAATTAACTGTAATAATGTCACTTCAGTTCACAAGTTTGATTTGTTGAACTTGTTCATGCATTGCACAGCTTTTATTTTTCCATCAATAAATAGCTCAGCCTACAAGGTAGGGAGTAACTCAACCCTCTTGAACAGTTTCTAGCTCAGTTTTTATGGTTTGTTGAGTTACCACAGGATTAATATGTGGAAATGACAAATGAGGTATTTGATACCTAGAAGAGTTGTTTTATTTATTTTGTATTGTGTTCAATCCCAGATAGGCTGTGACTTTAATGGATTTGTAGACACACTGAGACAAAGTCTAAGTTCCAAATTGCACACATTCTTTCCAAGTGTTTTGTCAAGAGATCTCACCTGACAACACGTCTACCGGCTGCTCTCTCCTCGGCCTTCTCCTTCAGTCTGGACCTCACCTGACAACACGTCTACCGGCTGCTCTCTCCTTCGGCCTTCTCCTTCAGTCACACACCGTGCGGTGACGGTTCCTCATCTGGACCTCAGCTACACATTGTTGTTCTCTCGTCCTTCCTGGTTCTTTGGGAGACTCACCTGACAACACGTCCTCCTGTCCAACTTCCCTGAGGACGGCCCCCGCTCATCCTTCTGGTGACTTGACCATCCAGACTGAGAAGTCATGTGATCTCTTACTCACTGTCCTCCTTTACTCTCTCACCAGCCTCCCTCCTGCTCACAAAGCGGTAACCAGCTTGACTACATTTTCAAGGAGACTGCTCGACCTCTGACCTCACTGTAACTCTCTCTCGGAGGACTCCCTCTCTCATCCTCTCTGGTGACTTGACCATCCAGACTGAGAAGTCATGTGACTCTGTACCTCACTGTCCTCCATTCACCCCCTCTGTCCCTCCTCTCTGTCCTCCTCTGTCCCTCCCTCTGTCCTTTTCTCTGGCCTGCCTCTGTCCTCCTCTCTGTCCTCTCCTCTGTCCCCCCTCTGGCCCTCTCTGTCCTCCCTCTCTGTCCCCCTCTGTCCCTCTCTCTGTCCTCCCTCTGTCCCTCCTCCTCTGTCCCTCCCTCTCTGTCCTCCTCTCTGTCCCTCCCTCTCTGTCCTCTCTCTGGCTCTCCTCTGTCCCTCTCCTCTCTGGCCTCCTCCCTCTCCTGCCTCCTCTGTCCCTCCCTGGCCTCCTGTCCTCCTCCTCTGTCCTCCCTCTGTCCCTCCCTCTGTCCCTCTGGCCTCCCTTGGCCTCCTCTCTGTCCCTCCTCTGTCCCTCCTCTGTCCTCCTCTGTCCTCCTCTCTGGCCTCCTCCTCTGTCCTCCCTCTCTGTCCTCCTCCTCCCTCTGTCCTCCTCTCCCTCATCTCTCTCTCCTCTGTCCCTCCTCTCCCCCCTCTCTCCCTCCTCTCTGCCTCCTCTGTCCTCCTCTGTCCCTCCTCTCTGTCCCTCCTCTCTGTCCTCTCCCTCTCTGTCCCTCTCTGTCCCTCTCCTCTCTGTCCCTCCTCTCTGGCCTCCCTCTGTCCTCCCTCTCTGGCCTCCTCTGTCCCTCCCTCCTCTGTCCTCCTCTGTCCTCCTCTCTGGCCTCCTCTCTGTCCTCTCTGTCCTCCTCTGTCCCTCTGGCCTCCCTCTCTCCTGTCCCTCTCCTCTGTCCCTCCTCTCCTCCTCTGTCCCTCTCTGGCTCCTCTCCTCTGTCCCTCCCTCTGTCCCTCCTCCTCTGGCCTCCTCTGTCCTCCTCTGTCCCTCCTCCTCTGTCCCTCCTCTCTGTCCTCCCTCTGTCCCTCCTCTCTGTCCTCCCTCTCTGGCCTCCTCCTCTCTGTCCTCCCTCTCTGTCCTCCCTCTGTCCCTCCTCTGTCCCTCCCTCTCCTCCTCTGGCCTCCCTCTGTCCTCCCTCTGTCCCTCCTCCCTCTCTGTCCTCCTCCTCTGGCCTCCTCTCTGGCCTCCTCTCCTGCCTCCCTCTGTCCTCCTCTCTGGCCTCCTCTCTGGCCCTCCTCCTCTGTCCTCTGCCTCCTCTGTCCCTCCCCTCCTCCCTCTGTCCCTCCTCTGTCCTCCTCTCTGGCCTCCTCTGGCCTCCTCTCTGCCTCCCTCTGTCCCTCCTCTGGCCTCCTGCCTCCTCTCTGGCCTCCTCTGTCCTCCTCTGTCCTCCTCTCTGGCCTCCTCTGTCCCTCCTCTCTGTCCTCCTCTCTGCCTCCTCTGTCCCCCCTCCTGGCCTCCTCTGGCCTCCTCCTCTCTGGCCCTCTCTGTCCCTCCTCTGTCCCTCCTCTCTGGCCCTCCTCTGTCCCTCTCTGTCCCTCTCTGGCCTCTCTGTCCTCCCTCTGTCCTCCCTCTCTGTCCCTCCCTCTGGCCTCCTCTCTGGCCTCCTCTGTCCTCCCCTCTCCTCTGTCCCTCTCTGGCCTCCTCTCTGTCCCTCCTCTCTGTCCCTCCTCTGGCCTCTCCTCTGTCCCTCCCTCTGGCCTCCTCTGTCCTCCTCTCTGTCCCTCCCTCTCTGTCCTCTCTCTGGCCTCCTCTGTCCCTCCCTCCTCTGTCCTCTCTGTCCTCTGTCCTCCCTCTGGCCTCCTCTGTCCCTCCCTCTGTCCCTCCCTCTCTGTCCCTCCTCTCCTCTCTGTCCTCCCTCTCTGTCCCTCCTCTCTGTCCCTCCTCTCTCTGTCCCTCTGTCCTCTCTCTGTCCCTCCTCTCTGGCCTCCTCTCTCTCTCTCTGGCCTCCTCTGTCCCCCTCCCTCCTCCTCTGGCCTCCTCTGTCCCTCATCTCTGGCCTCCTCTCTGTCCCTCCTCTGGCCTCCCCTCTGGCCTCCTCTGTCCCTCCTCTCTGGCCTCCTCTCTGTCCCTCCTCTGGGCTCCTCTCTCGCCGCCTCTGTCCGTCCTCTCTCGGCTCCTCTGTCCCTCCTCTGTCCCTCCCCTCCTGCCTCCCCTCTGTCCCTCCTCCTCTGGCCTCCTCTGTCCCTCCTCTCTGGCCTCCCTCTGTCCCCCTCTCCCTCCCCTCTGGCCTCCTCTGTCCCTCCTCTCTGGCCTCCTCTGTCCCTCCTCTCTGGCCCTCCCCTCTGTCCCTCCTCTCTGGCCCTCTGTCCCTCCCCTCCTCTGGCCTCCTCTGTCCCTCCTCTGTCCCTCCTCTGGCCTCCTCTGTCCTCCTCCCTCTCTGTCCCTCCTCTCTGTCCTCCTCTCTGGCCCTCCCCCTCCTCCCTCTGGCCTCCTCTGTCCCTCCCTCTGGCCTCCTCTGGCCTCCTCTCTGGCCTCCTCTGTCCCTCCTCTCTGTCCTCCTCTGTCCCTCCTCTCTGGCCTCCTCTGTCCCTCCTCTCTGGCCTCCTCTGTCCCTCCTCTCTGGCCTCCTCTCTGGCCTCCTCTGTCCCTCCTCTCTGGCCTCCTCTGTCCTATCCTCTCCCCTCCTCTGACTCCTTCTCCCTCATGCAGCCTAACTCTGCTGCAGACACTCTCCTCTCGTCCCTGTCTTCATCTCTTGATTCTCTTTGTCCTTTAAGACACGACGGTCCTCCAGTCCTCTCCTCCCTGGTCGTCTGACTCGGTGCTCTTGAGCCAACTTGTGAGCGACGGAGAGGAAAAGGAGCAAATGGAATCAAGCGGAAGACCTGCTCTGCTATCAATCTCTCCTCTCCTCCTTCTCTCCTGTCTCTGCAGCCAGAAGCTCTTTCTACCTGACAACATGCAGTCTTCCTTCTCTAACCCCAAAAAGCTCTTCTCTATCTTCTCCAACCTCCTTGATCCCCCGAGTCCCCCTCCTCCTTCCTCCCTTTTGCCACTTTGTCGACTACTTTACAAACAAGATGGACGTGACATACGCTCCTCCTTTACTGATCCATCCTCTATCACTTCACCTACACCAACTCCTTCATCCCCCTCTCTTTCCTCGTTTACCCCCTGTCTCCCAGTCAAGTTCTTAGCTTGGTGACCTCTGCTCGACCGACCAGCTGACCCTTGACCCCGTCTCACATCCTCCAGGCTGTGGCTCCTGACCTTCTGACCTTTCTCACCATCGTATTAACAGCTCCCTCTCAACTGGCTGTTTCCAACTCTTCTGGAGGAGGAGAGTCAACCCTCTCCTGAAGAAACCACCTCCACCCGTCTGAAGTCAGCCACTACAGACCGCTCTCTCTTCTTCCCTCTCTCCAAAACTCTGGAGCGAGCCATCTTTAACCAAGTGTCCTCCTGTCTCCACGGCAACGACCTTCTGGACCCCCACCAGTCTGGATTCAAGGCCGGCCAACAGAGACGGCCCTCCTTGCTGAGCAGCTTCACTCTGCTAGAGCATCCTCTCTCTCCTCTGTCCTTATCCTTCACTCTGCTAGAGCATCCTCTCTCCTCTGTCCTTATCCTTCACTCTGCTAGAGCAGCCTCTCTCCTCTGTCCTTATCCTTCTCTCTTCTCTTCAGGACCTGGGATCTCAGGCACAGCACTCGCTCTTTTCTTTTCCTACCTCACCGACCGCACTGACCGGGTAACTTGGAGAGGATCTGTATCTGATCCTTGTCCTCTCACTACTGGGGTTCCTCAAGGCTCCGTCCTGGGTCCCCTCCTCTTCTTCTCACTGTGGGGTTCCTCAAGGCTCCGTCCTGGGTCCCCTCCTCTTCCTCTCACTAATGGGGTTCCTCAGGGCTCCGTCCTGGGTCCCCTCCTCTTCCTCTCACTATGGGGTTCCTCAAGGCTCCGTCCTGGGTCCCCTCCTCTTCTCTCTGTCATTCGTTCGCATGGCTTCTCCTACCACAGCTATGCCGATGACACCCAACTGATCTTCTCGTTCCCACCGTCTGAAACACAGGTGGCAGAATCTCTGCCTGTCTGACCGACATCTCTCAGTGGATGTCTGCACACCACCTGAAGATCAACCCTGACAAGACCGAGCTCCTGTTCCTACCAGGGAAAGGTTCCCCCACCCACGACCTGACCACCACCTCCAACAGCTCCGTGTTGGCCCCTACCCTGACTGAACCCCACTCACGACCTGACCACCACCTTCAACAGCTCCGTGTTGGCCCCTACCCTGACTGCCAGGAGCCTCGGGGTGACGCTAGACAGTCAACTCTCCCTGACGGCCAACATCGCTGCGACAGTGTTCCTGTAGGTACATGCTGCACAACATCTGGAGAACACAGCCTCTTCTGACCCAGAAGGCGGTCCAGGTTCTGGTCCAGGCTCTGGTCATTTCGCGCCTCGACTACTACAACTCTCTTCTGGCTGCTCTACCTGCTAAGGCCATCCGGCCTCTGCAGCTCATCCAGAATGCTTCAGCCTCCCGAGGTTCACCCACACCACTCCGCTCCTCCACCCACACCACTCCGCTCCTCCACCCACACCACTCCGCTCCTCCGCTCTCTCCATGGTTACCGGTGGAGCAGCATCCTCTTCAGAACATTGGTTCTTGGTACCGTGCTCTGAACGGATCGGGCCCCGTCTACATCCTGGATGTGGTCACACCGACACCCGCACGTTCGCTCCGCTCGGCAACAGCTAACCGACTTGTGACTCCGTCACCTGGAGCTCATCACTACATCAGACTGTCTGCTGTCCTGGCTCCTGATTGGTGGAGCCAGCTCCCCACTGACACCAGGACAGCAGGAAGTCTCTACATCTTCACCGGAAACTGAAAACGCACCTTCAGACTATATCTGGATTAAACACAGATTATCACTTCAGTAGCACTTGAATGGCTCTTATTATGGTACTTTTGTAGTTTGACTATGTTGAGGAAATGTTACTTTCTGTATTCTTGTTGTTCTTAGTTTGTACTCTAGGTTGAAATGCACTTATTGTAAGTCTCTTTGGATAAAAGCGTCTGCTACATGACATGTGATATGATGTAATGTAATGTAAAGAGGATTATTTGTGGTGTGTACATTTTCAGAATGTGTTTATACTATTTTGACCAAAGTAAAACAAAGAAAACAGTCAAACAATCTGAAGTTGTCATTATTTTTAAGTTTTTATGCCATCATTTCACCGGTCCGGCCCACTTGAGAATAGATTTTCCTCCATGTGGCCCCTGAGCTAAAATGAGTTTGACACCCCTGGTCTAGACTCTAGAGGGTCGGGACTCTAGAGCAGCGATTCCCAAAGTGTGGGCCACGGGAAGGTACTACAGGCGGGCCGCGAGAGGTCATTTACAATAAATAAATAAATAAAATGTTTTTCATTTTCAATTTTGAAAAGTTTGAAATTAATATAAAAATATTTTTGATTTAAATGACGTGTTATTCTTTTATCGGACCTGTCTCTGATCCGTGACGTGTCTTGTATCTCGTCAATAGCGGGAAATCTCTGGAGCATGAAGGGAGAGGCGGAGGTCACATGACCGACCGCCCGTGTTGTTGTTGTGTTGGTCGCCCTGTGATGACAGACCGTCCGTGTTGTTGTTGTGTTGGTCGCCCTGTGATGACAGACCGTCCGTGTTGTTGTTGTGTTGGTCGCCCTGTGATGACAGACCGCCCGTGTTGTTGTTGTGTTGGTCGCCCTGTGATGACAGACCGCCCGTGTTGTTGTTGTGTTGGTCGCCCTGTGATGACAGACCGCCCGTGTTATTGTTGTTGTGTTGGTCGCCCTGTGATGACAGACTGTCCGTGTTGTTGTTGTTGTTGTGTTGGTCGCCCTGTGATGACAGACTGTCCGTGTTGTTGTTATTATTGTTGTGTTGGTCGCCCTGTGATGACAGACTGTCCGTGTTGTTGTTGTTATTATTGTTGTGTTGGTCGCCCTGTGAGGACGCGCTGGGGAGCCGCTGGTCTCCGAGGCAACACGACGGTTTACGTCACCGCAGGCCGGACCGACGCCGCCCTCAGCACCAGCAGCTCCTGGCTGACCCAAACCCACTGGTTTCAAACCCACTGGTTTTCAGACCTACTGGTTTCCCTACGTGCGCGCGTAGTGTTCTCTTCAGTCTGCAGCTCTGCCTCTCTCCAGAGCGTCACACAGTCTCAGACCCACAGCTGGAGGTCTTGAAGCCACCGTTCATCTCCATGGTGATGACGGTTGTATACGTGAGCAGAGCATCACAGCCACGGTGAAGAAACACATTTTCGCCAAATGAGACCGAACTCAAGACGCGTGGTCTGTGCGCTGCGCCACCAGATATTACTCTGGACTCAAGTTATCTATGTATTGATCCATGAAGTCACATCTCTTATGTTTCCATGGGAACCGTTTGGTTGAAGGGATCTGAAACAACCGATTTAAATTGAGCGGATATTTACACTTTGAAACATGTTTAGCGATGCTTGTTAGCAACGTTTTTGCCACACAATACCGACGCACTTTGACACTTTGTGTCTCAGACCGTACACTTAAAGAGGACACTTAAAGAGGACACTTAAAGAGGACACTTAAAGAGGACGTGGTCCTGAAGACCAGAACCAGGAGGAACCTTGGAAACGGACCACAGCAGTAAAAAGACAAATCAAGTTTATTGTAAGCTGCGTGACATCAGTCACATGACCAGGTGAGTCCTGGTGATGTACAAAGGGGGGCGGGCTGGACCTGGTGATGTACAAAGGGGGGCGGGCTGGACCTGGTGATGTACAAAGAGGGGCGGGCTGGACCTGGTCTCAGTACTGGAAGCTTCTCTTGGTCTGGATGTCGTCCAGGATCTGCTGCAGCTCCTCGTCTTCAAAGCGCCCCTCCAGGCTGGAAGCACAGGACGGACACAGGGTGATTGGTCTGGTCTGGTCCTGGTGTGGTCCTGGTCTGGTCCTGGTGTGGTCCTGGTCTGGTCGTGGTGTGGTGTGGCGAGGTCCTGGTCTGGTCCTGGTCTACGTGGGTCGGACTCACCTGGGGATCAGGGCCTTGGCCTCCTCGGCAGCCTCTGGACACAGGTTGGCCAGACTGGCGAGCTCGAACTTATGGAGCTTCTTCTGGAGCAGGAGGCTGGAACAGGACCACATGAGACCCCATGAGCCCACATGAGACCCGATGAACCCCCATGAGCCCAGGACCCCATGAGACCCCATGAGACCACATGAGACCACATGAGCCCCCATGAGCCCAGGACCCCATGAGACCCCATGAGACCACATGAGACCACATGAGCCCCCATGAGCCCAGGACCCCATGAGACCACATGAGACCCGATGAACCCCCATGAGCCCAGGACCCCATGAGACCCCATGAGACCACATGAGACCACATGAGCCCCCATGAGCCCAGGACCCCATGAGACCACATGAGACCCCATGAGCCCACATGAGACCCCATGAGCCCCCATGAGCCCCCATGAGCCCAGGACCCCATATGAGACCCGATGAGACCACATGAGACCACATGAGCCCCCATGAGCCCCCATGAGCCCAGGACCCCATGAGCCCACATGAGACCCCATGAGACCACATGAGCCCAGGACCCCATGAGACCAGGAACACGAGACCCTGGTCTCGGTCCCGGCCCCCGGTCCCGGTCACGACCCCGGTCACGACCCCGGTCACGACCCCCGGTCCCGGTCACGACCCCCGGTGGGCCCCGGTCACGACCCCTGGTCACGACCCCGGTCCGGTCCACGACTCGTGGCCCCGGTCACGACTCGGCGGGCCAGTCACGACCCCGGTCACGACCTGGCGGGCCAGTCACGACCCGGTGGGCCTGGTCACGACCCGGCGGGCCCTGTCACGACCCAGTCACGACCCAGGCGGGCCTGGTCACGACCCCAGTCACGACTCAGGCGGGCCCCGGTCACCGGTCACGACCCCCGGTCCCGGTCACGACCCCCGTACCCGGTCACGACCCCGGTCACGACCCCCGGTCACGACCCGGTCACGACTCTGCTCTGCTCACGACTCGCCCCGTCCGTCACGACCTGGCCCCGGTCACGACCCCGGTCCCCAGTCACGACCCCCGGCCCCGGTCACGACCCCCGGTCACGACCCCGGGCGGGCCCCGGTCACCGGTCACGACCCCCGGTCCCGGTCACGACCCCCGGTCCCGGTCACGACCCGACCTCAGACCTGGTCACGACCCCGTCACGGTCACGACCCCTGGTCACGACCCCCGGTCCCGGTCACGACCCCGGTCCCCGGTCACGACCCCCGGCCCCGGTCACGACCCCCGGTCCCCAGTCACGACTCCGCCCCGTCACGACCCGTCACGACCCGACCTCAGACCAGTCACGACCCGGCCCCGTCCCGGTCACGACCGCCCCGTCACGACACCCGGTCCCCAGTCACGACCCCCGGCCCCGGTCACGACCCCCGTACCCGGTCAGGACCCCGGCCCCGGTCCCCAGTCACGACCCCCGGCCCCGGTCCCCAGTCACGACCCCCGGCCCCGGTCACGACCCCCGTACCCGGTCACGACCCCGGCCCCGGTGCTCACCTGCGCACGGCGGTGATGGTCTCGCGGTTCTTGAAGCGGCTGAAGCGCGCCGTGTAGTTCAGGGTCTTCATGAACACCTCGCTCAGCTCCTGCTCGTCCTCCGCGCTCTCGTTCTGCTGCTTCCGGTGCTCCAGCAGCATGTGCACCTCGGAGTTCAGCAGCGTCTCCGAGGACTCGAACTCTGGCGGCCATGTTTGTAGTTCTGTTAGGGAGCACTACCACTCTGGAAAACTACAGTAAAACTACCAGTGTCTCAGATATATATATATATATATATATATATATATATATATATATATATATATATATATATATATATATATATATATATATATATATATATATATGTGTGTGTGTGTGTATGTTGGTACCTTTGGGAAACAGAAGCTGTGACGCGTCTTCTTCTACGTCTCCAACCGCCGCCGCGCTTCCCGCCGCCATGACACTCCACCGGCTAATGGCGGGCCGTCCTTCACGCGAGCAGCTGCCGGTACCGGAGCAGGAACCGGGAGGACGGTGTGCTTCAGGTAGACCCGGACCGGTTTCAGCTCGGCGTCTTTCCCGCTGCAGCCTCGCACAAACACTTCCGGGTCTGAAACAAAGAACTTCCGCTCCGAGCTTGTCCTCCATCAAAATATAAGCAGCAGCCCACAGCGCCCTCTGGTGGACATCACATGGTACAACACCTCATGTTGTACTTGATGGTAATACTACCGTCTATACATATACTGTAAATACACAGAATACACATGAAATATACCTGGTGTTGTACCCGCAATGAAGACTCTGATAATATTGAAGTACTTCGTTGTTTGACTTTATGTTTCTGTGATTTTAATATTTCCTTTGAAAAGAAAGATGTATGAGTGAGTGTTTATAATAAATAACATTGTTAGATTGTTTTGTTGAGGACACTTCAAGTCTATCAGCTTCAAAAAGTCCACAACTATAGGATTATATATTATAAATTGTAAGTCGCTTTGGATAAAAGCGTCTGCTAAATGACATGTAATGTAATGTAATAATAAATATTAGCTAAATTTAGTTTTACTTACACAATCGGATAGTTTATTCTACAGGCTTTAAAAATGTTGTTCCCTAGATATAACAATCACAAGATGATCACATGATCATAAGATGATCACAACAACACAAAATAAATATGGAAGCGAAATAAAAGTTTCGTCAATTTGACAAATAGCAGATGCGTTGGCCGGGAATCGAACCCGGGTCAACTGCTTGGAAGGCAGCTATGCTAACCACTATACCACCAACGCTTCCATGTATCTGCAGGAACCAGGCCCACCTAAATAATAATGTCTAATGGGCAAAAAGACAGGGGACACGAGGACTGTAGTGGACATGAGGACAGAGGAGACATGAGGACAGAGGAGACATGAGGACAGAGGAGACATGAGGACATATTGTTCGTATATATATATTTCTTATGTATTTCATATTTATTTATTTGCTCTCCAACAACATCAATTTCATTTTTTTAAAACGCTGCTGCGTCCCCCTTGGTAACCATGGCGACAGCAGAGCGTCCTCCCATGATGCATTGCGTCAGACCTAATTGGCCGCTTGGAGGAGCTGGCCGGAGCCTCCAGAGCGCCCCGTGTCCACAGAGTCCTCTGGGGCTCCAGCTGCTGCTCTCAGTCCTCCAGGACTCATTACTGAGGATACAGTAAACACCTCTGTCTCCTCTGTCCTTGTGTCCTCCTCTCGGTCCTCAAGTCTCCTCTGTCCTCATGTCTCCTCTGTCCTCATGTCCTCTACATAAACACCTCTGTCTCCTCTGTCCTCAAGTCTCCTCTGTCCTCATGTCTCCTCTGTCCCCAAGTCCTCTACATAAACACCTGCTTTCTATATCGTCAGTCAGTTATTCTAAATACACTTTAGTCCTGATAGAGGTCTCCTCTCTGTACTGGTCTAGTTAGACCTTAGTCCTGATAGAGGACTCCTCTCTGTACTGGTCCTGTTAGACCTTAGACCTGGTAGAGGACTCCTCTCTGTACTGGTCTTGGTAGACCTTAGTGCCGATAGAGGACTCCTCTCTGTACTGGTCTTGGTAGACCTTAGTGCTGATAGAGGACTCCTCTCTGTACTGGTCTTGGTAGACCTTAGTGCTGATAGAGGACTCCTCTCTGTACTGGTCTTGTTAGACCTTAGTGCTGATAGAGGACTCCTCTCTGTACTGGTCTTGTTAGACCTTAGTCCTGATAGAGGACTCCTCTCTGTACTGGTCTTGGTAGACCTTAGTCCTGATAGAGGACTCCTCTCTGTACTGGTCTAGTTAGACCTTAGTCCTGATAGAGGACTCCTCTCTGTACTGGTCTTGTTAGACCTTAGTCCTGATAGAGGACTCCTCTCTGTACTGGTCTTGGTAGACCTTAGTGCTGATAGAGGACTCCTCTCTGTACTGGTCTTGTTAGACCTTAGTGCTGATAGAGGACTCCTCTCTGTACTGGTCTTGTTAGACCTTAGTCCTGATAGAGGACTCCTCACTGTACTGGTCTTGTTAGACCTTAGTGCTGATAGAGGACTCCTCTCTGTACTGGTCTAGTTAGACCTTAGTCCTGATAGAGGACTCCTCTCTGTACTGGTCCTGTTAGACCTTAGACCTGGTAGAGGACTCCTCTCTGTATTGGTCTTGGTAGACCTTAGTGCTGATAGAGGACTCCTCTCTGTACTGGTCTTGGTAGACCTTAGTGCTGATAGAGGACTCCTCTCTGTACTGGTCTTGGTAGACCTTAGTGCTGATAGAGGACTCCTCTCTGTACTGGTCTTGTTAGACCTTAGTGCTGATAGAGGACTCCTCTCTGTACTGGTCTTGTTAGACCTTAGTCCTGATAGAGGACTCCTCACTGTACTGGTCTTGTTAGACCTTAGTGCTGATAGAGGACTCCTCTCTGTACTGGTCTAGTTAGACCTTAGTCCTGATAGAGGACTCCTCTCTGTACTGGTCCTGTTAGACCTTAGACCTGGTAGAGGACTCCTCTCTGTATTGGTCTTGGTAGACCTTAGTGCTGATAGAGGACTCCTCTCTGTACTGGTCTTGGTAGACCTTAGTGCTGATAGAGGACTCCTCTCTGTACTGGTCTTGGTAGACCTTAGTGCTGATAGAGGACTCCTCTCTGTACTGGTCCTGGTAGACCTTAGTGCTGATAGAGGACTCCTCTCTGTACTGGTCTTGTTAGACCTTAGTGCTGATAGAGGACTCCTCTCTGTACTGGTCCTGGTAGACCTTAGTGCTGATAGAGGACTCCTCTCTGTACTGGTCTTGGTAGACCTTAGTGCTGATAGAGGACTCCTCTCTGTACTGGTCTTGTTAGACCTTAGTGCTGATAGAGGACTCCTCTCTGTACTGGTCCTGTTAGACCTTAGACCTGGTAGAGGACTCCTCTCTGTACTGGTCTTGGTAGACCTTAGTGCTGATAGAGGACTCCTCTCTGTACTGGTCTTGTTAGACCTTAGTGCTGATAGAGGACTCCTCTCTCTCCTCTAAAAGGTTCTGGGAGTCCAACACTCGGCAATGCGCGGCTCTTTTTATATCGTCAGTCATGCTTCACTCTGTTTCTTTCAGTCATTTATTCTAAATACACTACGGCGCATTTGTAGTTTGTTGTTTCCGATGGACTCAATGTGTCCGAAGCTGTTGAGTGTTTCCCTCCAGGTGGTTCATAAGTCACCACGTGGTGCGAGGCCGTGTGCGTTCATTCAGAGAGCCGCGGTGCAGAGGCTCACGACTCGTATTCCAGAGGATGGGCCTTCAGAGAGCCGTGAACACATGATTCCAGCTGACATCACTCAAAGCATCCCTGGTGTCGTCTGGTGACTCTGGACACCCGTCAGAGGAGCTCCTACAGCCGACTCTAGTAGAGGAAACACTCAGCATGTTGGGATCCTGTTCCAGGGAAACCGGTTCTTTGAGGTTCCCGCTCGGCTTCATGTCCAACTTCATGTGAACTTCTACGGCTGAAACTCGTGATCTCCACCTCACTGCGATGAGGAAGAGCGTCTTGGTTTCACCTCTTCCTCACTTCAGACACAAACCTCACACAGTCGATCAAATGAAGCACACCAACATCACAGATACACACATTACACACACACACACACACACACACACACATTACACTAGAGGCGTCATTAGTGTGGACCCTGTTGAAGTCAGGAGGCATTTATTTATTGCTTTTCATGGGTGTAAAACTGAGTTGAACTAACATGTTTGATTCCTACATTTTACCAGACAATATACGTTTACAGATGATGCGTATTTTGGAAATATTCAGGCCGTATAGCACCGGGGTGAAGAGAGGCTGGCATGTCAGGAAGTACAAGGATAAAAAAATGCCCAACACATTGGGGACATTGCTCATATTAAACCTGCTCTGTAATATCTGAAAACAACTAGCGAAGGAGAAGTTGAGCAGGGAGGCGAGGTGAGGGTGCAGGTACTGACCGCTTTCTGCCGGGTCTGTTTGGACCCTGAGAAACAAACTCTCAGGATCTTCATGTATGAGTAGAAGATGAGAACCAGAGGAACGATGATGGAGACGACCGTGTAAAGGAGTCCATAGATGTTGTTCACTCGGGTGTCAGAGCAGGCCAGCTTCACTATGGAGTAGTTTCCACAGTAAACTTTGTCGATGACGTTCCCACACAGCTGCAAACGAGCACTCAACGAGATCAGCACAAGAATAGCAACAACTGGGAATAACCAGGTTACACCAATGAGCACGGCCACCTTGTTAAAGGTCATAAGTGTGTTGTACTGTAGAGGATAACAGATGGCAAGATACCTGTCATAAGACATGATGGCTAAGTTGAAAAATTCCACACTGCCATAAGAATACACAAGTAAAATCTGCAGGAAACAAAGTGGAGCAGAAACTGTGTGAAAGTCCGAGAGGATCTGAACCAGAAGGAATGGAAACAACCCTGTGCTACCATACAGCTCATTCACAAACAGGCTGCAGAGGAAAAGGTACATGGGTTCATGTAAGCTTCTGTTCATGCAGATCACCACGATGAGCAGCACGTTGGTGAAAAGAATGACCACATAAAAACACATAATGATCATGAAACATAAGTACTTAAACAGACCAAGATCAACATAGGATGACAATGTGAAATATGAATACTTTGTAGAGTTCATCATGACCCTCCTTTCAGTTCACAGAATAATGACACCTTACACAAGATGTACATGTGTAATGACTATGTAAACTTTGTTAAATGTCTAATGAAACTTATTTTGAACCACCTGCAGCATTAACACAAAACAGTGTTCACCCGACATCACAAACTGAACTCACAACCATGCGCAACAGGAGCGTGTTATCTTCCCGAGTTCCCCCCCGCACCAGTGTCCAGCCCACTCATGGTGTCGGTGAGCCATGATTTTATTGAGACCTGCGCACTATGCAGTGTCTTCTCTGGCTCCCCCCCCTACTCTCCTCACATAGAGGAGACACACAAAACATCTCATCGGTTGCAGCCGATCGGGCCTCTTCCCGGCGCCTGTTCCCTGAGCCACTCCCCTCCGCAGCTGAGCCTAACCACGCCCCAGCCACCATAATCAGTTACATAGTTTGAAATTAATTATTATTCATTCAAACTGCCATATGTATATATACAGGACTGTCTCAGAAAATTAGAATATTGTAATAAAGTTCTTTATTTTCTGTAATGCAATTAAAAAAACTAAAATGTCATGCATTCTGGATTCATTACAAATTAACTGAAATATTGCAAGCCTTTTATTCTTTTAATATGGCTGATTATGGCCTACAGCTAAAGAAAACTCAAATATCCTATCTCTAAATATTAGAATATTTCCTCAGACCAAGTAAAAAAAAAGATTAATAACAGCAAATCAAACATTGTAAATGTCCATTAATGCACTCAGGACTTGTTGGGAATCCTTTAGCACGGATGACTGCATCAACGCGGCGTGGCATGGAGGCAATCCGCCTGTGGCATTGCTGAGGTGTTATGGATGCCCAGGAGGCTTCACTAGGGCCTTTAGCTCATCTGCATTAGCAAAATCCCAGTGGATGAAATCCAGTGTGAAGCTCCCAGTCAGTGATGGTTTGGGGAGCCATGCCAGCTGCTGGTGTTGGTCCACTGGGTTTCATCAAGTCCAGTCAATGCAGCTGTGGACCAAGAGACTTTAGAGTCTGCTGAAAAGCTCCATGGAGATGAGGATTTCATTTCCCAGCATGATCTGGCACCTGCCCAGTGCCAGAACCAGCAGTAACTGGTGTCCTGACCATGGCATTACTGGCCTCCATTGGCCTGAACCCCAGAGAGAATGTGTGGGGTGTTGTGAAGAGGAAGCTGAGAGACACCAGACCAACAATGCAAATGAGCTAAAGGCCCTAGTGAAGCCTCCTGGGCATCCATAACACCTCAGCAATGCCACAGGCGGATTGCCTCCATGCCATACCGCCAGAACAGGAGTACAGGTGATGTCTTCGTCACAGTGCTTCACTCCGCCCTCTCCCTCCTGACACCAGCTGTGCCACTGCCCTGCTGGGACTCCGCCCACTCCTCCACTCGGGAGGTCTCCAAACTCTCCATGGTGGAATATGCCTAAATATGAACTATTGATAAACTCTGTCAGATTCCTTGAATGTATTTTAACTCTAAATATGTCCTTCTGGTCACATGACATCTATTGTTCTGTCCATCCTGGAGAGGATCCTCCTCTGTTCTCTCCTGAAGGGTTCTTCACTTTTACCCTGATGGGTTATTTGGGAGTTGTTTCTGGTCCGGTGTGAGGTCAAAGGTCAAAGGTCAGGGATGTCTATGTGTACAGACTGTAAAGCACTCTGAGACACATTTGTAATTTATGAAACTGGGCTATACAAATAAACTGAATTGAACAATAGAAACACTTACTTGAGAATGCTGTTCAGTCCTGCATTCAACCCCCTCCCCCCTCCAGACTGAGTACCAGACCAGGTGGCCTCGGCATCAACACCTCCCTCTGCAGCTGGATACTGGATTTCCTAACCACCCCAGTATGTTAGGTCAGGTTATCACCCCCCCTCAACCCTCACCTTGAACACTGGCGTCCCACAGGGCTGTGTGCTGGGTCCTCTCCTCTACTCCCTGATCACCCACCACTGCACGCCTCAACGTAGCGCCAACAGACAACACCGCGGGGGTGGGCCTCATTAACAACAACGATGAGTTGGCCTACATGGAGGAGGTCCGGCACCTGGCTGTGTGGTGCGCTAACAACAACAACAACAACAACAACAACAACTTGGACTTCAGAAAGACCATGGAGATCATAGTGGACTTCAGAAAAACCAGACACTGCCCACACGCCCTGTCCACATCTACGGAGTGGAGGTTGAGCGTGTCTCCAGCTTTGGGTTTCTGGGTGTCAACATCTCCCAAGGACCTCTCTTGGACCTTCAACACCTAAGCCCTGGTCAAGAAGGCACAGCTCTTCATCCTCAGGGGACTGAATAAGATCCACATGTCTACTCAGATCCTGGTGAACTTCTACCGCGCCCCATCGGGAGCATCCTTACAAGCTGCATCCCAGTCAGGTGTGGGAAGGCTCAGAGGGCTGTTGAACCGTCACTCCCTGACATCCAGTCCATCCAGCTCAGGACGTGCATGTTAAATGGTTTTGCTGGTTGGACAAAGAAAAGTGTGTTTTGCACCTGAAAAGACAGAAACCTAGAGGTGGCCTGATGGAGTCGGTTCAAACTGCCAGTAGTGAGAGTTAATAAGGGTCATGACATCTATTGTTCATCTGGTCTCATCTATTGTTCATCTGGTCTCATCTATTGTTCATCTGGTCACATGACATCTATTGTTCATCTGGTCACATCTATTGTTCATCTGGTCACATCTATTGTTCATCTGGTCACATGACATCTATTGTTCATCTGGTCACATGACATCTATTGTTCATCTGGTCACATCTATTGTTCATCTGGTCACATGACATCTATTGTTCATCTGGTCACATGACATCTATTGTTCATCTGGTCACATGACATCTATTGTTCATCTGGTCACATCTATTGTTCATCTGGTCACATGACATCTATTGTTCATCTGGTCACATGACATCTATTGTTCATCTGGTCACATGACCTCTATTGTTCATCTGGTCACATGACCTCTATTGTTCATCTGGTCACATGACCTCTATAGTTCATCTGGTCATGTGACCTCTATAGTTCATCTGGTCATGTGACCTCTATAGTTCATCTGGTCATGTGAGTACTATAAAACTAACTAATCAATCTACTTCCTGTTTACACCGGCATGACCAGTGTACCTGGAGGGTCATGTGACTCCGGGTGGTCACATGACTATCATGTGTAGTTAAGTGTTTGTGTGTGACTGAGTGTTGAGTTGAAATAATGAATTAGAATCAGAGCCTCAGAAACATTGTGTTGCCTTCAGGACCCCAGAGGAAGCACCAGCAGAGCTTCAACCACAGCCACTGGTAATGGACTAATGGAGGAGGAGGGGGAGGGGGAGGAGGAGGGGGGAGGAGGAGGAGGAGGAAGAGGAGGAGGAGGAGGAGGGAGGAGGAGGAGGAGGAGGAAGGAGGAGGAGGAGGAGGAGGAGGAGGAGGAGGAGGAGGAGGAGGAGGAGGAGGAGGGAGGAGGAAGAGGAGGGAAGAGTCAGGCTAATATGAACCCCAACAGGGCCCGGCGGCCAGCTGTGAGCGGCGTCCACCATGAACGCCTCCGAGTCCTCGGCCTCCATCAGCTTCACGGTGTACGGCTCTCTGCGGCGCTACAACGCGCCGCTGCTGGTGGTCATCTCCGTGCTGTACGTGTCGTGCGTGTGCGTGAACCTGTTCCTGGTGCTGGTGGTGTGGCTGGACGCCGGCCTGCACCGGCCCATGTACGTGCTGCTGGTCCACCTGTGCCTTAGCGGCGTGGCCGGCAGTTCCTCCGTGGTTCCTCAGGTGATGCGGCGGCTGCTGGCCGACAGCCCCCAGGCCTCGGTGGCCGGCTGCCTGGCCCAGGTGTTCTTCATCAACGTGTACAGCGGCTGTATTTTCTGCATCTTGGCGCTGATGGCCTACGACCGCTACGTGTCCATCTGCAAGCCGCTGCTGTACCGCTCCATCGTGACGCCGGCCCGCGTGCGGCGGCTGCTGCTGCTGCTGTACCTGGGCCTGGGCTCCGTGTCCGCCGTGCAGGTGGTCCTGACCTCCAGGCTGCGGCTGTGCCGGCACGCCGTGGACCGGCTGTCGTGCGACGGCATGGCGGTGGCCGGCCTGGCGTGCGTGAGCTCCCCGGCGGTGGCGGCGTTCGGCCTGAGCTGCGCGGTGTGCGTGGTGCTGTGCCCCTGTGTGCTGGTCATGGGCTCCTACCTGCACATCCTCCTGCTGCTCCGCAGGAGCTCCGGGGCGTCGCACATCAAAGGCCTGCAGACCTGCACCCCCCACCTCGTGACCTTCGTCAACTTCTCCGCGGCCTCTTTCTTCGGGGTCATCTACAACCGGCTGAGTCCCCACATTCCCGACGCCGCGCTTGTTTTCATGTGCGTGAACTTCTTCCTCGTGCCGCCGCTGCTGCATCCCATCATCTATGGGATTAAAATGCAGGAGATTCAGCAAAGTGTGAAGAAAATGATGAGCAGGCTAATGTGAGCTTCTTTGGTTGTTACTGTTCATACGTCTGTGGCGCTCACTGATGAAGATGAAGATGAAGGCTTTGTGTGTATTAATGCTTTTATTATCAATATTATTCTCTTCTATCCACTGCTGCTGTGTGGACCTGTTATCACTGAGCAGTCGAGCGACTGTGCTGCTCTCAAATGGATATAGAAATATACATATATACATACATACATATGTATATACGTATGTATATACATATATATGTATATACATATATTTACGTATATATGTATATACATATATATGTATATATACATACATATACGTATATACATATGTTTATACATATATACGTATATATGTATATACATATACTTATACTGTATATGTATATACGTGTATATATATGTATATATACACATATATACATACATATATACGTATATATGTATATATATATATAAACATACACATATATATATGTATATAATACATATATATATGTATATATATAAACATACACATATATATATGTATATAATACATATATATATATGTATATATATATATACATATATATATGTGTTTATCATTATTTATAGCTGTGCTGTTGGTTCTGGTCACATGACCTACTGACCAAGTTGTTCAGATTCTTTGTGTTTTCTCCTTCGTTCTGTTTCATAACCCAATAAATGTTCATGTATTCAATGCACCAGGAGATGAAGATGAAGATGATGATGATGATGATGATGGTGATAATGATGGTGATGATGATGATGATGATGATGATGATGATGATAATGATGGTAATGATAATGATGATGATGATGGTGATGATGATGATGATGATGGTGATGATGATGATGGTGATTATGATGATGATAATGATGGTGATGATGATGATGATGGTGATGATGATGATGGTGATTATGATGATGATAATGATGGTGATGATGATGATGATGGTGATGATGATGATGGTGGTGATGATGATGATGGCGAGAAGTCTTGTCTGTCAGAAAGAAAACTGAAATAAAAACTGGAGGGAGATTTATTGAGTTTCTTCTTGATTATTAAACTCAAAATCAGAGCAAAAAAGATCCAAAAGAAACGTATGAAACAGGAGTAGAGAAGAGAAGAGGGAGGAGAGGAGAGAGGAGAGGAGAAGAGAGAAGAAGAGAGAAGAAGAGAGGAGAAGGAAATGAAACAACCTCTGTGGTTGTCAGGGTTCCAGACAATCAAGAGCGACGAATAATAAATAAAAGAAGGACGTGATTTTCAGTAGTTTGAGGGGTTGGAAACTAAAACACAGAATATTTATTCAGTGTTCAGCAACTTTGTTTCATGAAAGCATTTTGCAAAGAAATGCTTCATTTATGGTTTAGAACATTTAAAAGAACCTTCGAAGAGATTCAGTTTATTGAGATATAAAACTGACTCTTTAGTAAGATCGTATCTACGGATTTTGTTTACACAGATGTACATATATATTATATATATATATGTACATACATATACATATATGTATGTACATATAAATATTTATATGTATATACATATAAATATTTATTTGTAAGTATATATGTATGTATATGTATATACATATATGTATATACATATAAATATATATACATATATATATATGTATATACATATTTATATACATATTTATATACATATATATAAGACTTTCCACCATGACCGGCCCCACCAGCCCCCGCTCCCAGGACCCATCGAAGTCCCGTTGCCGCCCTGGTCGGTCCTGTTTCCCCGCTGGTCCCCTCTGTCTCGTCTTCGTCCCTGCCTTTCCCAGGTCTTCCTCCCCCGTCTCCGTCCCAGCCGGCTGTAGTTCCCCCTGTCCCTCTTCTAGCTCCCCCTGTCCCTCTTCTAGTTCCCCCTGTCCCTCTTCTAGCTCCCCCTGTCCCTCTTCTAGTTCCCCCTGTCCCTCTTCTAGTTCCCCCTGTCCCTCTTCTAGCTCCCCCTGTCCCTCTTCTAGTTCCCCTGTCCCTCTTCTAGCTCCCCCTGTCCCTCTTCTAGTTCCCCCTGTCCCTCTTCTAGCTCCCCCTGTCCCTCTTCTAGCTCCCCCTGTCCCTCTTCTAGTTCCCCCTGTCCCTCTTCTAGCTCCCCCTGTCCCTCTTCTAGTTCCCCCTGTCCCTCTTCTAGTTCCCCTGTCCCTCTTCTAGCTCCCCTGTCCCTCTTCTAGCTTCCCTGTCCCTCTTCTAGTTCCCCCTGTCCCTCTTCTAGCTCCCCCTGTCCCTCTTCTAGCTCCCCCTGTCCCTCTTCTAGCTCCCCCTGTCCCTCTTCTAGTTCCCCCTGTCCCTCTTCTAGCTCCCCCTGTCCCTCTTCTAGTTCCCCCTGTCCCTCTTCTAGTTCCCCCTGTCCCGGTTCCTCATGTCCCGTCCGGCTCCAGTCCCCTGCGTCTCGTCGCCTTACCCCAGACTCCCGGAGCCCTCTCCTCTTGTACTTGCACCCTGACGTCATTTTGGTATGAAATACAGAAATGGAAATATTTATTGTAGGAACATATCAAGTTTCACTCTTTATACATAAACAATCATACAGTTGGTCTGTGTTTGTATGTATCTTAATTAGGGCTGGGCACGTTAATCTGCATTAACGCATCACTTAATTAACGCCAACAATTATTGTATCGCGCGTTAACGCAGGTTTTATTATTTATGTTATTATTGTAAAAGTGTGTTGCTGACAGGCTTTTATTTTGTAAGTCTGCTACCGATGCTGTGGAACCAGAACAGAAAATCATCCACGGTTTAACAACACGGAGAAGAGAGTGAAGATGTTAAAGTTCTCAAAGAGGAGTGGACAGAAACAAAGTCGTAGGTAACAGAGAGGAATCGTCTCCTCAAGGAGAACTCCAGTCTGCATCTCATTTACATGATGAACACCTTGATGAACCATACAAGCAGACACCCAGTGGAGAGGCTTCAGAGCGCGAGCTGCAGGAGGAGCTAACGATGCCTTAGCCAAGAGGAGCTAACGAGGCCTTAGCCAAGAGGAGCTAACGAGGCCTTAGCCAAGAGGAGCTAACGAGGCCTTAGCCAAGAGGAGCCAACGAGGCCTTAGCCAAGAGGAGCTAACGAGGCCTTAGCCAAGAGGAGCTAACGAGGCCTTAGCCAAGAGGAGCTAACGAGGCCTTAGCCAAGAGGAGCCAACGAGGCCTTAGCCAAGAGGAGCTAACGAGGCCTTAGCCAAGAGGAGCTAACGAGGCCTTAGCCAAGAGGAGCTAACGAGGCCTTAGCCAAGAGGAGCTAACGAGGCCTTAGCCAAGAGGAGCTAACAATGCCTTAGCCAAGAGGAGCTAACGAGGCCTTAGCCAAGAGGAGCTAACGAGGCCTTAGCCAAGAGGAGCTAACGAGGCCTTAGCCAAGAGGAGCCAACGAGGCCTTAGCCAAGAGGAGCTAACGAGGCCTTAGCCAAGAGGAGCTAACGAGGCCTTAGCCAAGAGGAGCTAACGAGGCCTTAGCCAAGAGGAGCTAACGAGGCCTTAGCCAAGAGGAGCTAACGAGGCCTTAGCCAAGAGGCTTCAGACCGCTAGCTGCAGGAGGAGAGCAGCTAAACCAAGAGGAGCTAACGATGCCAAGACACCCCGTCACACGGAGAACACACGAGTCAAGACACCCTGTCACACGGAGAACCAGGACCGGTTCTAGTCCTCTGGTTGCCCTAGGCGAGATTGAGTTTTGTTCTGTGTCACTAGGCAAGAACACGTTGCTCTGTACGCCTTATTAGAGGTAATTGCATCAGCTGTAGGGGGTAACATTATTGTAAAAGTGAATAATGTACGGTGCTTTTACTTCATAAATAGGTGTTCCTCTCAAAAATGAGTTTTTTTCTGGTGAATGTGTTCAGGCCTGTCGTGAAAGTGAATAATTTATGGTTCTTTTACTTCATAAATAGGTGTTCCTACCAAATTTGGCCGTTTTGGGTGTTTTGGCCGATTTGGCCATTTTCCACTTTTTTCCAACTGTCGAGTTGTACGAGAAAACGCTAACGGAATCGGCTTAAAATTGGTGAATGTGTTCAGGCCTTGACTGACATAACACTTGATTTTTGTAATACATATCTGAGGAGTGTAAGCTATAGTTTTTAAGATGAATAAATTACAAAAATTGGCGGTGTTGTATATTCAAGTCTTGAGATTCTAACAAACCTATTTTGAGTTGATTCCGTTAGCGTTTTGTGGATCTAATGGCCGTTTGAAAAAAAGGGAAAATGGCCCAAAACGCAAAAAACGGCCAAAACGGGCAACTTTAATATTTGTGGCACCAACTACGGTTCAAATTGCAGGAAAGTTGCATCGAATGTTCCAGACGCAATTCTGCACATATCCTGAGGGTCTGTTATTTTTTTTGACCAAAAGTATTGAAGTTAAAAGCATTACAAAACGGGACACGCCCCTAAAATGTTCGTCGGGCTATAGATGCTTACCACAATGATCTGTTCGAAAAAAGATGATATATCCCAAATTATATAGCTTCACTTATCATTATCTCAAATGGGTTTGTTATTATTGGACCTATCGTTTAGGTGCGGTGGTCACTTTTGTATTTTTCACAAAAGTCAAAACAGCCGAAAATTAAAGTAGGCGGAGCTTAGGGTCCTGAGAGGCTTTCTTGTAGAGCAGGTCCTAGAGGTCTAGAACATCTGTTTTTTAAGTTAATCGGACATTCTGGGTGAGGGGCGTCACCGCTCAAACTTCTAGGTGGCGCTAGAGAGCAATCTTTGAAAGCCGCATTTCGAGGTCTATGTCATCTGGCTATTTTCACCAATCCTGACACGCTTGCCAAATTTGGTGAGTTTTGGGATATGATAGGTACCCCCAATATGCCCCAATGTTCAAAAATAAAAATCCAGAAGAATAATTAAAACTGCTAGCAGCGTTAGACGGGTCCTCGCTCACCCCCGCCGGTCGGGGGGCGCCGGCCCTGAAAGTGTTTTCTGATGTCTCTCTCTAACAGGACAACACATGTTACGGCACGTTCATTCATATGGCACAACATTTAAAATAGAAGTGCGCTATACACTACTTTTGAATTCATTATTGGATTTTGCGTATACAAATGTGATTAATTGCGCGATTAATCGGGGAAATCATGCGATTAATCCTGATTAAAAATTGTAATCGTTGCCCAGCCCTAATCTTAATATGAAGCTTCTAATTAACTCTGTGGGCGTCCTCTGGCTGGGAGGTGTTAAAAGAAGTAGCCACCGAGTTGAGTTCAGTTCAGAGGGACTCCAGCAGAGCGAACGCGTTTCATGTTCACTGGTATGTTGGTTAGACCTGACATTACAGAATGGAGAATTTGGTCAAATTGTCACAATTGTTTTCTTGAATAAAATGAGTGTTTCATATTTTAGCTGCAAACAGCCCTGAACACATGTAGAGATTTAAAGAACAACATGTAAGTTATTGGAATTATTTGAGTTATGATCGCTTTGAAGCTCAAGGAGGTCATGACGAACTCCACTCAGTTTCTATATTTGACACTTTCTGCCTACTTTGACACGGGGCTTCTCAAATACTTATTCTTTATACTCATCTTGTGTCTGTACATGTTAATTGTGTGTTCCAACGTGCTGCTCATCGTGGTGATCTGCATGAACAGAAGCTTACATGAACCCATGTACCTTTTCCTCTGCAGCCTGTTTGTGAATGAGCTGTATGGTAGCACAGGGTTGTTTCCATTCCTTCTGGTTCAGATCCTCTCGGACTTTCACACAGTTTCTGCTCCACTTTGTTTCCTGCAGATTTTCTTTGTCTACTGTTATGCAGGTGTAGAATTTACTAATTTAGCCGTGATGTCTTATGACAGGTATGTTGCCATCTGTTATCCTCTACAGTACAACACTCGTATGACCGTTACCAAGGTTACTGTTCTTATTGCTCTGACATGGCTTGTCCCTGTCCTGCTGTGTGTGGTGATGACATCCTTGAGTAGCTCTTTGCAGCTGTGTGGGAACATCATTGAGAAAGTTTACTGTGACAACTACTCCATAGTTAAACTGGCCTGTTCTGACACGACAGTTAACAACATCTATGGACTTTTCGTTACTGGACTTTTCATCTTTTGCCCTCTGGTTCTCATCTTCTACTCGTACGTGAAGATCCTGAGAGTTTGTTTCTCTGGGTCCAAACAGACCCGGCAGAAGGCGGTCAGTACCTGCACCCCTCACCTCGCCTCCCTGCTCAACTACTCATGTGGAGCTTGTTTTGAATTGTTACAGAGCAGATTTAATATGAACAATCTACCCAATACTTTAAGAATTGTGCTATCATTATACTGGCTCACATGGCAGCCGGTTTTCAACCCCTTAATGTACGGGCTCAATATGTCCAAAATCCGTATTCTAAGTAGAAGTCTCGTCTTGTCTCAGGGTTAGGCCCGAGTGCCGTGGCACCGAGGTCCTCTGGGGCTGATGAAGGTGTAAAGTATGCCAGTTGATATCCTGCTGCTGTGAATTCATAAGCTGCCATCGGATTTGATGTATTGGTAATGGATGAACATGTACAATGAAAGCAAATGTTCTTATTATATCTGATGAACAATTAAAGAATGTGATAAAAATATAAGAAATGTGTTTTTTGTTTAAAGCAAATGTCTTTTAAAGATAACTAATATATAATAATGTATCCTGTATTAAACCCCTGGGTAACTTCTTCTCTTGACCATCCTTAGTTATTAAGAAGCAACTGGGGGTGCAGTGCCTTGCTCAAGGACAATCCAACGTGAATCATGGGGAAAGCGGGGATTGAACCGGGGATCTGCTGGTTACAGGTGGTATATGGGAGTCAATGATATTCTCTCAATATGAACAACTTTAGAAACATAAAAGAGAATGTTTGACATGTCAGATCTTTCCAAATAAAATAAAACACAAGTCTGCAAATGGAATTTTGGGGCATTTTCTTTTCCATTAATCAGAAAAGCCCTGAAGGGGTTTTCATGATTTTTGCTTTATGTGTAAAGGCCAAGAGATATTTTTTGTATTATAATATATGTAACAAAATGTGTATCTTACTTAGTGTTGTGTCTATATCTACAGTACACACACTCCTACAACCATATCTGTACTTGAAATAAAAAATGTAATTAAAATCTCATCGTCACGAATGTGACCGAAACTTCCTCCTCCTCTTCTTCAGGTCATGAACGTACCATAATGACAATGAATATGTGTTAAGATCATAGACAGCAATTCAATATATATGGACATTATTTATTAAAATTAAACACTAGAGATACCATTTGTTTCTTAAGGAGGTCCTCAAACGCAACACGAGCACAATGAGACTATTTACCGAAAACAATTTACCAAGAACAAAAATAACACAAAAAGTAAATAGCATGTAAAAAAGTACATTAACATTTGCATATGAACAATTATGAACACAGAGCTGTTTTGTAATGATTTGTGTCCCACTTGTCTACCAGCAGCAGTGTTCTCCATCGATGTATCTGAGTTAAACAGATGTTTGAGACGTTTTCTCAGTCACATGAAATGGGTATTAGAGATAGTTATTACCTGTTAAACTTCTTTAAAAAAACCTCTATGCAAATAGTGTGAATGTGATTTATTGTTTTACTTTTCTTATAATATATTTATATATAAAACAAGTGTAGACAAAATCATGTTAATGTCATGTAAATCGGATACTGTTTGTCACATAACACAGACTTCCTGTTGCCAGTAGGTGGCGCTTTGACTATGAATGAAATTCGACTTGTTGATCTTCTCAGGCCGTGACTTGTAACACGCATGACAAGTCTGGGGCAGAGTCAAGCAGGTCCAGTTGAGCCAGTAGGTGGCGCTGTGACTATGTGAACATATGCATCATTCGTCTCTAGTGAAGTCTAGACCACATCATGTCAATTACATGTCAAAAGAAGTGATACGAGAACGTGACCCGGGCCTGGATGTGACCCCATTGAAAAACAAGAGACGCCCCTAAGAGGTTCATTGGGCCACATAATCTCAACACAATGAGATATCAAACTCTTGTTATACATAGTAGGCAGAGATTCAAGCATGAACGACAACAGTTTGCTATGAGACAACTTTTCCTCTGCGAATGAGCTCTTGCCCATCGCCACCCATGAGAAAACAATCCAGCCATAAACGAGCTGAGCAGAGGACGGCGCCATGTTTACGGCTCTCCAGACGCCAGAAGAGTCACAGGACTCCAGCTGCTCTCGGCCAGCAGGATTGATCCGTTTATCCATGGCCTGCTGACCTGGGAGGCTGTAGTGGCGGACATGCCACCAGGTCTCGGCCCCGAGTCGCAGTCCCCGTCGGTTCCAGCTGCCGCCTCCAAGCCCCCGCAGCCCGGCAACCCGCCAGTCTATCATCCCAAGAGCCTGCAGCTGTCCTACCGGCCATTGGTCTTTCCACCATGGCAGCCCACGACGGTTCCCGCTGCCGCCTCGCAGTCCCCACCGGCCCCCGCTCCCAGGACCCATCGAAGTCCCGTTGCCGCCCTGGTCGGTCCTGTTTCCCCGCTGGTCCCCTCTGTCTCGTCTTCGTCCCTGCCTTTCCCAGGTCTTCCTCCCCCGTCTCCGTCCCAGCCGGCTGTAGTTCCCCCTGTCCTGCTTCTAGTTCCCCCTGTCCCTCTTCTAGCTCCCCCTGTCCCTCTTCTAGTTCCCCCTGTCCCTCTTCTAGTTCCCCCTGTCCTGCTTCTAGTTCCCCCTGTCCCTCTTCTAGTTCCCCCTGTCCCTCTTCTAGCTCCCCCTGTCCCTCTTCTAGTTCCCCCTGTCCTGCTTCTAGCTCCCCCTGTCCCTCTTCTAGTTCCCCCTGTCCCTCTTCTAGCTCCCCCTGTCCCTCTTCTAGTTCCCCCTGTCCTGCTTCTAGCTCCCCCTGTCCCTCTTCTAGCTCCCCCTGTCCCTCTTCTAGTTCCCCCTGTCCTGCTTCTAGCTCCCCCTGTCCCTCTTCTAGCTCCCCCTGTCCTGCTTCTAGCTCCCCCTGTCCCTCTTCTAGCTCCCCCTGTCCCGGTTCCTCATGTTTCGTTCCATCCGGCTCCAGTCCCCTGTGTCTCGTCGCCTGACCCCAAACTCCCAGAGCCCCCTCCTCTTGTACCTGGCACCCCAGAGACTACCTCTCCTGAGCCCGGTACCCCAGCTCCCCATTCCTGCCCCCCCCCCCCCCTCTCCCCTGGAGCGCATCTGTTCGCCTGGTGGTCGTCCACTGGATCCGCCCCCGGACTGCCTCTGCCATGGTCTTGGTCCCTCCTCCGGCTCCCCTCCACCCACCCGCGTTGATAATTTGGGATATCTGGAACCCTTCCCATGAGGGGAGGGGGGGGGGGGTATTGTATAATGTAACGCCCTCGGGATGTGTAAGAAGTTCATCCGGAGGTGGGAGTTGAAGACCTCCCGGACCGGGTCCTCCACCAGACGTTCCCAGTTCACTCCACGTTTGGGCTTCCAGGTCTTTCTAGCCGACTCCATCTGATCCCCTCAGCACCAGCTGGTGATCGGCTGACCGCTCTGCTCCTCGCTTCACCTCCAAGACACACAGGTCACATGATACCATCACTAAGTCCATCATGATCTCCTGCCTCATGTGTTCCGGTACAAGGTCCACTTATGAGCCCCCTGGTGGAGCATGGTGTTGGTTCTGGACAAGCCGTGGCTAGCACAGGAGTCCAGTACCAGAACACGGCTCGGTTCGGATCAGAAGCCGGTCCTCCATCACCGCCAGGTTCCTCTGTGGTTGACCACCTGAGTGTTGAAGTCTCCCAGGAGAACTCTGGAATCTGCAGGACCCTTCAGGACCACCGACTCCAAGAAGGCCGGATACTGTGAACGGTTTGATGCATGAGCACAAACAGTCAGAGTCGTACCCCCAACCCTCATGTGCATGGAGGCGACCCTCTGCTTCTCCGAGGAAACCTCCAATACAGCAGCGCCCAGCCGGGGGTTTGGCTCCGGAAGGGTGCCCCTGTTCCCTATGTCCGGGCGAGGTAGCCGAAGTCCGTAGGCTGCTATCCGTCAGGGTTTTTTGAACCGCTCTTACTCTGGACTCTCACCCAGGACCCGTTTGACTTGGGAGACCCTACCAGGGGCTGATGCCCCAGTAAACATAATTCCCAGGACCACTGAGCCTCTCAAACTCCACCACGTCACGGTGGCGATACGCGGACGTAATTCCAGTAATTCAACGGAAGTTAAAACAGAAGTTGGAAGTTAATCCGCTGGAGTGGACTCCCTGATGTTTTTGAGCTAATCTCTGGAGGAACAGCTCTGGGTTTCACAGCAGAAAACAGAACTTTATATATTTTTTAAACATAAAGCAAATTAATTCTCGTCATCCCTGGTTTTGGGGGCACAGAGGATGGTTGAAGTCGTGAATTATTCTGGTGGTTGATCTTCAGTGAGACCTCAATGATGTCAGAACTGGCTGCTCAATGGAGGTTCATTCCTCTGAACATCCATCTTCAGGATGGAAGGTCACTGCTGTGGTTGTTGGGGGATTAAAGGGCTCACAGTTCATAATAACAGGTTCCAGATCTTTAGAAAAGTATTTCACCATTACATTGCATTGATTTGCTCTCCATCTAATTCTTGAAAACAAAACCACTATCGTAATGACATCCTCATAAGACTGAAAGAAAAAAGGAACGCCCTTAATTTTCATCATCTTGAGCTTTCTTTTGACTTTGTGTTGAACTAAAATGTGCTTTCTCCAAAGACATCAATTAGAAATCAGTCTCAACCAATACGGTCTTTAGATAATGAAGTCATGCTGCTGTGGGCGTCGCTCCCCATGATGAAGTTAAGAGAAGCAGACGATGAATGTCAGGACTCACACGAGGTCATGAGCTGTGCTGCATGTCGTCCCTTCAGTGTTATCACATGTTGTTGGAGAACGGTACATTTTAGAAATGTTTCTACTTTGATTTCTTGATAATGAATTCATGTTGTTTGTTGATCGACTACAGTTAACATGTTTTATTTGCACACGGTTCTAAGCCTTCAAAGTGTAACTCACATTCAGGCGTCTCTACGTGTCTGAAGCAGTTCATCTTGTGTTGTTGTTTTCAGGAGGATGTTAAACGCTACGCAGCTTCCATACTTCACGTTGAGTGCCTACTTTGACACGGGGCTTCTCAAATACTTATTCTTTATACTCATCTTGTGTCTGTACATGTTAATTGTGTGTTCCAATGTGCTGCTCATCGTGGTGATCTGCATGAACAGAAGCTTACATGAACCCATGTACCTTTTCCTCTGCAGCCTGTTTGTGAATGAGCTGTATGGTAGCACAGGGTTGTTTCCATTCCTTCTGGTTCAGATCCTCTCGGACTTTCACACAGTTTCTGCTCCACTTTGTTTCCTGCAGATTTTCTTTGTGTATTCTTATGTTTGTGTAGAGTTTCTTAACTTAGCCATCATGTCTTATGACAGGTATCTTGCCATCTGTTATCCTCTACAATACAACAGCCGTATGACCTTTAACAAGGTGGCCGTGCTCATTGGTGTAACCTGGTTATTCCCAGTTGTTGCTATTCTTGTGCTGATCTCGTTGAGTGCTCGTTTGCAGCTGTGTGGGAACGTCATCGACAAAGTTTACTGTGGAAACTACTCCATAGTGAAGCTGGCCTGCTCTGACACCCGAGTGAACAACATCTATGGACTCCTTTACACGGTCGTCTCCATCATCGTTCCTCTGGTTCTCATCTTCTACTCATACATGAAGATCCTGAGAGTTTGTTTCTCAGGGTCCAAACAGACCCGGCAGAAAGCGGTCAGTACCTGCACCCCTCACCTCGCCTCCCTGCTCAACTTCTCCTTCGCTAGTTGTTTTCAGATATTACAGAGCAGGTTTAATATGAGCAATGTCCCCAATGTGTTGGGCATTTTTTTATCCTTGTACTTCCTGACATGCCAGCCTCTCTTCACCCCGGTGCTATACGGCCTGAATATTTCCAAAATACGCATCATCTGTAAACGTATATTGTCTGGTAAAATGTAGGAATCAAACATGTTAGTTCAACTCAGTTTTACACCCATGAAAAGCAATAAATAAATGCCTCCTGACTTCAACAGGGTCCACACTAATGACGCCTCTAGTGTAATGTGTGTGTGTGTGTGTGTGTGTGTGTAATGTGTGTATCTGTGATGTTGGTGTGCTTCATTTGATCGACTGTGTGAGGTTTGTGTCTGAAGTGAGGAAGAGGTGAAACCAAGACGCTCTTCCTCATCGCAGTGAGGTGGAGATCACGAGTTTCAGCCGTAGAAGTTCACATGAAGTTGGACATGAAGCCGAGCGGGAACCTCAAAGAACCGGTTTCCCTGGAACAGGATCCCAACATGCTGAGTGTTTCCTCTACTAGAGTCGGCTGTAGGAGCTCCTCTGACGGGTGTCCAGAGTCACCAGACGACACCAGGGATGCTTTGAGTGATGTCAGCTGGAATCATGTGTTCACGGCTCTCTGAAGGCCCATCCTCTGGAATACGAGTCGTGAGCCTCTGCACCGCGGCTCTCTGAATGAACGCACACGGCCTCGCACCACGTGGTGACTTATGAACCACCTGGAGGGAAACACTCAACAGCTTCGGACACATTGAGTCCATCGGAAACAACAAACTACAAATGCGCCGTAGTGTATTTAGAATAAATGACTGAAAGAAACAGAGTGAAGCATGACTGACGATATAAAAAGAGCCGCGCATTGCCGAGTGTTGGACTCCCAGAACCTTTTAGAGGAGAGAGAGGAGTCCTCTATCAGCACTAAGGTCTAACAAGACCAGTACAGAGAGGAGTCCTCTATCAGCACTAAGGTCTAACAAGACCAGTACAGAGAGGAGTCCTCTATCAGCACTAAGGTCTACCAAGACCAGTACAGAGAGGAGTCCTCTATCAGCACTAAGGTCTACCAGGACCAGTACAGAGAGGAGTCCTCTATCAGCACTAAGGTCTAACAAGACCAGTACAGAGAGGAGTCCTCTATCAGCACTAAGGTCTAACAGGACCAGTACAGAGAGGAGACCTCTATCAGGACTAAGGTCTAACAAGACCAGTACAGAGAGGAGTCCTCTATCAGGACTAAAGTCGAACAAGACCAGGACAGAGAGGAGTCCTCTATTAGGACTACGGTCTAACAAGACCAGTACAGAGGAGTCCTCTATCAGGACTAAGGTCTAACAAGACCAGTACAGAGAGGAGTCCTCTATCAGCACTAAGGTCTACCAAGACCAGTACAGAGAGGAGTCCTCTATCAGCACTAAGGTCTAACAAGACCAGTACAGAGAGGAGTCCTCTATCAGCACTAAGGTCTACCAAGACCAGTACAGAGAGGAGTCCTCTATCAGCACTAAGGTCTACCAAGACCAGTACAGAGAGGAGTCCTCTATCAGGACTACGGTCTAACAAGACCAGTACAGAGAGGAGTCCTCTATCAGGACTAAGGTCTAACAAGACCAGTACAGAGAGGAGTCCTCAATCAGGACTAAGGTCTACCAAGACCAGTACAGAGAGGAGTCCTCTATCAGTACTAAGGTCTAACAAGACCAGTACAGAGAGTAGTCCTCTATCAGGACTAAAGTCTAACAAGACCAGTACAGAGAGGAGTCCTCTATCAGGACTAAGGTCTAACAAGACCAGTACAGAGAGGAGTCCTCTATCAGCACTAAGGTCTAACAAGACCAGTACAGAGAGGAGTCCTCTATCAGCACTAAGGTCTACCAAGACCAGTACAGAGAGGAGTCCTCTATCAGCACTAAGGTCTACCAAGACCAGTACAGAGAGGAGTCCTCTATCAGCACTAAGGTCTAACAAGACCAGTACAGAGAGGAGTCCTCTACCAGGACTAAGGTCTAACTAGACCAGTACAGAGAGGAGTCCTCTATCAGGACTAAGGTCTAACTAGACCAGTACAGAGAGGAGTCCTCTATCAGCACTAAGGTCTAACAAGACCAGTACAGAGAGGAGTCCTCTATCAGCACTAAGGTCTACCAAGACCAGTACAGAGAGGAGTCCTCTATCAGCACTAAGGTCTACCAAGACCAGTACAGAGAGGAGTCCTCTATCAGCACTAAGGTCTAACAAGACCAGTACAGAGAGGAGTCCTCTATCAGGTCTAAGGTCTAACAGACCAGTACAGAGAGGAGTCCTCTATCAGCACGACAGAGAGGTCCTCTATAACTAAGTCGAACAAGACCAGTACAGAGAGGAGTCCTCTATCAGCACTAAGGTCTAACAAGACCAGTACAGAGAGGAGTCCTCTATCAGGACTAAGGTCGAACAAGACCAGTACAGAGAGGAGCCCTCTATCAGGACTAAGGTCTAACTAGACCAGTACAGAGGAGTCCTCTATCAGCACTAAGGTCTAACAAGACCAGTACAGAGAGGAGTCCTCTATCAGCACTAAGGTCTACCAAGACCAGTACAGAGAGGAGTCCTCTATCAGCACTAAGGTCTAACAAGACCAGTACAGAGAGGAGTCCTCTATCAGCACTAAGGTCTAACAAGACCAGTACAGAGAGGAGTCCTCTATCAGCACTAAGGTCTACCAAGACCAGTACAGAGAGGAGTCCTCTATCAGGACTACAGTACAGAGAGGAGTCTCTATCAGACAAGGTCTACCAAGACCAGTACAGAGAGGAGTCCTCTATCAGGACTACAGTCTAACAAGACCAGTACAGAGAGGAGTCCTCTATCAGGACTAAGGTCTAACAAGACCAGTACAGAGAGGAGTCCTCTATCAGCACTAAGGTCTAACAAGACCAGTACAGAGAGGAGTCCTCTATCAGCACTAAGGTCTACCAAGACCAGTACAGAGAGGAGTCCTCTATCAGCACTAAGGTCTACCAAGACCAGTACAGAGAGGAGTCCTCTATCAGGACTAAGGTCTAACAAGACCAGTACAGAGAGGAGTCCTCTATCAGGACTAAGGTCTAACTAGACCAGTACAGAGAGGAGTCCTCTATCAGGACTAAGGTCTACCAAGACCAGTACAGAGAGGAGTCCTCTATCAGCACTAAGGTCTAACAAGACCAGTACAGAGAGGAGTCCTCTATCAGCACTAAGGTCTAAGCTACCAGTCTAGAGAGGAGTCCAAGCACCAGTCTGCAAGACCAGTACAGAGAGGAGTCCTCTATCAGCACTAAGGTCTACCAAGACCAGTACAGAGAGGAGTCCTCTATCGGCACTAAGGTCTACCAAGACCAGTACAGAGAGGAGTCCTCTACCAGGTCTAAGGTCTAACAGGACCAGTACAGAGAGGAGTCCTCTATCAGGACTAAGGTCTAACTAGACCAGTACAGAGAGGAGTCCTCTATCAGCACTAAGGTCTAACAAGACCAGTACAGAGAGGAGTCCTCTATCAGGACTAAGGTCTAACAAGACCAGTACAGAGAGGAGTCCTCTATCAGCACTAAGGTCTAACAAGACCAGTACAGAGAGGAGTCCTCTATCAGCACTAAGGTCTAACAAGACCAGTACAGAGAGGAGTCCTCTATCAGCACTAAGGTCTACCAAGACCAGTACAGAGAGGAGTCCTCTATCAGCACTAAGGTCTACCAAGACCAGTACATAGAGGAGTCCTCTATCAGCACTAAGGTCTACCAAGACCAGTACAGAGAGGAGTCCTCTATCAGCACTAAGGTCTACCAAGACCAGTACAGAGAGGAGTCCTCTATCAGGACTAAGGTCTAACTAGACCAGTACAGAGAGGAGTCCTCTATCAGGACTAAGGTCTGCTCGTTGTTGTGTGGAACACAATAAAATATGTTATCCAGGTCATGGCTGATCCTTCGTGCTTTTGGGGGAAACCCATGGTTAACAGCGAGAGAGCTGCTACAATCATATCTTATAGAGACAGGTAGACAGGGTCCAGGAGACAGGTAGACGGTGTCCAACAGACAGGTAGACGGTGTCCAACAGACAGGTAGACAGGGTTCAAGAGACAGGTAGACAGGGTCTATACATCAGCGCATATAGCGGTTTCCAAGGCCACTCCACTTGAGGACAGATCACTTGTTAAGGGTATGAAGGTTTGACTGCATGAAGCTATGAAGGGTATGTGGGTTAGAAGGTATAAAGGGTATGAAGGGAAAGAGGGTATATAGGGTGTGAAGGTATGAACTGGATGAAGTGCAAAAAGGATATGAAGGTCTGAAGGGTATGAATGTGTGAAGATTTGAAGGAATGCAGAGTGTGCATCTCTACCCATGAGGATAGACTACTGGACCACTTGGATCGGTAACTTCTTTAAATAAGTTAATCTGCTAGAGAAATGTTGCATTTGTTGTATTGTGGTTATAGATTGCTTGTCTGTAGTCCGTCTGATCCTATCCTGAGATCGGCTTTGGTAGGAAGTGGAGATTCTTATCCAAGGATTCTTTGGTTGGAGTTGAGCCTCTGAGGATAAGACTGAGGATAAGACTCTGAGGATAAGACTGGGAGGATAAGACCCGGAGGATAAGACTTGGAGGATAAGACTCTGAGGATAAGACTGGGAGGATAAGACCCGGAGGATAAGACTTGGAGGATAAGACTCTGAGGATAAGACTGGGAGGATAAGACCCGGAGGATAAGACTTGGAGGATAAGACTCTGAGGATAAGACTGGGAGGATAAGACTTGGAGGATAAGACTTGGAGGATAAGATGTAGGAGTCTTGGGTTGGGGGGGCTGTAGAATAAACTGCTCTGTGAGGATGTGTTTACATGTCATACCTGTAGGTATTTCAAGTTGTAGATACTTTAGGCCTCGGACTCGTTCACATATACTGAAACCCCTCCTCCGTTATCTTTCCTATTTGTTCTACACACCCAGCACCTCGTCACAGGGGGCGGGGCCTCTGGAACCGTCAGCCAACCACAAGGCAGATTTCCTTTTTGGCTTTACTATGGAGCAGTCGCTCGACTTCCTGTAAGGGTGACGTCATGAAGATGTGGGGCTTAGAAGGCCGTTACCGGCTTTGGGGGGGCAGTCGTTTTGGGTTTGAACTCCCGCTGTGAGTTTGATCGCATGCAAGCTTGTATCTGACGTATGATCAGAGAATAAAAGTCTTCCGAAAAGAAGAAAGAACGAGAGAAGGTCGTTGGCTAAATGAATGCGTTAGCTCGACCAGGCAGCCAATGTTGATGTCTGTTACAGCCCTGTCTGCTAATCAACTGTTTAGCTTGGTAAGCTAACCTGTGATTGGTCCAATACTGTATATACTTTATATTAACCATATGTGTCATTTTACTTAATTACCTTTTCTTTAATAATGAAGAGGAGCTAGAAATGATCAAATCTTGGTTTGATAAACTTTTATCTCTAAATATAAAGAAAGCAACATTTAAGTTTTTGGGAAATCAAAGATAATTCGAGTTTTCGAATTACAATTCTGAAACAATATTTCTGAGTCATTATTGATCATAAAGTAACATGAAAACAACATTTGTTGATATAAATGGTAACATTCCAAAGTCAATATAAGTTCTGGATAATGATGTAGTCGCTTCAAAGGCCTTGTGTATAATGTATTGCTCACTTCCATATCTTATCGTGTGAGGTGTGGGGTCAGCCAAGAAAACATTTCTGAATTAAAATATACACGCGTCATGAATACGTCTGGTTACTACGAAGAGCAAAGCATTGTTGGTCAGATCTCATGTTACGACATTTAATGATTTGTTTTATTGTAAAATAATACAAACAATGTGCAGAGCTAAAGAAAAGTCACTGAGGACGAAGGTTGTGTTCAACACATGAGTGTGAGTAGGATGTGAGAGAGGTTCCTAAGTTTAAACTACGCATCATTTCTATCCTACCGGCTCTTATACAGGCTTTACTCAGTGTATTGTATGTGATTACTGAATAAAACACACTACAACCTTTACGTGTATCTTTGTTCTGACTCTCAACGTGCTGCTGGCTGCTCAGCCTCCGGAGCCTCCAGGGCCCAGGAGCAGAACCCCGTCGGCCCGTATGAACGCAGCACGGGGAGCGGCGATGTTCCTCTCGTGGCGTAACATAGCGTCAACAGCAGACATCATGAGTTCATTGATGTTTATTCATTGTTCCGGTCGACGCTTCACGGCCGAGTGGAACAACAGAGCTTTACACAGGATGCAGATCTTAGACGTCTTCAGTCCGTACATCACGGGGCTGAAGAGCGGCTGGCAGGTCAGAAAGTACAACGATAAAACTATTTTCAATATCCTGTGCACACTCGTCATGTCAAACCTGCTCTGTGATATTTCAAAGCAAACCCCGAAAGAGAAGTTGAGCAGGGAGGCGAGGTGAGGGGTGCAGGTACTGACCGCTTTCTGCCGGGTCTGTTTGGACCCTGAGAAACAAACTCTCAGGATCTTCACGTACGTGTAGAAGATGACCGACACAGGACCGACGACTGTGAGGAACGTTATGAGGAGTCCATAGATGTTGTTCACTCGGGTGTCAGAGCAGGCCAGCTTCACTATGGAGTAGTTCAAACAGTAAACTTTGTCGATGATGTTCCCACACAGCTGCAAAGGAGCAATCAACGAGATCAGCACAAGAATGGTCAGAAAAGAGTAGAGCCACGGGAGAACAATGAGCACGGCCACCTTGTTAAAGGTCATACGGCTGTTGTACTGTAGAGGATAACAGATGGCAAGATACCTGTCATAAGACATGATGGCTAAGTTGGAAAATTCTCCGCAAACATAAGAATACACACAGAAGATCTGCAGGAAACAAAGTGGAGCAGAAACTGTGTGAAAGTCCGAGAGGATCTGAACCAGAAGGAATGGAAACAACCCTGTGCTACCATACAGCTCATTCACAAACAGGCTGCAGAGGAAAAGGTACATGGGTTCATGTAAGCTTCTGTTCATGCAGATCACCACGATGAGCAGCACGTTGGAACACACAATTAACATGTACAGACACAAGATGAGTATAAAGAATAAGTATTTGAGAAGCCCCGTGTCAAAGTAGGCACTCAACGTGAAGTATAAAACTTGTGTAGAGTTCATCATCCTCAAGGTTAAAACATTAATAAGCTTGTTAAGAATACATCACATTAGAGTTGGAAAAGTTCAACAAAAATTAAATAGAAACATTTCATTTGTTCAGTCACACGATAACTCAGAGTTAATGTTTAACAAGTTAAAATGTGGTACCTACTTAATGTCAGAAATGTAATATATACAACAATATGACAAACGCCTGGTCTCATTGACGCTCAACCAGTAGAGGCTCCTTTACCCTCTCACAGCTCAACGTCAGCTGACCTCAGACCAGCATGACGGCTGCTGGTTGATGTCAAGATGAAGGGAGAAGGACATTGATTTATAAAGGAACGCCTACTTGTTGCAGTGAGACGTCGAAGAACTATTTAACCCCACATGTGCCGTCCCTGAAGGATTCACCGTTAGCTTCAACCTGCAGACAAAGACTTTTTCCCGTGTGACACAACTCACACTCGGTCTCTGACATCATGATCCTGCTGCTGAGATGAAACCCAAACGTAAAACCCAACCTCCGTTGGAACCTGCTGGACGATACAGAGGCGTCAGGGGGGCCTGTCTGACCAAGTCCTGGGATCCTGTATGAGGGTTCAGGGTGCATCCCGCCCAGCAGGCCCTTTGGTAGAACACATCCATCCCTCCATTCTCATCCACTTAATCCGGGTGGTGGAGGCAGCAGACCCAAACTTCCCTCTCACCCGCAACATTCCCCCTGCAGGTCCTGGTGTGTCCTGGTCTTCCCCCAGGTCTCCTCCTCGTCGGACGTGCCTGGAAAACCTCTAATGGGGTCCGGAAGGTATCCGAATTACTGTAGCACCACCTCAACCGACTCTTTTCGGCACGAAGGAGCAGCGGCTTAACTACAAGCTCCCTCCGGATGAGGTTCCTAGAGGAGATCTAACCTCATCTCCTTCCTCTATCTCTAAGGCTCCTAGAGGACCCTCATCTCCTTCCTCTATCTCTAAGGCTGAACCTCGTTCTTTTGGTCCTGACCCAGAGTTTGTGACCATCGGTGAGGGTCTGAACGTAGACCGACCAGTAAATTGAGATCTCCTCCTCCTGGTGAGGCCAACACCACCGGGAGCGTGTCTGATTTAATGCCGAGGATGCGAACACAGCTCCTACTGCAGGTCTACAGAGACCGGATAGCCCTTTGCAAGAGTCCCGGACTCCATACTCCCACAGCACCCCCCACAATGTCCAGAATCTCAGGTTGGATCTAATCCACCCCTGGGACCTTCCCACCAAGGAGCTTTTTGACTACCTTAGTGGACTCTGCGAGGGATATTGGTGCCCCCCCCCCCCCCCCCAAGTCTGCAGGCACTGCATGGGACATGTTGGCTGGGTTTAGGAGTTTCTCAAAGTGTTCTCTCTCCCGTCTGGAATTGTCCCCGGTCCGGAACAGCAGCTCCCACCCTGACTGAGAACAGCTTGGGGTCGACGCTGATCCCTCCCACCGCTCTGCTCCTCGCTTCACCTCCAAGACACACAGGTCACATGATACCATCACTAAGTCCATCATGATCTCCTGCCTCATGTGTTCCGGTACAAGGTCCACTTATGAGCCCCCTGGTGGAGCATGGTGTTGGTTCTGGACAAGCCGTGGCTAGCACAGGAGTCCAGTACCAGAACACGGCTCGGTTTGGATCAGAAGCCGGTCCTCCATCACCGCCAGGTTCCTCTGTGGTTGACCACCTGAGTGTTGAAGTCTCCCAGGAGAACTCTGGAATCTGCAGGACCCTTCAGGACCACCGACTCCAAGAAGGCCGGATACTGTGAACGGTTTGATGCATGAGCACAAACAGTCAGAGTCGTACCCCCAACCCGGAGGCTCGGGAGGAGACCCTCTGGTTCTCCGGGGAAACCTCCAACACAGCAGCGCCCAGCCGGGGCCTCGCAACAGAGCCGGCTTTACACAAGCATTCCTCCACTTTGAAGACCATGGCTTTAGCTCCAGGTCTCAGGTCCAGGAGACCCATGTTGGTTTGAGGAATCGGCCTCTTGATGTCTGAAGGTTTGTCTTACAGATTGCAAAGCAGGAAGAAATGCTGGTGAAAGACAGAAACGTGGCACATCAAACTCACAGGAGGAGGGTTGCAGTCACAACTCTATTAACCCTGAGTAACTTCTTCTCTTCAGTTATTGATGAGCAGTGGGCTGCGGTGAAGACCGGGAGCAACTGGGGGTTCAGTGCCTTGCTCAAGGACATGAACTATGGGTCAGGTCAACAAACCCCATCCATCCTAGATCAAATCATTGCTGAAGAAACATGATGGGGCGCTTGGTTAACATCGTGAGAGCACACCGGGATCTCTTGCTGTTATGTAAAGATGTGTCTCTATTGTGGGAGTTCAGTTATGCTACAACGCTAACAACGCTAACATGAATGTAAGGACCACACAATTAGTGTTTGTACAAGTATTTTTCAGGGTTACAAGTGTGAAGGAAATATATGTATGTATATAACATATTATTTATTTTTCCATTATACCTAATTATCGTGAGGGTGACTTTACTCACAATAACTTAGGAAAGGAATATAATGCACTGTGCTTCTTCCTTTTCAGTCATTGTGTTGGATTGTGAGCTCTACTTGTGGCGTGATGAAAAACACGACTGAGACATTTGTAGCAATGAAAGAAGAATAAAAACTTCATAAAACTTTGCTGTAGAACTTGTTGAGGTGTTTTCTGTTGACATCATCATTAGGTTTGTGTTGTCTCAGAGAGGTCTGAAGGGAGGTCCTTATCAGCCTCATGAGGACCAGTGCTGAGGTCATTATCAGCCTCCTGAGGACCAGTGCTGAGGTCATTATCAGCCTCCTGAGGACCAGTGCTGAGGTCATTATCGGACTGATTGGTCTCATAAGGAATTAGTGGAAATAGTGTCTGATGGGAAGGGGCCTGAAACGTGTTGACATAACATGACCTTTGACCTGAGAATAGAGTGATGTTTCCCGAGAATAATCTTGTTTCCAGACCACATGAGGGATGCCGAAAGTCTCCGCTCCTCCAGAACTAGGGCTCGGCGAAACTGAAGTAAAAAAGGATGAAGACCAGAAGCACCAATTGAAAGCTCAGACCAGGGAGCGATCCACCTCTCGTCTTCACGCCCTCCACACGCCTCACGGACCTGAGCCTTCTCCAGAACCACTGGAGCCTTTGAAGTGAACAATGGATCCTCAAGAACCGCAAGACCCTTTTCAAGGACCAGCTACGAGGTCATTTTCAAGCACCAAACCCCCTGACAAACTTGTAGAACCAGAAGACCTCTTGTTGCCTCCAACCTCTTGCTGCCTCCAACCTCTTGTTGCCTCCAACCTCTTGTTGCCTCCAACCTCTTGTTGCCTCCAACCTCTTGTTGCCTCCAACCTCTTGCTTGTGTGCAACATTATAAATAGTAGTAAACAGTGAGCTGCCTGTCAGCACAACATAGCGGTCACCACCAAACGTTGTGTATAAGACTATATATATATATATATATATATATATATATATATATATATATATATATATATATATATATATATATATATATATATGAATGTACTACAATATAATTTTGTTTGGCTGGCCATATTCCATTTGCGTTAAAAACTGCTGTCATCAGACCACTACTAAAAAAAAACACCCTGGATCCAGAGGTTTTTTCCAACTACAGGCCCATTTCAAATCTTCCATTTCTGTCCAAAGTTCTAGAAAAGGCAGTTGCAGCACAACTTCACAATCATCTCAAAGACAATAACCTTTTCGAGAAGTTTCAGTCTGGTTTCCGCCCTGGCCATAGCACTGAAACAGCCTTGGTCAGGGTCACAAATGACCTCATGATGGCAGCAGATACCGGTTCCCCATCTCTACTCATCCTCCTGGACCTAACAGCTGCTTTTGATACAATTGACCATAACATCCTCCTTCACCATCTGAAATACACTATTGGTCTCTCTGATAAAATACATAACTGGTTCACCTCATATCTATCCGACAGAACGGACTACGTTACCCTGGGCAAAGCAAAATCATACACCCACAACGTCACCTGCGGTGTCCCCCAGGGCTCAGTGCTGGGCCCCACTCTGTTCACCCTCTATCTGCTTCCCCTGGGTAATATAATCAGCAGGCATGGGGTATCCTACCACTGCTATGCTGATGACACACAGCTCTATATGGAGGACAACCCCCACTTCTTCTGATTCCCACTCTATATCCACACTCGCCACCTGCCTGGAGGACATAGAGACATGGATGAAACTCAATTTTCTTCAGCTAAACAGTTCAAAAACAGAAGCCATCCTAGTTGGCACACCACATCAACTCCGCTCTTCCATCATCACTTGCATTACCTTCTCGGGTCAAAACGTCCCACTCTCCACATCTGTCACCAACCTTGGTGTTAAAATGGACTCCAATCTCACTTTTGACACCCACATCAAACACCTCCGCAAGACAGCTTTCTATCACCTCAGGAACATCGCCAAACTCCGTCCAACACTCACCCAGATGCAGAGAAACTTGTCCATGCCTTTGTATCATCCAGGCTGGATTACTGTAATGCTCTCCTCACCGGAATCTCAAACAAGAACATCCAGAGATTACAATATATCCAGAACAGCGCTGCCAGGATCCTGCTAAGAGTCCGTAAATATGATCACATCACCCCCGTTCTGAAATCATTACACTGGCTCCCCATCCCACACAGAATTGAGTACAAGCTCTCCCTCCTCACTCATCAGTGCATTCATGAACATGCTCCCCAATACCTGAAAGAACTGCTCACCCCCCAGACCTCCTCATTTAACCTCCGTTCTTCAACCAACAACACACTCCAAGTCCCCAGAACCAAGCTCCGCACTATGGGAGACCGGGCCTTCTTCTGTGCAGCTCCGAGGATGTGGAACACCCTCCCTGAACATCTGAGGGCCCCACAGACTGCAGAGGCTTTTAAGCGTGACCTGAAAACTCACCTTTTTAAGAAAGCTTACTGCTAAAATATCTTTTATGGGCTTTGCTTTTAAATATATCTTAAAATGTTAGCTTTTTTATTGTTTTTATTCTGCTCTTAGCACTTTGAGATTGCTCAAATATGAAGTGCAATATAAATGCAATGTATTATTATTATTATTATTATTATTAAACACACTAAAATATATAGTTATACTTCTTTATTTCACACAGATGTTTTAACAGCATGACCCCAGAGTGTGACGTGTCTCACAGAACGTCTCCCAGCCGGTTGCTACGCCGACGAGCCTCCGCCGTGCGGCTCAGCTCCCGCCGCCGGTCCGTCCGCCAGCCGGCAGTTGAACTGCTGCCTGAAGGCGTCCAGCAGGTGAGGGACGGCCTCCTCCACGCCGACGTCCCTCTGCAGCTCGGCGCTCAGCGACGTCACCCCTTTACCCACAATGCCGCATGGCACCACGTGGCTGAACCACGACATGTCGGTGTTGCAGTTCAGAGCCAAGCCGTGAGACGTCACGAAGCGGCCGCAGTGGATTCCTGCAAAGAGACATTGAGAGGTTTCGGTAGGAGGACTTCAACCCTCCAGCTGCAGGAAGCTGAGCTTCTTCAATGTCAATTATTTCCCTTCATCTTAAAGAATTGACCACATTTAACCAAACGATTCAAATCAACTCTGCGGCGTCTCCGCGGCGTCGTACCGACGGCACAGATCTTGTTGTCTCCGACCCAGACGCCGGTGTGAGGAGACGTGGACGCTGCAAGACCAAACCGGCTGCAGGTGGAGATGATGGTCTTCTCCAGCTCAGAGACGTACCAGCGGACACTCTGCGTGCACAGAACATGCGTTATTACACGTTAATACGCGTTATTACACATTATTACAGACATTATTGCACATTGAAGTCAAACCTTCTTGAAGCTGCCCAGGTGGAGGACCGGGTAGCAGACCAGCTGTCCCGGCCCGTGGAAGGTGATGAGGCCTCCTCGGTTGGTGCGCTGCACGTCGGCCCCCAGCAGGCGCAGGCGTTCCAGCAGGAGGGCCGGGTAGGGCTGGTGGCGGATCCCGGTGGTGTAGACCGGAGGGTGCTGGCACAGCAGAAGAGTGTGAGCTGGACCGGACCGATGCCGGTTCACGTAGAACTGCTGCAGCCGCAGAGCCTCCTGGTAGGAGACCAGGCCCAGACGCACCACCTCCACCACCGGCCTGCCGCCCTGCATCCAACACCTGAACCAGACCAGCAGACCAGCAGACCAGCAGACCAGGACTGGTCACACAGAGCAAAGCAGCAGGTCAATCAGGTGTCCTGAGGAGGGTTCAGGGACAAAACATGAACAGATTCAAATAAACACTAATTAACACCATTGAGCAGGTTCACCTAGATTTAGGACAATAAAGAACTTGATTTATAATTCAGTTTTACACATTATTAATCATTGTCTCATGGTTTAATGGCTTACCTTTTTAAAGGATTTTAATTTATTCAGTTCAAGTTAATTGATATATTACAATATAGTATAATATTATATCAATGAACTGCTTATCTGCAGTTTAACTGGTAAAAAAGACACTGTATACCAAATAGTATTAACTCCATTTAAGAATTCCTAGCACTTCTTTTCGTGTTACTTGGTCAACATTGATGGAGTTCAACCCCTCAAAAACGCCATTAATATTATTTTAATTCTAAGTTTACAGGTAAATATATGAAAATATACATATATGTTTTGTATATGTTTTAAATAAACGTTCAATATTTCATATGTATGTATACAGAACGTGTCCGGTTTGAATCCCGGGAAGTCTGTCGTCAGTCTGTCGTCAGGTGTTCCGGACGTGGCCGCTCCGGCTCGTGTCACTGCTCTCCGCCATTGTTGTTGTGGGTCTTCTTTCTTCCTGGACTGTAACATTATCTACTTCCGGTTTCAGCAGCACTCCGCAGCCGCCTGCTGATCCGAAACACTTTTCATTGTTATTCATTAAATGTGTTTATTAATTTCATGACAAGGTGTTTGAGGATGTAAAATTGTTAGTTGTTGTTAAAATGTTAGTCAACGTCTGAAGTCCTACCGGAGTGTGACGTCAGAGGACTTCCGGCCCCGCGGTTGGCGGCAGGGCGGGGTTTGTTTTGAGAGCGAGAAGACTCACCAGGCAAGATGGCGGCCGCAGGGTCCGCCGAACGGCCCGGGACACCGGCCAGCGGCGAGCCCCGCTGCTGGCCCGCAGCTGGGCGCGGGTCCCGGTCCAGTCCGCCGGAGAACGAGCCGAAGAGGTGCGTGGGCGGGCGGCCCGGTGACAGCCCGCCCTCCGGCCGACGAGCACAGAGGCGCCCCGGCAGTGGAGAGCTGCTCCGGAGGAGCAGCGAGCCCGAGAGGAGCAGCAGCGGGGCGGGCAGGAGGGATCGCAACACCCCAAGAGGTCAGTGGGGTACCGGGGAGGCGGCGCTCATAACCCGCCGTGGCAGCTCAGCCCGCCGGGTACTTTTAACCAGGAGGTCATGAACCTGCAGGAGGAACTGACCTCCAGTCAGCTGAGTGGGCCCACATGAATCAGACCAGCAGTAAGAACTGACCTCCAGTCAGCTGAGTGGGCCCACATGATTCAGACCAGCAGTAAGAACTGACCTACAGTCAGCTGAGTGGGCCCACATGAATCAGACCAGCAGTAAGAACTGACCTCAGAACTCACTGGGTTCTAGTGCTGGAGGACAAGTCCTAACATGTTGTCTGTAGAGGAGCTGATGTACAACTACAATATTACAATAATCCAGTAAGTAAAGTATTAAACCAGTACTGCAATATAACTCTAATATTACTCCAGTACTCTGGCTAGAAGTAGGAGATGAGGTTCCTCTAGGAGCCTTAGAGAGAGAGGAAGGAGATGAGGGTCCTCTAGGAGACTTAGCGATAGAGGAAGGAGATGAGGGTCCTCTAGGAGCCTTATAGATAGAGGAAGGAGACGAGGGTCCTCTAGGAGCCTTAGAGATAGAGGAAGGAGACGAGGTTCCTCTAGGAGCCTTAGGAAGGAGACAAGGTTCCTCTAGGAGCCTTAGCGATAGAGGAAGGAGATGAGGTTCCTCTAGGAGCCTTAGGAAGGAGATGAGGTTCCTCTAGGAGCCTTAGAGATAGAGGAAGGAGATGAGGTTCCTCTAGGAGCCTTAGAGATAGAGGAAGGAGGTGAGGTTCCTCTAGGAGCCTTAGAGATAGAGGAAGGAGGTGAGGTTCCTCTAGGAGCCTTAGAGATAGAGGAAGGAGATGAGGTTCCTCTAGGAGCCTTAGAGATAGAGGAAGGAGATGAGGTTCCTCTAGGAGCCTTAGAGATAGGGTCAGGAGCTCTTATATGTAGATCCTATTGTTATTGTCATTGTTTGTGTTCATGTCTTGTGTCCTCCTGTCCTCCAGAGGGCGCTGTGTCTCTGGTCCTCAAAGGCTGTGACGTTTCATCCGGAGCTGCCGGCAAACGCAAGGTGCGTACGCAGCGCATTCAGCTCGGGGTCAAGTGCCTTGCCCAAGGACACATCGGCTAGGGCAGTGTGCGGGGATCGGACCTGAAACCACCGACCCACTTTCGTCCCTTCTGCGACTGGAGTCAGTGAACGCAGCAGCGTGCGGTGCGTTCACTGACTGTGGGTGGTTTGTGTTTCAGGTGGCGTCTAATGAAAGAGACAAGATGAAGACGAGCTACAAGGACGAGTCAGGCCGACACGATGAAGAGCAGGTACGGCACGACATTTATACATATATACACACATGAATACATACATACATGAATACATATACATGTATATACATACATACATATACATGTATATACATACACACATGAATACATACATACATGAATACATATACATGTTTATACACACATGAATACATATACATGTATATACATACACACATGAATACATACATACATGAATACATATACATGTTTATACACACATGAATACATACAAACATGAATACATATACATGTAAATACATACATACATGTACATGTATATACATACATACATGAATACATATATATGTATATACACACATGAATACATACAAACATGAATACATATACATGTATATACATACATACATGAATACATACATATATATATATATATATATTACCGTGGTATCGAAATTGGTATCGAGAATCGTGTTATTTTACTGGTATCGGTATCGAATTTTTGGTATCGTGACACCCCTAGTCTGACCCCTGATGAGGCGTGTGACCCCTGATGAGGCGTCTGACCCCTGATGAGGCGTCTGACCCCTGATGAGGCGTCTGACCCCTGATGAGGCGTCTGACCCCTGATGAGGCGTCTGACCCCTGATGAGGCGTCTGACCCCTGATGAGGCGTCTGACCCCTGATGAGGCGTCTGACCCCTGATGAGGCGTCTGACCCCTGATGAGGCGTCTGACCCCTGATGAGGCGTGTGACCCCTGATGAGGCGTCTGACCCCTGATGAGGCGTCTGACCCCTGATGAGGCGTCTGACCCCTGATGAGGCGTCTGACCCTTGATGAGGCGTCTGACCCCTGATGAGGCGTCTGACCCCTGATGAGGCGTCTGACCCCTGATGAGGCGTCTGACCCCTGATGAGGCGTCTGACCCCTGAGGGCAGAACTCAAGCGGTTCTCGTGGTTCTTGCTCTGCAGCATCAGTCCGACTCTGAGAACGAGGAGCCGGTCAGCAGGAGGGTCAGAAACATCTCGGCCTCCATAAGGAAAACCAAAAGCTGCGCCGCCGTCTCCAGGTGAGCTCGGCGACTTCACGGTGTCACGTCGCCGCCCTGAGCCCGGCTGACCGTGTGCTTCTTCTCCAGCGGCGCTCAGAGGAGCCACAGCTGCAGCGCACCGGTGGAGGAGCGAGGGGGCAAGAGCAGGGCCGGCCCCTGGGCCCTGGCGGCCCGCGTGAGTGACCAGCAGAGAGAATATAGCGTAAACACATGAAGCATATACTTCTATACAACCAGAGGAGTCGCCCCCTGATGGTCATGAGAGGGAATGCAGCTCTAACACATGAAGCATATACTTCTATACAACCAGAGGAGTCGCCTCCTGGTGGTCAGGAGAGGTAATGCAGCTTTACACATGAAGCATATACTTCTATACAACCAGAGGAGTCGCCCCCTGATGGTCATGAGAGGGAATGCAGCTCTAACACATGAAGCATATACTTCTATACAACCAGAGGAGTCGCCCCCTGATGGTCATGAGAGGGAATGTAGCTTTACACATGAAGCATATACTTCTATACAACCAGAGGAGGCGCCTCCTGGTGGTCAGGAGAGAGAATGCAGCTTTACACATGAAGCATAGACTTCTATACAACCAGAGGAGTCGCCCCCTGGTGGTCGGGAGGGAGAATGTAGCCTTTACACATGAAGCAGAGACTTCTATACAACCAGTTTATTTCTCCTTATCCGCTGCGTGGCAGAACCTGAAGGTGTGTCCTCTCTCTCCTGCAGGTGGGCATCAGTCACAGCTACGCAGCAGGAATCCTTCTCTCCTCGGAGAACAGCCGCTCCGTCTCGGCTCCGGTCCCCGCCGACCGCCGGCTCGCCTGGCATGCCGTCGTCTCGTCGGCGATACCCGTGGGCGTCGCCCCCCCGTCCCGCCCCGAGCGCTCCATCAGCCCCGAGAGCAACGACAGCATCTCCGAAGAACTCAACCACTTCAAACCCATCGTCTGCTCGCCGTGCACGCCGCCTAAACGTCTGCCGGACGGACGTCTGCTGGAGCCCACCATCGTGAAGTCCACGCCCAGGAACTTGAGCCGCGGCCTGCAGAAGGCCACCAGCTACGAGGCCAGTCCCGCCGTCCTGCAGAAGTGGAGGCAGATAGAACTCGACCGCCAGAGCCTCAAGGTGAACTCCAAGGCCACGCTGACGAGCCCCGTCAACGAGCTCCACGACAAGAGCGCTGGGGGCGAGGACGCCAGGAGGCGCGCCGGAGGCAGCATGAGGGCCGCCAACAAGAGGAGGCTGCTGTTCGAGCCTCCGGCCGGAGACGCCGACTCCTTCCAGAAACAGTCCGTGAAGATCCGCGTCCCGGCCATCCGCTACAGCACCGAGGCCACTTTCAGAGGGAGTTCGGACTCAGAGCCGACGGGCGGCGCTCCCGAATCCGGCAGCGGAGGATCGATATTCAGCCGAAAACAGTCTTTCTCACCGTATGCTAAGAATTCTGGTTTCCAGTCCTGTAAATTTGTGCCAAAGGACTCGCAGAGTCCGAGGAAGGAGTCCGACAGTAGCCTCCACAACCAGTCTACCTCAAGGAGGGGCAAGAAGCGGGAACAGAAGACCAAACACCTGAACTCGGAACGGGACTCGGACCTGAAGAGGAGCCGGTCCGCCAGCCAGGAGGCCTTTGACGAGCACTACGTACGTCAGATCCAGCAGGAGCGCCAGGACCGAGCCATCGCCCTGAAGCTGCAGAGACAGTTCGACCGCGAGAACCAGACCGCCAGCCGCCGGAGGAGCCCCGACAAGTACTTTCTGCGGTCCTGGATGTCCAACCAGAACCAGCGCAGGAGGCGTGGCCTGAGGAGATCACGGCGAATCAACAAGAAGCACTAGAGAACGAGTCGTCTGCCAAATCGGCACAAGGACGGACAGGAAGAGCTTCATTTATGCAACGTGACGAAAGGTTTGATTGTTTTTACACTGCGGCAAACTTTGAGCGTCATTTAAAACTCTGTTGAGGAAAAGGACGTGAACTGAACTTGTATCTGATCTTTTCACCAGCAAATCACCAAAAACTGAATGAGTCAGCTGTGGGCTGGAATCTTAACTCTCTCTAAATTGGAGGTCTGGGGTCTTCAGGGTTCCTGGAGGTCCGTACTCTTCAATGGTAGAGCATTTTCAGTGATTCCTGAAGGTCTGGGGTCTTCAGGCTATTACTGAATGTCTGTAGGGCTTCAAAGGTCCCTGGAGTCTTTAGGGGCCCAGTTTCTGCTCCCACTATGTTACTGGTCTACCTCTGCTGACGGTCTTCCAGTCTGAATGTTTGTTGGAGCTTCTTTTAGCGCTTTGGAGCTATAGATTCTGGACTCTGGTCTGTGGCCGCCGAAGCTCATCGGTATTGTGGTCTCAGAGCTGTTTCACAAACCGGTGTGACCCGGGAGAGACGAGTCATGGGCGTTCCGTCTGTAAACCAAAGCTTTAAGAAGAGTTGATGTGTTCCATCTGAAGCAGCATTCACCAGTTGTTTCAGATCCCTTCAACCAAACGGTTCCCATGGAAACATAAGAGATGTGACTTCATGGATCAATACATAGATAACTTGAGTCCAGAGTAATATCTGGTGGCGCAGCGCACAGACCACGCGTCTTGAGTTCGGTCTCATTTGGCGAAAATGTGTTTCTTCACCGTGGCTGTGATGCTCTGCTCACGTATACAACCGTCATCACCATGGAGATGAACGGTGGCTTCAAGACCTCCAGCTGTGGGTCTGAGACTGTGTGACGCTCTGGAGAGAGGCAGAGCTGCAGACTGAAGAGAACACTACGCGCGCACGTAGGGAAACCAGTAGGTCTGAAAACCAGTGGGTTTGAAACCAGTGGGTTTGGGTCAGCCAGGAGCTGCTGGTGCTGAGGGCGGCGTCGGTCCGGCCTGCGGTGACGTAAACCGTCGTGTTGCCTCGGAGACCAGCGGCTCCCCAGCGCGTCCTCACAGGGCGACCAACACAACAATAATAACAACAACAACACGGACAGTCTGTCATCACAGGGCGACCAACACAACAATAATAACAACAACACGGACAGTCTGTCATCACAGGGCGACCAACACAACAACAACAACAACAACAACACGGACAGTCTGTCATCACAGGGCGACCAACACAACAATAATAACAACAACAACACGGACAGTCTGTCATCACAGGGCGACCAACACAACAATAATAACAACAACACGGACAGTCTGTCATCACAGGGCGACCAACACAACAACAACAACAACACGGACAGTCTGTCATCACAGGGCGACCAACACAACAATAACAACAACAACACGGACAGTCTGTCATCACAGGGCGACCAACACAACAATAATAACAACAACAACACGGACAGTCTGTCATCACAGGGCGACCAACACAACAATAATAACAACAACACGGACAGTCTGTCATCACAGGGCGACCAACACAACAATAACAACAACAACACGGACAGTCTGTCATCACAGGGCGACCAACACAACAACAACAACACGGACAGTCTGTCATCACAGGGCGACCAACACAACAATAATAACAACAACAACACGGACAGTCTGTCATCACAGGGCGACCAACACAACAATAATAACAACAACACGGACAGTCTGTCATCACAGGGCGACCAACACAACAACAACAACAACACGGACAGTCTGTCATCACAGGGCGACCAACACAACAATAATAACAACAACACGGACAGTCTGTCATCACAGGGTGACCAACACAACAATAATAACAACAACACGGACAGTCTGTCATCACAGGGCGACCAACACAACAACAACAACACGGACAGTCTGTCATCACAGGGCGACCAACACAACAATAATAACAACAACACGGACAGTCTGTCATCACAGGGCGACCAACACAACAATAATAACAACAACACGGACAGTCTGTCATCACAGGGCGACCAACACAACAACAACAACACGGACAGTCTGTCATCACAGGGCGACCAACACAACAATAATAACAACAACACGGACAGTCTGTCATCACAGGGCGACCAACACAACAATAATAACAACAACACGGGCGGTCTGTCATCACAGGGCGACCAACACAACAACAACACGGGCGGTCTGTCATCACAGGGCGACCAACACAACAACAACAACAACACGGACAGTCTGTCATCACAGGGCGACCAACACAACAACAACACGGGCGGTCTGTCATCACAGGGCGACCAACACAACAATAATAACAACAACACGGACAGTCTGTCATCACAGGGCGACCAACACAACAATAATAACAACAACACGGACAGTCTGTCATCACAGGGCGACCAACACAACAATAATAATAACAACAACACGGACAGTCTGTCATCACAGGGCGACCAACACAACAACAACAACAACAACACGGACAGTCTGTCATCACAGGGCGACCAACACAACAACAACAACAACAACACGGACAGTCTGTCATCACAGGGCGACCAACACAACAACAACAACAACACGGACAGTCTGTCATCACAGGGCGACCAACACAACAACAACACGGGCGGTCTGTCATCACAGGGCGACCAACACAACAACAACACGGGCGGTCTGTCATCACAGGGCGACCAACACAACAACAACACGGGCGGTCTGTCATCACAGGGCGACCAACACAACAACAACACGGGCGGTCTGTCATCACAGGGCGACCAACACAACAACAACACGGACGGTCTGTCATCACAGGGCGACCAACACAACAACAACACGGGCGGTCTGTCATCACAGGGCGACCAACACAACAACAACACGGGCGGTCGGTCATGTGACCTCCGCCTCTCCCTTCATGCTCCAGAGATTTCCCGCTATTGACGAGATACAAGACACGTCACGGATCAGAGACAGGTCCGATAAAAGAATAACACGTCATTTAAATCAAAAATATTTTTATATTAATTTCAAACTTTTCATAATTGAAAATGAAAAACATTTTATTTATTTATTGTAAATGGCCCGTCTGCAGTACCTTCGTGGTGGGCGATTCAGCGGCCCAGGCTTTGGGAATCGCTGAATCAGAGGATTAAAGAACTCTGAAAGTCCATGTTTCACGAGCATGTTTCATCATGTTTCACCATGTTTCACCATGTTTCACCATGTTTCTTGGCCATGTTTCACCATGTTTCACCATGTTTCACCATGTTTCATCATGTTTCACCATGTTTCACAATGTTTCACCATGTTTCTTGGCCATGTTTCACCATGTTTCTTGGCCATGTTTCACCATGTTTCACCATGTTTCACCATTTTTCTTGGCCATGTTTCACCATGTTTCACCATGTTTCTTGGCCATGTTTCACCATGTTTCACCATGTTTCTTGGCCATGTTTCACCATGTTTCACCATGTTTCACCATGTTTCTTGGCCATGTTTCACCATGTTTCACCATGTTTCTTGGCCATGTTTCACCATGTTTCACAATGTTTCTTGGCCATGTTTCACCATGTTTCTTGGCCATGTTTCACCATGTTTCACAATGTTTCACCATGTTTCTTGGCCATGTTTCACTATGTTTCACCATGTTTCACCATGTTTCATGGCCATGTTTCACCATGTTTCATGGTCATGTTTCACCATGTTTCACCATGTTTCATGGCCATGTTTCACCATGTTTCACCATGTTTCATGGTCATGTTTCACCATGTTTCACCATGTTTCTTGGCCATGTTTCACCATGTTTCACCATGTTTCTTGGCCATGTTTCACCATGTTTCTTGGTCATGTTTCACCATGTTTCTTGGCCATGTTTCACCATGTTTCTTGGCCATGTTTCACAATGTTTCACCATGTTTCTGGGCCATGTTTCACCATGTTTCTTGGCCATGTTTCACCATGTTTCACCATGTTTCTTGGCCATGTTTCACCATGTTTCACCATGTTTCACCATGTTTCTGGGCCATGTTTCACCATGTTTCTTGGCCATGTTTCACCATGTTTCTTGGCCATGTTTCACCATGTTTCTTGGCCATGTTTCACCATGTTTCTTGGCCATGTTTCACAATGTTTCACCATGTTTCTTGGCCATGTTTCACCATGTTTCTTGGCCATGTTTCACCATGTTTCACCATGTTTCTTGGCCATGTTTCACCATGTTTCTTGGCCATGTTTCACCATGTTTCTTGGCCATGTTTCACCATGTTTCACCAAGAAGAAGAAGAAGAAGTGGACGTGTCGTCTGAGCCGGTTGAGATGAGTTTGTTGTAGGAGCAACAGATTGAAGTCCTTCAGGTACCGGCAGTACTTCAACGTGAGCGCTGCTTCACGTCGTCTTTGACGGTCAAGTAGTGACATCATCATGTTGAGACGCTTCAGTCAGGAGGAGTGGCCTCCTGTTGTTGTTGTTGTTGACAGAGTATTACTCTTTTTTAAACTCCAACACTGATATGCACATTTTATAATGTCGCTGAGTGCCAAACGATTAGATAATCACACACACACACACACGTACGTCTACACAGACACAGCTACACCCACACACACAGAAACACAGGTATACAGATATATACACATTAAATATCTAATATAATAAATACTGCTTATAATAACCATGTTTCTCAGTTCATGTTTGGTAGAATAGAGCTGGTGTCTTTTGTTTTGCCAAAATCTTCTGATAATAATAATAGTATCTGAACACAATTTTAACAGCTGATCGTGGGTTTTGAATTGAGTATTTAGTGATAAGCGACCTCGGGTGACTTCTTCATCAAAGTTCAACATGACATCACACGGCGTGTAGCAGGCGCTGTTATCCAAAGTGACTCGCAGGAAGTGAATCGACCGAGAGAACAAACTCAGAACTACAAGAAAACAGGAAGTCACATTTCTACAAGAAACTTCTCTTATGGGACGATAGAAAAAGTTAAACTAAATAAACCGTTTCAGAGCTCATGAGAATATTCATAAACATCTGTAAATAAGATGCAATAAAGAAACCTTAATCTGCACAATTTTATAAGAAATGTTTATAAGTTCATCTCATTTTTTTTCAAAGTTCAATGTTTCACTTTTTACTGTTAAAGTGTTTATCTTCAACACTAAATACTCTAATAATAAACCAGTGCTTTATTATGATAATGTGAACAAACTCATGTTTACAATAATTTGTTGACACAAAAGAAATAGCAACTGCTTATCACTCATTAATCTACATGTCATTACTACATATTATTACTACCTGTACAATATACATGATGAATGTACTTTTAACTAGGGAAATAATCGGGATTTTGATGATGTCACTCCCCGTTATCAGACGTGCATCGACAGGGTGCAAAACATTATGGGCGTGGCAAACAAACTCGGAAGCATGAAATGACAACACCGGTTTAAAGCATATAGTGTTGAATCATGTGAATCCAGCATTACAACTAATAACGGTTATAAATATTGATACATATATTTATATCATGACTTATGTAATTGTTTCAAAGTAAGACATTCAACATATTTCTCTTTTGTGAAATATGGTCACTTTAGTGTTTTACGTCATTTTATTTGTGTTTATTTGTGATTCGTGTGCGAGGAAACAAAAAGAGCGAACGCGATGACGTCAGGTATCACGTGGCCTTCAGACGCCGGCGAGAGCCAATCAAATGTATCCAAGTCACAGACCCACGTTCGGAGTGGAAGACAAGATGGCGGCTGCGAGGAACGGAAAGAGCGGACTGCTGGAGAAGGTGAGGCGGCGGCGGCGCGCGAGCGGCCGAAGGGGAGACCCCAGACCCGGCGTGGTGCCTGTCTCCACCCGGAGAGCGCTGCAGTTAGCCCGCGAGGCTAACGCGAGCTAACTGCTCCTGTGTGTGTGTGTGTGTGTGTGTGTGTGTGTGTGTGTGTGTGTGTGTGTGTGTGTGTGTGTGTGTGTGTGTGTGTGTGTGTGTGTGTGTGTGTGTGTGTGTGTGTGTGTGTGTGTGTGTGTGTGTGTGTGTGTGTGTGTGTGTGTGTGTGTGTGTGTGTGTGTGTGTGTGTGTGTGTGTGTGTGTGTGTGTGTGTGTGTGTGTGTGTGTGTGTGTGTGTGTGTGTGTGTGTGTGTGTGTGTGTGTGTGTGTGTGTGTGTGTGTGTGTGTGTGTGTGTGTGTGTGTGTGTGTGTGTGTGTGTGTGTGTGTGTGTGTGTGTGTGTGTGTTTTCCAGTGGAGGATCGATGAGAAGCCGGTGAAGATCGATAAATGGGACGGAGCCGCCGTGAAGAACTCCCTGGATGACGCTGCAAAGAAGGTGAGCTTTTATTTTGAAAGGTTTTCTCCTTTCAATATCTGGTCCATACCCAGTGGGTCCCTAACCGGTGCGTCCTCAGGTGCTGCTGGAGAAGTTCGGCTACGTGGAGAGCTTCGCGCTGGTGGACGGCCGGCTGGCCGTGTGCACCGTGTCCTGCCTGTTCGCCATGCTGGCGCTGGTCTGGGACTTCCTGCACCCCTTCCCCGAGTCCCGGCCGGTGCTGGCCTGCTGCGTCGTCTCATATCCTTCTGGCCTTGGGTCCTGTAGGGGCCCTGTTGTGGTCTCAGGTCCTGTAGGGGCCCTGTTGTGGTCTCGCGTCCTGTAGGGGCCCTGATGTGGCCTCGGGTCCTGTAGTGGTTCCTTAACCCCCCCCCACGTACTTCATCATGATGGGGGTCCTGACCCTCTACACGTCCTACAAGGAGAAGAACATCTTCCTGGTGTCCCTGCAGAAGGATCCTTCTGGACTTGACCCGGACCACATGTGGCAGCTCTCCTCCTCCCTCAAACGGTCTGACTACCCAGCATGCACTCTGATGATGGACACTATGTCTTTATACTTTGTGTTTATGCATCCCAGCTAACTTGCGTGTACTCTTGTGTCCTCTGTACTCTTTTGTCCTCTGTACTCTTGTGTCCTCTGTGTACTCTTGTGTACTCACGTGTACTCAGGTTCGATGACCAGTACTCCCTCAGAGTCTCCTTCTCTGAAGGTCGCTGGAGGAACTTCCGTGAGGCGGAGTTCACAAAGTCTGTGTCGACGTTCTTCGACGACAGCGGGACATTGTCCATGGACCGCTTCGAGAAGGACGTCTCGGGTCTGCACGACACGCTGGCCTCGGACAAGAAGAGCAACTGAGGTCAGGACTCACGGTCCACCCCACAGTCGCCCCACGGTCCACACAACGTCCACCCCACGGTTGCCCCACGGTCCACACAACGTCCACCCCACGGTCACCCCACGGTCACCCCACGGTCGCCCCACGGTCCACACAACGTCCACCCCACGGTCACCCGGTCCACTGCGTCCACCCCACGGTCGCCCCACGGTCCACACAACGTCCACGGTCCCCACGTCGTCCACGTCACGGTCCACCCAGTCGTCCACCCCACGGTCCACTAACGTCCCCACGGTCGCCCGGTCCAATAACGTCCACCCCACGGTCACTCCACGGTCCAGTCGCCCCACGGTCCACTAGCGTCCACCCCACGGTCGCCCCACGGTCCACCACGGTCACCCACGTCGCCCACGGTCCACACAACGTCCACCACGGTTGCCCCACGGTCCTAACGTCCACCCCACGGTCGCCCCACGGTCCACACAACGTCCACTCCACGGTCGCCCCACGGTCCACACAACGTCCACCCCACGGTCGCCCCACGGTCGCCCCACTGTCCACACAACGTCCACCCCACGGTCGCCCCACGGTCCACGCAACGTCCACCCCACGGTCGCCCCACGGTCGCCCCACTGTCCACTGGCAACGTCCACCACGGTCGCCCCACGGTCCACACAACGTCCACCCCACGGTCGCCCCACGGTCCACGCAACGTCCACCCCACGGTCGCCCCACGGTCGCCCCACTGTCCACACAACGTCCACCCCACGGTCGCCCCACGGTCCACCCCACGGTCACCCCACGGTCGCCCCACGGTCCACACAACGTCCACCCCACGGTCGCCCCACGGTCCACGCAACGTCCACCCCACGGTCGCCCCACGGTCGCCCCACTGTCCACACAACGTCCACCCCACGGTCGCCCCACGGTCCACACAACGTCCACCCCACGGTCGCCCCACGGTCCACACAATGTCCACACAACGTCCACTCCACGGTCGCCCCACGGTCCACACAACGTCCACCCCACGGTCGCCCCACGGTCCACACAACGTCCACCACACGGTCCACACAACGTCCACCACACGGTCGCCCCACGGTTCACCCCACGGTCCACCACACGGTCGCCCCACGGTCGCCCCACGGTCCACCCCACGGTCCACACAACGTCCACCCCACGGTCGCCCCACGGTCTACCCCGTGGTCGCCCCACGGTCCACACAACGTCCACCCCACGTTCGCCCCACGGTCCACCCCACGGTCCACCCACGGTCCACACGTCTACCCCACCACACAGTCCACCCCATGGTCCACACAATGTCCACCCCACGGTCGCCTCACGGTCCACACAACGTCCACCACACGGTCGCCTCACGGTCCACACAACGTCCACCCCACGGTCACTCCACGGTCGCCCCACGGTCCACACAACGTTCGCCCCACGGTCCACACAACGTCCACCACACGGGCGCCCCACGGTCCACACAACGTCCACCCCACGGTCGCCCCACGGTCCACACAACGTCCACCCCACGGGCGCCCCACGGTCCACACAACGTTCGCCCCACGGTCCACACAACGTCCACCCCACGGTCGCCCCACGGTCCACACAACGTCCACCACACGGTCGCCCCACGGTCCACACAACGTCCACCCCACGGTCGCCCCACGGTCGCCCCACGGTCTACCCCATGGTCGCCCCACACAACGTCCACCCCACGTTCGCCCCACGGTCCACCCACGGTCCACACTTCTACCCCACCACACAGTCCACCCCATGGTCCACACAATGTCCACCACACAGTCGCCTCACGGTTCACCCCACGGTCCACCACACGGTCGCCCCACGGTCGCCCCACGGTCGCCCCACGGTCCACCCCACGGTCCACACAACGTCCACCCCACGTTCGCCCCACGGTCCACCCCACGGTCCACCCACGGTCCACACGTCTACCCCACCACACAGTCCACCCCATGGTCCACACAATGTCCACCCCACGGTCGCCCCACGGTCCACACAACGTCCACCACACGGTCGCCCCACGGTCCACACAACGTCCACCCCACGGTCCACACAACGTCCACCCCACGGTCGCCCCACGGTCGCCCCACGGTCTACCCCATGGTCGCCCCACGGTCCACACAACGTCCACCCCACGGTCCACCCCACCCCACGGTCCACTCACGGTCGCCCCACGGTCCACACAACGTCCACCCCACCACATGGTCCACCCCACTACATGGTCCACCCCACAGTCCACCCAACGGTCCACACAATGTCCACCCCACAGTCCACCCCACAGTCCACCCAACGGTCCACACAATGTCCACCCCACCCCGCGGTCGCCCCACGGTCCACACAACGTCCACCACACGGTCCACCCCACCCCACGGTCCACCCCACCACACGGTCGCCCCACGGTCCACCTCATGGGTCGCCCCATGTCACACACGGTCACGTGACATTCAGATGAGCTACTGATCACTTATTGATGTTTCTGTCTTCCAGCTCCTTTTAGACTCCGCCTCCATAACGTCTCTTAAATTACAACAAACCCTTTGGACCAATCACATTGTGACATCACTGGTGGGCGGAACCGACTCAGCTGTGAGGTCACCAGGTGGAAGGGAGCTGTCTGATTGGTCCCAGAAGGTTCAACAAGAGAAACCAAAGCATTTTTGTTTGTCTGCAATGATTAGCATCTGTGAGTGTAGCTGACAACAAGAAGTGGAACCTTTACTTTGAAGGCTGCCTGGTTATTGCTCTGTACTGTATGTGTGTGTGGGGGGAAACATTAAAGATGGGGATTGTTACAGAAACACTATGCTTTTTCTGTCCTGCACCACCTCGCTCCACCCAGCAGGTGGAGCTGCTGCTCACTTCTAATCTGACTTCCGGTCCTCAAGACCACTATTATTATAACAAACATTTTAAATGACACGTACACTCTAAAAACAAATGTTGGATTTACTTAACAAAGTTATGTCAAACGGTTGCACACAACTGTGTTGTTTAAATAGGAAAAGCAATTTACCATTAATGTGAACAACACTTATTAAGTAAATCTTACTCAATTATCTTACTTTAAATGGAGATGATATTGCTGCATTGCATAAACACAACAACATTGTTGGATTTACTGACATTACATTCGCTTTACTTAATATGGTTGAGTTCACTTTAATTAACATGATTGTGTTCACTTTATTTAATATGATTGTGTTCAATTTACTTAACACGGATGGATATTATAGATGTGGTAGGTTTGTGTTAATGCAACACCTTAGTTGTTCTGTTTAAATAAATGAGTCAAATAAATACAATTTAAGTTGCTGAAATTTCCTTATTTCCTTTTATTATACTCAAGTCTTGAAGCATTAGTGGGACTAATACAAATAAACTCAAGTGTATAATACACACACAACGTACACTAACATATAATCACTCATAATCACACACACACACACACAGACAGAGAATAGTCGCCTCACAAGCTGTGCCGCAGACAATAGAACACACATTGGGCTACACAACCCATATATCTAAGGTCTGTCCTAAGATAAAGAACCTCCTGCATTAAAGCCAGTGTATTAGCGTGCCCCTTTTCACCACAGAAGAAGAGATTTGGAGCTGACATTGTCAGACGCACACACACGTGTAACATTGCAACAACATTTTGCTGAACCAACTAAAGTTTAGGCATGTGGAGATAACATTACCAACATTACCAAAATCAAACATTTGGTGACATTTTGGTCACAATAACATTAACAGACCAACAAAATAATGTCTTGAAACTTTTGTGCCCAAAGTTTTGTCCAGCATCAGTCCACGATGCCAAAGCACTTGTTTTTGAGGACCTGCACCTTAGTGGAGAGCTTGTTCCCATCCAATCCCAGCAATACTCTCTGAAAAAACTCAAACGTGTATCTCAGGTCTTTGGGATAGCTCAGGTTCAAACTGTAGATCAGGCCAAACAGGGCTGCGCAGCCATTTGCCACATCTCGCAGGTCTTGCAGCACTGTACAGCCTTCAATGATGATGCCGACATCCTCAGGTGCATCTGTTGCCTCCGCTCCCTCATGTTCCACAACGTAGATGCCCAAAACCACTTTATCCAGTCCAGCAAAATCAACATCCTGAAAAGGTCAGAAAGAAACAGTATTAATTAAACATCTGTATATGAATTAATATTTGCAAGTGTCTTTAGAAAATAAGACTGGTAATTGTGTTTTTCTTGTCAAGAAATCGGAAAAGGGTCAAGATACACAAGGAATCTACATTATGCTATTAGGAAGTACTTGCTGGTGACAGAACTATATTGTACCATGGTGTGTAGAACGGCTTCAAAAACATTGGTTAATGGTTGTGTCAATTTGGAAAATGTGATGCTCAATTGTCATAAATAATAATAATATAATAAAGAAAATTGAAGTGCAAACAATCTTATTAATGAAAGATTTATGAAACGACAATATGAAAACAGTTTAATATTGCATTTTCTATATGAATTAGTAAAATCAAAAGCTATGGGATCCACAGTGTCATAACTTACCATGTACTTCTTAACAAGGTTGTCAGGATCTTCATTTAAGTATAGGCATAACCCTTTTAGTATACATTCCCGCCTTACTTCAATGCTTGGATTCTGTGGGAGACCAAAAACAGATGTTTACTGAACTTTAAAAAAAAGATTAATGCTTTCAGAATTTTTAACATTAGTGACAAACTAAGGAATAGATATACATTAATGAAATATAATTTAAAATTGTGTTAATGATAGATGCTCATGGGTTCATGCTTTTATAATACTATATTTGATTATATGGCTCTAAAGCATATTTTAACTTGATTCAAAGTGAAAGACCTAATAATAATAATAATAATAATAATAATAACAAGAGGGAAAGAGTTAAACAGTACCAAAAAGCTTATTTATGTAAGGAGTTAAAATCTGAGGAGTCAGGGTTTAAGGGAGAAACACACACCTGATCCATGGCTGCCATGATCTGGCTGATACTGCGTCCTGCTGCTCCTCCCTTCTTTTTGAAAACCTTCATCAGTTGGCTGGAGTAATGATCCAGTTGGGCCATAAAGGTTGACATCAGGGGGATTGTGGTAATGCGAGTGAACTCTGCATTTAGCTGCAACAGATTGAAACAGAATCTCACATGAAAAAAAAAAAAGATCTCACACTTTAAACTGGTCACATATTGTGGAAAAGTAAACATAAGCCTGTTATTGGCAATAACTGTTTAAGTGGTGAGTTAGTGGTTTGCATTTATGCTAATATACTGTGCATTGTAATACAGACAGATTGACCACATGCATGGGATTTTGTGAATTCATCTGGATCAAAACAATTACATTTATAAAGACGTATTTGGATCCACTTTTTAAAAAAATTAGAAGCTGATTAATAAATGTACAACCATTAAAATTGAACATTACCTGACTCTCAGAAAACAGGGCTGGCCATCTGTTTTTGAACTCGGCGATGAAGGGCATATCTTCAATTACTTCTCGTCTCCTATAGGCGAAGGTTTTCTCCATTTTACTGTTAATTAGCTGATGGTTGTTCTTCTTCTTCACCTCTGATGTCAGCGCTTGCCTTTCCTTCTCAAGGCTTTCTTTGGTTTCGCCTGCTGGGTAATCAGGACAGAAGTTGACCTCTGCTTTCTTTGGCTTTTTCACCTGGTTTGGACTTTGACCTGTGGCACCTCGCTTTTCTTTGACAGAGTTGATGCTCAACTCTGGACAGCCAATGTTTCTCAGTCTTGTGCGGTAGTTTGCCATTTTATACTTTAAACTAATTTTCCAGCCATAGAAGCCAGTAACTGATCCCTGCTCCTTTAAACAAGGATACTTTGTTATCAGGGCCTGGGCAACATCATCGAACTCTGAATTTGAAGGATAAACTTTGTATTTGACAATTTCTGATGCCAAACCATCAAGTATATCCGACTTGGGACTTGGACTCAAAAGAGTACCACTGTTCAGGAAGGCTTGATTGGCTCTTTCCAACTGAATCTGTACCTCATAATTAAATAGAGGAATCTGGAAATGTTGGGGCCATGGTTGGGATCTAAGGGAAGAACCTGAAGATGTAGATTCAGTGGAGGAAAGTATATCTGTGTCTGATGCTGTGGACAATGAACTGTCATTCAACCACTGTTCAACAGGTTGATGTGAGGTTGTGTCCAACTCATCTGTTGAGCAAATTACTTTAACTGTGCTCTTGTCTTTGATTTCTGAGATCTCTGTCAAGTTCACAAACTCATTGTCAAATTCAATGTCTCTGTACTGCAGTCTGATATTTCCAGGCAATCTGAAATGTCTTTTAACTTCTCCTTCGAGAGCCTCTACTGAATCTGGCATGCCATTGGGCAACGTTATTTTTGCTGCGTCTACTCCAAGTATAACTCTCAGTGCTGCAGCCATCTTGTGATCATTCTGAAAAACAAAGCACATAATAACTTTCTGACTTAACTGTCATCATCATTTGCATAACTGGAAAAAAAACATTTGAGCACATTTCATTTTCAGAAATTACCTGTCACATGTACAAATCGTTTTAAGGTCACCATCCGTAAGGATCCAACTCTGTACTCAGCCAAAGGATACTGGTCAGAAAGCTCCTTCAACTCAACCAGTGCAAACTCTCTTGTTGGATGCAACTCAAAAGCTCGATAGTGGTCTCTGTACCATGAGGTCAGTTTTTTAACGATCAGACTCAAAGAATTTCTTATGATGCACAGCTGAGTTATTTCTGCGAATTCGGGTAGACCAGCACAAGATCCATGCACAACTATCATACCCTTTTTGTATTTTATGCCATTAACAGTGACATTTTGAGCAAGGTTTACAGTAGTGATTTCAGGGTACTTCTGGGCAACTGTGTTTACAACATTCTCATTGAGGACATCAACGGGGACCTTTGTGATTTGAACAACATCCAAGGAGGAGTGTTCAGCGTCAGGACAAAGCATATGATGAGCAATCATTAACTGATGTTTTTTTGCCAATGACAAAGATACATTCCTAAAGTTATTTATATGCCTAACAACCTGCTTAAAAAAGCTGTGTTTGGCCTCGAAACGCATGGTCCATAATGACACAAGGGGACCAAAACATTTTGTCATTTCTGGATAGTGTTCCAGAAAATGATGTTTGGGCAACAACCTTTGATCTGGAAACAGTTCCTGATAACGTTGTCGATGCTCTGATATTTTGCACTCCAAGTACGCAATTGATTCTTGACTATGGACAGGTGCGACAACCAATTCAGCAATATCCTTTAAATCCAAAATCACCTGCCAAGCAGGTTCCTCATTGGGGACAAGTTTTCCTACAATTAAAGGGAGTAAACGAAGAAGACACCAATTTTCGTGGGCGTTGCCACCTACTGTGTGATTCTTTTGAAACGTTTTTGGTAACAAATGAGGGCGGTTGGTTTTATCCCCGTCTTTGTACGGAAAGGATTTGATACGATTATTAAGTTGTTCAAGACTGAACAACTTTTTAGATATAAGCACCTCAATGCACCGTGCAAGCTCGACTGGAACTATGCCCTCAAAAAGGTCATGGACAATATCTGGGGGATAACCTGTTGTCACATTAAAGTGAGAGAGACTGTTAGTTAAAATGCAAGGCTTTTTTACACCAAGGCAGTTTATCCCCTCCTCTTGAGCTGTTTTGACGTGAAGCTGGTGAACCTCCTTGGTTCTGCGCTCAAACAGTCCCGTTTTTACTTCTTGCGTCTGAATGTCAGAACGCTGAGCTGTACAAAATCGACAGAAATATTTTCCTGAAAAACTCTCTACAAATCCTGCTAGCCCATGAGCCCCCAGATTATCAGCAACAACACACTGTATGGTGCCCTTGATAAAAGACCCAAGATGTGGATTATATAGCCCTTGCTGTTCCAGAGTCACTACATCATGCAACAGAGGTTCCAATATCTTTGCGTAGCCATAAGTTTTCACATAATCACTTTTGCACAATAGCGCCAAGTAGATTGAGGAGAGAGTCGAGCTGCTACCAGGAGGTAAGTTTCCTAAAATCCAGTACACTGCACAGAGTTTGTGTTTCTTGCGTGACGTTCCCAATGGATTGCAGACCTCAAAGTCGTCAATGTAAAAACATAGAGAAATTCTTAAATCCCCACCAAAAAAAGGATTATTTTTGTGATGCTCGCCATCCTGAAAGCTTACATACTGGTTTACATTTGCAGATACGGTTGTATGATTATCAACAAGTTTTGCCTCCAGTACATACTCGACAGGTTCCACAACCTTAAATTGTTCCTTGTAGTATTGTTTGCGTTTGAAGGCAGATGACAATGGACCTCCCTTAGCTATAGCTTTTGCTAACGGATTATTAGAAGAAATTGCAACGCTGAGCTCATTAATTATGGACTGATCAACCTGGAGGTTATGCTTGTTGAAAATGTCAACAACTACACTGTGTGATAGAGGCAGTGCTGCAGAGGTAAGAATGAAATGTAACTCCTCAAGCAAGCCATCAATTGCTGAACATGCTAGATGTGAAAATACCTCTAATTTCAAAAGAACAGTTGCCAATTTCTTAATTATTGTTTCTTGCAAGTTCTCATTTGGTGTGTCACTTTCAATCAAATTCTGACAATCTAAGTCTGAAGCAGTTTCTCCAAGATCATCTGGATGGTCTTCAGATACATTATGGTCACTATTTATATAACCACCTTTCACTACTTCAGCTTTAAAGTCTTTAACTGTGCAATGTGGATGCCTCCTACTCTTGTGTGATTTGTAAGTTGTATATATATTAGTTTGAAACGTACAATTCTGAAACACACAACTTACTGTTTCATAATGTTTTAGATGGTTATAGATGTGAGAAAAGTACTCTCTACTTGATGAGATTTCACTTCCAGGGCACAAAATACATGTAAAAACTCCTATTTCTTTACTTCTATGCAACACATCAACATGACATCGACTCAGATGAGTTGTCAAAGCATTCCATGTTTTCAATGAGCATGGGCATTCATAGTATGTACATGGATATGAGTGTCTCTGACCAAAATGGCCGTGCTTCAATTTATAATGTTTTAGTAACTGGTACCTCGTAGATACAGTCTCAGGACACCGTTTGCACCTCCACATTCAGGGCCTAAAAAGAAGAGTCGGAGATTAGTAATCCCTTCAGCTATCAACATTAGTACTGTTTAAATGTAAATAACAGTTAGATATTGGATCAGACCTGTATTTCTACCAATAGCAATTAATGGATTTAGGTTATCAGGTGAAAAACGTGCTGATGAATGTGAAATCCAGACAATTTATGGCAATCAGCAAACAAAAACATCTCATGGAAAACAAGGCAAACATATTAGAATTAACTATTTAGTACCACTCTAAAATGATTAATTTAATGTTATAATACAATATGAAATTTAAAATGTGCATTTAAAAATAATGTGTAAACCCACCAGAGCTCCCCAAGCTTTTTGTTTGGTATTTTAGTTGAGAGAAGGGATGAGCTGGAACAAAAGAAAATCATCTGGTTATTTAATAATTCAAGCAATAATAGTTATGCAAGTCTTACACTTAAAACAGTAGCATAATGATATGCTAAATACAGATTAAATTTGAACACGTCATGATAACGTCTTAATTCACCTTCGCCCAATATTCATTTTTACTGATAGAGCTTGAACGCATCTTAACGTAACTCAACGGATCGGTAGGCTATCATTAGCTGCTGCCAGGACGAGGGCTGCAACAGCGGCAGCAGCGGAGCGACTACTGTCTGCTTTGCGGATGGGCGCGTGTCTATGCTATGTAATAGCATGTAAGCTAGAGTTAGCGTACACGTGACCCGTCATCGTAGGTCCTCCGCCCGCCGGCCTTGTGCCGGTGTTCAGGTGGGCGGTTCCTCCGACCAGTGGGTTCGCGTAGGGGACCCCCGTTACTCCCGTGTCCCTCCTGGGTCGAACTATTGTAGCGAGCCCGAGACGCCCCGTCTGACCCAGCAGTCCTGCCACGGAGCTCGCGGAGTGTAGCGACGTGCCTCCGGTGCCCCCGCGCGCTGCGCTCGGTGCCAGCTGAAACTTTCCACGTTGCATAGACACTAAACAGACCCCCCCCACACACACACTTGTCAATCGCCCCGCTTCTTCTGTTTAACCGAAAACACCACAACGCTCACGGACGACAGTGACCGCAAACCATAAAATATATTACAGCAACGACGGGCAGTTTTACCAGAATGCATGAGGGCCGACGGACTGTCCCTGTGCAAGCTGGCATCGCTGGTTTATTAGAGTCCTGTCCGACCAGTGTGATACAACTCTAGTAGCTATGAACTATTATTTTCCGGATTTACCCGCACGTCGAGAAAAGCACTTATTAACCATGACAAAGCGTTACGTAACGTTAGCTAGTTTCGGGAGAATACACTTAACTTGGACCAGACTAACTTGCATTTTTGCAATTATTTAAGCCAACATGGCTTAATTTCTAGCTCGTGCCGGTTATTTATTGTCAATTAAAAACACTAATAGACAATTGTCCTTCAAAATGTACTCTTTATATTATCTTTAAAAATACTTCGAGCCTACGAACTATGTGCGTGTGTGAGATTTAAGCTAACGTTAACGTTAGCAAAGACCGTTTTCCAAATTATCATTATAATTTACGAGTGCAATACAAATAAAAATGAAACAAAAACACTTATTGTCAGTTGACACTTAGTTTCACATTGTATAAGACACTTTTTTACTTACCAAATCTTTTAAGGATGATGTCTGATTTCCCCGGGCAAATTGCGCGCAAATGCCAACGGTTGAAACGTTTGAGCTTGGTCGTTACTGCGCATGTCTGAGACGCATGCGCAGCGCAGTCTCAGATATGCAAATGAGACAAGGAAGTGAGAAGGTTACGTTAGTTTCAATTGACTCTGTTTTGTAGCCTTGAAATCTCAAACTATTACGTTATTCCAATGAAACCTTCTTATTTATTCTATATAAACGTAATAATTATTGTAATTTTAACATAACAAAGTTACATAATTTGAACAACATGGCAATTCCATTTCTTAGAGTGTAAGTAAAGTATTAGTTAATGTACTAAATGAACCACAAATAAAAGTGTGGGATATTAATTAGATGATTAAATCATGTGTTCGTCACTTTAGAGGAGTTGTGGTGATATGCATTATTATTTAGTGGATCCACAATCAGACGTAACTAAAGATGTCAGGTTATTGTTCAAGTAGCACTCTATACATATTCAGATGTATATATGTTAAAGTCCTTCCTGATTATTGACAGTTATTGAACAACTGAAAGTATTTATTGAAGTTTTAAAGTAACACTTTTACTTCATGTTATGTTACAAATATATTTAAAGATTAGACGCCACAAACATTGGTGGAGCTTCGTGGGTATATACATGTGTACAAATGTACATATATGTACATTGTACATTTGTATATGTACTGTATGTATAAATACATATATGTGCACATAAATATGTACATATATATGTGTATATATATATGTACATACATATATATGTACATATATATACACACACATATATATGTGTGTACATATGTATTTGTGTACATATATGTATGTACATATATATATATATATATGGATACATGTGTATATAAACATGTGTGTATATATATTTGTATATATACATATGTGCATATAAATACATGTGTGTATGTGTATTTATAAATGTGTATTTATATGTATGTTTATTTATATATGTGTATTTATATATATATATATGTGTATTTATAAATATGTTTATTAATATATATATATATATATATATATATATATATATATATATATATATATATATGTGTGTGTATACAGGACTGTCTCAGAAAATTAGAATATTGTGATAAAGTTCTTTATTTTCTGTAATGCAATTAAAAAAACATGTCATGCATTCTGGATTCATTACAAATCAACTGAAATATTGCAAGCCTTTTATTCTTTTAATATTGCTGATTATGGCTTACAGCTTAAGAAAACTCAAATATCCTATCTCTAAATATTAGAATATTTCCTCAGACCAAGTAAAAAAAAAGATTAATAACAGCAAAACTAAATCAAACATTGTAAATGTCCATTAATGCACTCAGGACTTGTTGGGAATCCTTTAGCACGGATTACTGCATCAACGCGGCGTGGCATGGAGGCAATCCGCCTGTGGCATTGCTGAGGTGTTATGGATGCCCAGGAGGCTTCACTAGGGCCTTTAGCTCATTTGCATTGTTGGTCTGGTGTCTCTCAGCTTCCTCTTCACAACACCCCACACATTCTCTCTGGGGTTCAGGCCAATGGAGGCCAGTAATGCCATGGTCAGGACACCAGTTACTGCTGGTTCTGGCACTGGGCAGGTGCCAGATCATGCTGGGAAATGAAATCCTCATCTCCATGGAGCTTTTCAGCAGACTCTAAAGTCTCTTGGTCCACAGCTGCATTGACTCTGGACTGGATGAAACCCAGTGGACCAACACCAGCAGCTGGCATGGCTCCCCAAACCATCACTGACTGGGAGCTTCCCAGTGGATTTGATCCACTGGGATGTTGCTCCTCTCCAGCCTTTCTCCAGACTCTGGGCCTTGACTTCCAGATGAAACTCAACACTTGCTTTGGTCTGAAAAGAGGACTTTGGACCCTCTGACCTGTCCGCTGCTTCTTTCCAGTTCATGAGACATTCAAGTGATGAGTTGAATACCCTAGAGAATACTTTATCATGATATTCTAATGTTTAGAGTTTGAGTTCTCTTAAGCTGTAAGCCATAATCAGCAATATTAAAAGAATAAAAGGCTTGCAATATTTCAGTTGATTTGTAATGAATCCAGAATGCATGACCTTTTAGTTTTATTATTGCATTACAGAAAATAAAGAACTTTATCAGAATATTCAAATTTTCTGAGACAGTCCTGTATATATATATATATATATATATATATATATATATATATATATATATATATATATATATATATATATATATGTTTGTATGTATTGAACTTCAAGCTCATCAGTTTCTGCTCTTCATTATTTTACCAGATAAACTTTGTTCAACCAGCCGAATCGTCAACATGGAAAAAAGGAACCAAACAGAACCCAGCAGAACCCAACAAGACCAATCAGGACCCAACAGAACCCAGCAGGACCAATCAAAACCCAACAGGAGCCAACAGGACCCAACAAGACCAATCAGGACCCAGCAGAACCCAACAGGACCAATCAGGACCCAACAGAACCCAGCAGGACCAATCAGAACCCAACAGGACCCAACAGGACCCATCAGGACCCAACAAGACCAATCAGGACCCATCAGGACAGATAGAGACCAGTCAGGACCCAGTAGAACCCAACCAGACACATCAGGACCCGGCAGGTGAGTTTGTTTCTTTCCTCAAACTGTTGTTCACAAGGTTCTTGATGTTCTAAGAGGTTCTCAGAGCCCAGCTGGCTCCCTACAGAACGAGGCTCACTGAGGTTTTACATTGACCACTAAAACAATCAGTGGCAGGAACAGTGTAGCATGGGGGATTAGCTCGCTAGCTAACGTAGAGTGAGGTCTTTACGGGTCTGGAAGTTCATCTCATGTTGATTCAAGATCAGAAACAGGCCTCTGGGCGGATCTGGTTCCATGTCTTCCTGCAGCTGATGTGAGTCCACGAGGACCTGGGACTGCATGTCTCACTGAGAGACTTTGGACTTCATCTCTACAACAGCAGCTACGCTTGTCTCACCGTGTGCTCCATGTGTGATTATTAGTGATTATCAGTGATTATCAGTGATTAGTGATTATCAGTGATTAGTGAGTCGTGAGCTGACTACTGGTGGGTAGAACTATTCACTCATACTTCCTCAACAGCTGCACAATTGGTCAGAATTCTCAGATTTTTACACATTTTATTAGTTATTATATTATTATTATATACTATATGTTATAGGCTGCACGGTGGTGTAGTGGCTAGCACTGTCACCTCACAGCAAGAGGGCCGTGGGTTCACTTCCCTGGTCTGGGCGGTCCTTCTGTGTGGAGGCAGCATGTTCTACCCGTGGCAGTGTGGGTTCTCTCCGGGTTCTCCGGCTTCCTCCCACAGTCCAAAGACATGCTGCAGGTTAATTGATCTCTAAATTGCCCATAGGTGTGAATGTGAGAGTGAATGGTTGTATGACCCTATATGTGCCCTTGATGGACTGGCAGCCTGTCCAGGGTGTCCCCTGCCTTCGCCCTATGTCAGCTGGGATCGGCTCCAGCGACCCCGCGACCCTAATGAGGATAAGCGGTATTGATGATGGAATGGATGGATGGATATTAGTTAATTTGAAAATATTCGGGTTTTTTTAAGTTCTGATAAACTAAGTTGATGCTCAAACGAAATAACAACTCACTTTCCTCTGATGTAACTTCCCTCCACACCCGTGTGAGGGATATTACATCACTGATGCTCATTAATGAAGTCCCTCAGGTCAAAGGTCACTTTGTGTCAACATGTTTGTCCCCGAGCCTCCTTCACATCACACACAGTTTCCACTAATTAGTCCGAGCCGTTAACCAGGGAGACCAATCAGTCCGAGCAGACCTCTGGTTCCACTGGTCCAGAGGGGACCGGTACGGACGTCCCCTCAGACCTCTGAGACGGCGTTGGGACGGACACATTAGTTCTGCTGCTTAGGAACTGTTGGATATGAATTGTGATATTCAGATACTTACAAGTGGAGCGTCTGAGGTCAACATCGGAATGTGGGCAACTTTGGCTCAGTGGAAGAGCGAGGTCAGCCTTCAGTCAGAGGGTCGGTGGTTTGATCCCGGTGTAACAGGCCATAGTGTAGCCCCATTCCAGACGCCATGACGAGAGATGCCAGAGGTATTTACGTATTCCGTCCTGTCGGTGTTCATGTCGTGGACGACTTTGGTTTTATACGTACGACGTGGTGGTCCAAGGTCCTTTGTGCGTTCACAGTACACAACCAAACCATTTGGAAGGCCAAGAGTAGTGCTAAGATACTTCCTGAATTTGGAAGTGGGTTGAAAGTCTTGCTGGATAAGCCTCTTCATCCCGGTAAAGCTAAAGGTTGCTGGTTTGGTCGATGTTCCTCAGTATTTTGTCAGTTTTATTTTTCTTAAGTTTTACTCGTCCTTTGGTCAAGGATTCCACAATCAACCCGGGTCCAATCCAGCCGGGTTCCGTCCTTGAACCCATATGATTAATGTGGCGCAGATTCTTGATTTAGACGATAGAGCCCGCATTGATTTATGTTTTGTTGTTGTGTCGGTGATTAAAGTCTCGGTTCTGGTGATCCTGGGCAGAGTGGATGCTGGTACTGACGGTTGAGAGGAGTTTTTTATGAATGGTTGTCATTGTATCCAGAACATCAGGATATGCATCATCTCAAAGGGGAATAGGGTCATCTTATGAGGGTTTGAGGTCCATAGGAAGCTTGGCCTTCCATCCATACATAACCTCAACGGGCGTGCACTTCGTTGATGCATGCACATAAGTGTGATAGACAAACAGAACTCCAGGGATCAACTGGTCCCAGTTGTTTCTTTGGTCATTGATAAGTTACTAAGAGATTCTTTAAGTGTTCGTTTGTCACGTTCCCGTTAGCTATTTGTTTGTGGGTTGGAGTCCGATGGGAGGCCGGTGGGAGGCCGTTGACCTGCTCCATCAGGTTCTCCATGAGCTCACAAACCTTTGTCTTTGGTCGCTAATCAGAGTGTCCATACAGCCAAGGTTCCTGGGCCAGCTTATGTAGTTATCATACATTCTGGTGTATTTGTACAGTCTGACATATTGTTTTCATTTCAAGAGAATTATTGATTGCTGACCTGGAGAGGTATAGTTTGTCCTAGGACAGTTTACAATCCTGGCGTATAAACTGACCTGGAGGGGTATAGTTTGTCCTAGGACAGTTTACCCCCCTGGCGTATAAACTGACCTGGAGGGGTATAGTTTGTCCTAGGACAGTTTACCCCCCTGGCGTATAAACTGACCTGGAGGGGTATAGTTTGTCTTAGGACAGTTTATCCCCCTGGCGTATAAACTGACCTGGAGGGGTATAGTTTGTCCTTGGACAGTTTACCCCCTGGGGTGTACGCTGACCTGGAGGGGTATAGTTTGTCCTAGGACAGTTTACCCCCTGGGGTATACGCTGACCTGGAGGGGTATAGTATGTCCTGCCAAATGCTTGGCCCGGCGACGGCCATCACGCAGAATGTCCGATTGACTTGACATGTCTCACACGTGTCCACTTGGACCTGCTCTACAAAAAATGCCTCTGACCCCTAAGCTCTGCCTACTTACTAACCTATTTTCGTGAAAAACACATGGCCAGCTCTCCTACACGTTGGATCCGATTCATACCAAACTTTCTGTACATCATGATTGTAGCTATAGCACCTATGATGTCTGAAATGTTTTTGAAATGTCATTGTCTTAAGGAGATATGGCCCAATGAACCTCTTAGGGCCGTGTCTTGTTTTTCAATGCTCATAACTTCTACACAGGCCGAGCGGGCCGGCGCCCTGCCCGCCTCCCGACTGGCACACATGAGTGAAGACCTGTTTAGCGCTGCTCGCAGCTTTATTATTATATTATATATATTATTATTATTGCTATTATTATATCTCTTGTGATCACTGAGAGTTCAATAGTAATCTCTTGTATTCCTTGTCTGACATCACATGAATGAGGTGGGACTGTTGTGGATAAGCCCTTCCTTCCCATGCAGAGGTATAAACAGCAGACAGCCGAGCAGCATCTCATTGGCTGTCCGCTCATCAGCAGGTTTCATATATGTGTTACTTAAGTTCTTCTTTGGGTTTTGTTTGACCAATTTCAACTAAAACCGTGACGCAATCATTTCAGATATGAATACTTTGTTAATTAGAATAGTGATTTTGATTTAATCAAATGATGTAGTTTAGTTTGATAATTGAGAAGTGAACCTAGTTAACATTAGTTGAGGCATCTAAAACTAGAATGATGGTAAATTCAACTCTATTTTATTTCATTCTTGGAGCTTATGTGGACATTGGAAATTTGAAGTATTTGTATTTTATGTTAACTGCAATGTTATACATTGTTATAGTTGTTGTCAACACATATCTCATCGTGGTGATCTGCATGAACAGAAGCTTACATGAACCCATGTACCTTTTCCTCTGCAGCCTGTTTGTGAATGAGCTGTATGGTAGCACAGGGTTGTTTCCATTCCTTCTGGTTCAGATCCTCTCGGACTTTCACACAGTTTCTGCTCCACTTTGTTTCCTGCAGATTTTCTGTTTGTATTCATATGTACATGTAGAGTTTTTAAATATAGCCGTGATGTCTTATGACAGATATCTTGCCATCTGTTATCCTCTACAATACAACACTCGTATGACATTTAACAAAGTGATTATCTTTATCACTGCAATATGGTTTTATTCTTTTGTCAAATTCTTAATTACTTTGTCCTTAAGCATCCGTTTGACATTTTGTGGAAACATCATAAACAGTGTATTTTGCAGTAACTACCTTATTGTTAAGTTGGCGTGTTCCGACACTCGAGTGAATAACATTTATGGGCTTTTTGGTACCGTTCTCACCATTTTAGTTCCTCTGCTTTCAATCCTTTTCTCATACATGCGGATCCTTAAGATTTGTTTCCATGGTTCTAAACAGACCCGACAGAGAGCTCTCAGTACCTGCACACCTCACCTCGCTTCCCTGCTCAACTTCTCTTTTGGCTGCTTCTTTGAAATCATTCAGAGTAGATTTGATATGACCAGAGTACCCACACTACTGAGGATCATCCTCTCACTCTATTTTCTCATCATTCAGCCAATTTTGAATCCCATCATGTTTGGATTGCAAATGTCCAAAATAAGGAATACCTGTAAATGTTGTTATAAAATGTTGACATGTCGCAAAGATACGATGTAGATGAAATGACTAAAGTGTCCTAGAATGTGTATCTGGTTTCAAAGTGTTACATCTTGTAGCTCATTTCTATTGGATTTGATGAATATAAATCTATTTCTGGAAAATTAAACATGATCTCCAACAGGACTCCGGAGGAAGTGTTGGTTGTTTGATTGTATTTCTTATATCGTTATATTGATAACCCAAGTCATGAGTCCAGTGACAAACTCATAGGAGAGGTTCTGCGTGAACACAACCTATTCTGTGTGGTGCTTGCCGATGCTGTGGGTTGCTGGTGTAGACCGTGTCCCTGACGGGGCCCCTCAGCTGCTGTGAATCTAAGTTCAGCAGCAGATATCTTTTCTCTGGAGCTGTTCCGAGACAGACAGCAGAATCAGAGAGGCCTCCGATACTGCCTCCAATGCTGGATCGGCTATCACCGTGCACGTCAGCCTGTAAACCGACCTGATATCACGGCATCATGTCATTCATCTGCTCATTTATAAAACACAGGAACAACAACACGTGCAACTTGCTCCCTGACCTGTTCATTCTGGCTGATCAGCACTGAGAAGGTGAAACTATACGTTCAGTCCTGCACCTGATACACAATGCTTTTTACATAGTTATTGTGCACTGATTATCTTTTCTTTTTTGAAAATACATTTTATTTATTCTCACAGTTTTAAGCCTACCAGGGAGGTGCTGTAGGTGAGGGCAAAGTATGGACCCAAAAGCAGCACAAGGGAATCAGATTCTGGTTTAGTTTTCAAACAAAGGTTTCTATAAAAGAGCCGAGCAGAACCAATTCAGTTCAATTCAGTTTATTTTGCACAGCCCATTCTCACAAATTACAAATTTACAATTTATACACATAGACATCCCTATCCCAAAACCTCACACTGGATCAGGAACAACTCCCAAATAACCCTTCATGGGGGAAAAAGTGAAGAAACCTTCAGGAGAGCAACAGAGGAGGGGCTGCGAGGCGGCAGCAGGAACTGCCGGGTGCTGCCAGGGTAGAAAGACCGGCCGGTAGATGAGCAGGTAAACGGGCCGTAGGTGCTTGGGCTCGTAGACGAGCTGCTGGAACTGGGAGTTGGGATCAAGCGGCCTGTTCGGCACTCTAGCCTCCAAAGAATCTATAAACTGCGGCCACTAAGCTTCACAAGCTTGCTGGGACTTCGCAATCTGTTCAAATGCTGGACAGAATCGTTATGGAAAAATCCTGTCTGCTGGGTCCGTCTTCTTGGTCAGATCGTTCTGTTGTAGGTGAGGGCAAAACGTGGACCCAAAAGTAGCACAAGAGAATCAGATTCTGGTTTAATTTTTAAACAAAGGTTTCTTTAATCGAGACGATTAGAACCACAGTTTGGCAACGGGAGGAAACAAAAGCGGTCTTACGACGTCATGCAGGAAGACACAGACTAAATACACTGTGGAAGGAGACACAGGTGGAAACAATGAGCCGCCTCACCGACCCCAGGCCCAGGGTTCCGTCGTCAGCTCCAGCTCCCAGTGTCCCGTCTCCTGTGTCCAGCCTCCTGTGTCCAGCCTCCTGTGTCCAGCCTCCTGTGTCCAGCCTCCTGTGTCCAGCCTCCTGTGTCCCATCTCCAGTGTCCAGCCTCCTGTGTCCAGCCTCCTGTGTCCAGCCTCCTGTGTCCCATCTCCAGTGTCCAGCCTCCTGTGTCCCATCTCCAGTGTCCAGCCTCCTGTGTCCCATCTCCAGTGTCCAGCCTCCTGTGTCCAGTCTCCCGTCGCTGGCCCGTCCGGGTCCAGTTACATTACATTACTTTACATCACATGTCATTTAGCAGACGCTTTTATCCAAAGAGACTTACAATAAGTGCATTTCAACCTAGAGTACAAACTAAGAACAACAAGAATACAGAAAGTAACATTTCCTCAACATAGTCAAACTACAAAAGTACCACAATAAGAGCCATTCAAGTGCTACCAAAGTGATAATCTGTGTTTTAATCCAGATATAGTCTGAAGGTGCGTTTTCAGTTTCCGGTGAAGATGTAGAGACTTCCTGCTGTCCTGGTGTCAGTGGGGAGCTGGCTCCACCAATCAGGAGCCAGGACAGCAGACAGTCTGATGTAGTGATGAGATGGAGGTGACGGAGTCACAAGTCGGTTGGCTGTTGCCGAGCGGAGCGAACGTGCCGGGGTGTACGGTGTGACCACATCCAGGATGTAGACGGGGCCGATCCGTTCAGAGCACGGTACGCCAGAACCAATGTTCTGAAGAGGATGCTGCTCCACCGGTAACCATGGAGAGAGCGGAGGAGCGGAGTGGTGTGGGTGGAGGAGCAGAGTGGTGTGGGTGGAGGAGTGGAGTGGTGTGGGTGGAGGAGAGGAGTGGTGTGGGTGGAGGAGCGGAGTGGTGTGGGTGGAGGAGCGGAGTGGTGTGGGTGAACCTCAGGAGGCTGAAGACCAGTCGAGCTGCTGCATTCTGGATGAGCTGCAGAGGCCGGATGGCCTTAGCAGGTAGAGCAGCCAGAAGAGAGTTGCAGTAGTCGAGGCGTGAAATGACCAGAGCCTGGACCAGAACCTGGACCAGAGCCTGGACCAGAGCCTGGACCAGAACCTGGACCAGAACCTGGACCAGAACCTGGACCAGAGCCTGGACCAGAGCCTGGACCAGAACCTGGACCAGAACCTGGACCAGAACCTGCGCTGCCTTCTGGGTCAGAAGAGGCTGTGTTCTCCAGATGTTGTGCAGCATGTACCTACAGGAACGCTGTGGCAGCGATGTTGGCCGTCAGGGAGAGTTGACTGTCTAGCGTCACCCCGAGGCTCCTGGCAGTCAGGGTAGGGGCCAACACGGAGCTGGTGAAGGTGGTGGTCAGGTCGTGGGTGGGGTTCAGTCAGGGTAGGGGCCAACACGGAGCTGTTGGAGGTGGTAGTCAGGTCGTGAGTGGGGTTCAGTCAGGGTAGGGGCCAACACGGAGCTGGTGAAGGTGGTGGTCAGGTCGTGGGTGGGGTTCAGTCAGGGTAGGGGCCAACACGGAGCTGTTGGAGGTGGTAGTCAGGTCGTGAGTGGGGGAACCTTTCCCTGGTAGGAACAGGAGCTCGGTCTTGTCAGGGTTGATCTTCAGTTCTCCGCAAGCGATGAGCCTGTAAAGTTGGGGAACGTAAGTAACTCCATTGGAGGCTTAAGATTCGGAGAACAAGTATTTGCTTTCTGCTCACCTGTTTATGGTCATTTTAGCTGGGTAGTCAACCTTGCATGAAGTTTAAATGGCTGCATTAAGGATGAGAGTCGTGCGCGTCTGCGGAGGCTTGTGCTATGACACAAGAACAAATTTAAACACACTTACTCTCTCTCTCCTGGCCATTCTAACATTCAGCAGGTGCATGATCCTTTAGGAATACACGTTTACCGTATGCTCTCTGGACATGGCATCTTCCTAGTCCAAATATGCCCGATATTAGCTATCTGGCTGACGGGGCAGGTATGACCTGCGGGGGAAGGTCTTTTAAAATGGTTAACATTTTCTTCAAAAGGCTGATGGTGCATTTCTCTAATTGAGTAACCGGCGACACAAATGCAGGTCATCTGTAGGTTTTGGTGGGTTACTGGCCTCCCTCTTTGTCACAGTTGCAGTCCATCAGTGGTGAGCGTTAAGCGGCCTCATTAGCTCAGGACGCTCCTCTTCCTAAGATCTCAGGCCCATTTGCTGATCTGGCTGGTCTTCCTAGTCAAACCTTCAAGTACCTAGTCCTAGGCCACGCTCTCTTAGTTGAGGACCTCTTTTCTCCAATCAATTTATCATAATTCAGGGCAAAGGGGTAGAACGGGATCTGCTACTTCGGCTACCACCTATGCATTGCAGTTACACTGATGGCAAAAATGGGACAGTGGTTCACGTCTTCCTTCCCTCCGACCTCTTTACCCTGACCTCAACCTCATGCTGTTAAATCAAAGATGACTGAAGTCTTACACTATATGGTAAGTTATGCATATAATTCACGTCTTGGTCGGCATTATTGACGTGTCATAGTCCTGGCCATGGCCCTGTTGAGACTTTGCCCACTCCTCCTCTCTACCGCCATCTGCCTGATGGATCATGGAGGTCTGGATGGTGGAATATGCCGACTACCAACTATTCATCCACTCTGTCATATTCTTTGTGTTGTTCCTGTGTTTTAATTTGTGTGTAATGATTCCTTCTGGTCACATGACCTCTATGACACCTGTCCACCTGGAGAGGATCCTCCTCTGTTCTCTCCTCAAGGGTTCTGACCTTTTACCCTGAAGGGTTGTTTGGGAGTTGTTCCTGATCCATGTGAGGTCAAAGGTCAGGGATGTCTATGTGTACAGAGTGTAAAGCACTCTGAAACAAACTTCTAATTTGTGAAAATGGGCTCTACAAATAAATTGAATTGAATAGTAATTTGATTTACATCCGTATCTCATTGTGGCTAAGGTTCTGGATCCGCTCACTAAAACCTGTCTCATTGGGCTTGCGGAAACCATTCTTGAAGCAAACCTAATCTGCTTTATTGTGTTCTTTTCTCAGTTGCTGATTTCATGTGCTTTGCTTGAACCTGTTCTTCTAGCATTCTGTTTTTCACATTGCTCAGAACTAACGTGAAGTTTCTCCTTCCCTGATTTACGTTGCCTGGTTTAACGTACTAGTTTCTTGATTTATGTTGCCCGGCTTCACGTGAACTTTTCTTTTTCCTGGCTTAAATGTTGCCCTGCTTAATATTATACTTCTAATTTTCTTAGCTTTTACATTACCTGGTAAAAGGGAATCATCCAGTTTCCTATGAATATGAAAGATGGGAGGAAACCCCACTCTCATACGTCATACTGAAATGCATGTGCTTCTCTATATCTCTCTTGTGACCACTGAGAGTTCAATAGTAATCTCTTGTATTCCTTGTCTGACATCACATGAATGAGGTGGGACTGTTGTGGATAAGCCCTTCCTTCCCATGCAGAGGTATAAACAGCAGACAGCCGAGCAGCATCTCATTGGCCGTCCGCTCTATTTAGCAGGTTTCAAACACTTATTTGTGTGTAGTTTGAATGCTTTTGTGTCAATTCAGAAATCAATTTTAAATGTATTTGTGTATTAATTGAGGCTGGGGGGTAAATTGTAAGTTTAGCTGCTTATAAGTTCTTCTTTTGGTTTTGTTTGACCAATTTCAACTAAAACCGTGACGCATTGTTTTCAGATATGAATACTTTGTTAATTAGAATAGTGATTTTGATTTAATCAAATGATGTAGTTTAGTTTGATAATTGAGAAGTGAACCTAGTTAACATTGTTAACTAAAACTAGAATGATGGTAAATTCAACTCTATTTTATTTCATTCTTGGAGCTTATGTGCACATTGGAAATTTGAAGTATTTGTATTTTATATTAACTGCAATGTTATACATTGTTATAGTTGTTGTCAACACATATCTCATCGTGGTGATCTGCATGAACAGAAGCTTACATGAACCCATGTACCTTTTCCTCTGCAGCCTGTTTGTGAATGAGCTGTATGGTAGCACAGGGTTGTTTCCATTCCTTCTGGTTCAGATCCTCTCGGACTTTCACACAGTTTCTGCTCCACTTTGTTTCCTGCAGATTTTCTGTGTGTATTCTTATGTAAATATAGAAATTTGTAATATAGCTGTGATGTCTTATGACAGATATCTTGCCATCTGTTATCCTCTACAATACAACACTCGTATGACTTTTAACAAAGTGATTATCTTTATCACTGCAATATGGTTTTATTCTTTTGTCAAATTCTTAATTACTTTGTCCTTAAGCATCCGTTTGACATTTTGTGGAAACATCATAAACAGTGTATTTTGCAGTAACTACCTTATTGTTAAGTTGGCGTGTTCCGACACTCGAGTGAATAACATTTATGGGCTTTTTGGTATCGTTCTCACCATTTTAGTTCCTCTGCTTCCAATCCTTTTCTCATACATGCGGATCCTTAAGATTTGTTTCCATGGTTCTAAACAGACCCGACAGAGAGCTCTCAGTACCTGCACACCTCACCTCGCTTCCCTGCTCAACTTCTCTTTTGGCTGCTTCTTTGAAATCATTCAGAGTAGATTTGATATGACCAGAGTACCCACACTACTGAGGATCATCCTCTCACTCTATTTTTTCATCATTCAGCCAATTTTGAATCCCATCATGTTTGGATTGCAAATGTCCAAAATAAGGAATACCTGTAAATGTTGTTATAAAATGTTGACGTGTCGCAAAGATACGATGTAGATGAAATGACTAAAGTGTCCTAGAATGTGTATCTGGTTTCAAAGTGTTACATCTTGTAGCTCATTTCTATTGGATTTGATGAATATAAATCTATTTCTGGAAAATTAAACATGATCTCCAACAGGACTCCGGAGGAAGTGTTGGTTGTTTGATTGTATTTCTTATATCGTTATATTGATAACCCAAGTCATGAGTCCAGTGACAAACTCATAGGAGAGGTTCTGCGTGAACACAACCTATTCTGTGTGGTGCTTGCCGATGCTGTGGGTTGCTGGTGTAGACCGTGTCCCTGACGGGGCCCCTCAGCTGCTGTGAATCTAAGTTCAGCAGCAGATATCTTTTCTCTGGAGCTGTTCGAGACAGACAGCAGAATCAGAGAGGCCTCGATACTGCCTCCAATGCTGGATCGGCTATCACCGTGCACGTCAGCCTGTAAACCGACCTGATATCACGGCATCATGTCATTCATCTGCTCATTTATAAAACACAGGAACAACAACACGTGCAACTTGCTCCCTGACCTGTTCATTCTGGCTGATCAGCACTGAGAAGGTGAAACTATACGTTCAGTCCTGCACCTGATACACAATGCTTTTTACATAGTTATTGTGCACTGATTATCTTTTCTTTTTTGAAAATACATTTTATTTATTCTCACAGTTTTAAGCCTACCAGGGAGGTGCTGTAGGTGAGGGCAAAGTATGGACCCAAAAGCAGCACAAGGGAATCAGATTCTGGTTTAGTTTTCAAACAAAGGTTTCTATAAAAGAGCCGAGCAGAACCAATTCAGTTCAATTCAGTTTATTTTGCACAGCCCATTCTCACAAATTTACAATTTATACACATAGACATCCCTATCCCAAAACCTCACACTGGATCAGGAACAACTCCCAAATAACCCTTCACGGGGGAAAAGTGAAGAAACCTTCAGGAGAGCAACAGAGTGGGATCCCTCATGTCATGGCAACAGCAGGAGACAAAAACGATCTGACGTCATGCCGGAAGACACAGACTAAGTACACTGGGGAACGAGACACAGGTGGAAACAATGAGGATGGGGCTAGATAGTCTCACAGGAGGAAACAATCAGGAACAAGACCGACAATCACAGGGAAGGCAGTGCAAGGAAACCAAGGAAATGAGAGACGGCAACTTCAAAATAAGAAACGAAAACTCCAGATCATGAACTGGAGCCGGACAAGAAGGCGACGGGCCACTGGGAACTGGAGCCGGACGGAACGGTGACGGGACCCAGAGAACTTGACTGAACCTGACGGGATGGCGACACAACACTAGGAACTGGAGCCGGACGGGACGGCGACGGGCCACTAGGAACTGGAGCCGGACGGCAATGGGACACTGGGAACTGGAGCCTGAAAGGACGGCGAAGGGACACTGGGAACTGGAGCCGGACAAGAAAGTGACGGGTGACTGGGAACTGGAGCCGGACGGAACGGTGACGGGTCACAGAGAACTTGACTTAACTGGACGGGACGGCGACAAGACACTAGGAACTGGAGCCGGACGGGACGGCGACGGGACACTAGGAACTGGAGCCGGACGAGACGGCGACGGGACACTAGGAACTGGAGCCGGACAGCGACGGGACACTGCGAACTGGAGCCGAACAGGACGCCGACGGGACACGGGGAACTGGAGCCGGACAGGGAGGCGACAGGACACTGGGAACTGGACTGGAGCCGGACGGGATGGCGACGGCTCACTCGGAACTGGAATGGAGCCGGACGGGACGGTGACGGGACACAGGGAACTGGCGCCGGACGGGATGCCAACGGGACATTGGGAACTGGAGCCGGAAAAGAAGGCGACAGGACACTGCGAACTGGAGCCGGACGGAACACAGGACTTGACTGAACTGCACGGGACAGCGACAAGACTCTAGGAACTGGAGCTGGACGGGATGACGATGGGACACAAGGAACTAGAGCCGGATGGGATGGAGACAAGACACGGAACTGGAGCCGGACGGCGACGGGACACTGGGAACTGGAGCCAGACCGGACGGCGACGGAACACGGAACTGCAGCCGCACAGGGCGGCAACAGGACACGGGGAACCGGAGCCAGACAGGAAGGCGACAAGACACTGGAAACTGGACTGGAGCCGGACGGGATGGCGACGGCTGACTGAAAACTTGAATAAAGCCGGACGGGACGGCGACGGGACACTGGGAACTGGAGCCGGGACACTCGGAACTGGACTGGAGCTGGACGGGATGGTGATAGGACACGAGGAACTGGTCGTCAGGCAGGAGATTACAGTTTATAAAAGGTGTTTGGCGTTGATGAAGCTTCCGAATCAACCAAGGCACGAAGGGGAAGGGACTATTGGTTCCATACGAGACTGTTGCACATGGTTCCAACCAGAAGTCCCAAATGCCATGACATAATCTGCTACGCTACGGGAGCCCTGCCAGAGGGAAAGCAGGGGTGCCCCATGGTTAAGAATCACTGGAGTAAGGACTCTGTCACGAACGGCCCCGGATGTCGCAAAGAGAGAGGACCCAAAAGCCGACATGATGCAAAAAAACAATATTTAATCTTGAACTATGAACTATGATCTTAACTATGAAACAGGACGACAAAAAACGCGGACCAAACAATACGCCGCCACACTGGGAATGAGACAAACAGGGTTTACATACACAGGCAAGGTGAGAGGTGATTGGACAACGGGGAACGAGACACAGGTGGACACAATGAGGACGGGGCCAGCAATCACACAGGAGGAAACAATCAGAAGCACGGCAGACAAGAAAACACAGACTTCAAAACAAGATATAACACAAAACACAAACTCCAGGTCCTGACAGACTCAATGATGGAAAAGCAGAGTGCTATGTGGAATGTAGACATACTGCAGTGGGTCCAGGAGTGGGTCGGTGAACCTCCAGGGAGGTGTTTAAGATGAGTGAAAATCGGAGACAGCTTGTCAGCTTAAGGCTTCGAGGTGGAGGGAGAATTAGAGTATGGCCAGCTGCCATGCAGGGGTTCTGACCAGATAAAATGTTTGAAATTAAGGCAAAATGCCAAATTCTATGTGCAAGAAGATTTCTCTTTTGAAGCACATTTCACACACAATATACACTTAGTGGTCCCAGTGGTGATTTTCATTTTAGTGATGATTGTGGCTAGTTTTTGTCCCCTATAAAACATCATACACTGTTTTTATGTAGCCATGATATGTACCTTGCAAATGTTTAATTTTTAATTTGCTTATAATGACTTTAGAATTCTTCATAAAATGCTTTCTAATGTGAATAATTCCGCATATTGAAATAATGCATTATAAATATGTATTATTATAAGTATACAACGCTATAAGTAACTTTCATGTATGTAATAAAAAGTGTTACCAGAACAACTTGTAATTTGTTGATGTTTATTGGACTATTTGTACAATATCTTGAATTCAAAAACTGCTTCATATAGATAGAACAACATATCAAATAAGCTCAAGTGCTAAATAAAAAGGCAATATAAGGCTTCAAAGATTTCTTCACATATGGAAAGATGATGTTATTGTCTGACTGATCAAGCTGTTTACAATGTGCGACACGTTTACATGTCAGGAACTGTAAAGGTCCCTCTATTCAGTGTGTTTCTACAGTTATAAAAATTATTTTAGCGCACAATTCATCTTGCATCTCAAGGTGAATTCTTTCTGTAAATTCCAAACACAAGAAACTTGACGGATTGCCCCTTTAAGATTCAAATTGTAGTTTTTCACTTTTTATTTTACCCCTCAGATTACATAGGCCAACATAATCACAAGGCATTTTCACATTATTAAAGCTCAGGAAACAAATTCCGTGGCTTTCAACAGTGCCTTACATTTTACCAAAGACAAGACTTTTGCAAATGATGCGGATTTTTGTCAAATTGAGTCCGTACATCAAAGGATTGAAGAGTGGTTGGCAAGTGAGAAAGTATGAAGACATAAAGATGCGCAACATAATGGGTGCTCCATTCATATCTAATCTGCTTTGTATTATTTCAAAGAAACACCCAACGGAGAAGTTGAGCAGGGAGGCGAGGTGAGGGGTGCAGGTACTGACCGCTTTCTGTCGGGTCTGTTTGGACCCAGAGAAACAAACTCTCAGGATCCTCACGTATGAGTAAAAGATTATTATTGCAAGACCAAATAATACAATGAAAGTGTACATGAGTCCATAGATGTTGTTGACGGTCGTGTCATAACAGGACAGTTTCACAATAGAATAGTTGTCACATAATACTCTGTCAATAATGTTGCCACAAAGCTGTAAAGATGCACTCAAAGAAATCATGACTACAATATTAAGAACCGGGATTAACCATGATACAACAATAAGCATGGTAACCTTATTCAATGACATCTGAGTGTTGTATTGTAGAGGATAACAAATAGCAAGATATCTGTCATAAGACATTGCGGCTAAATTATAAAATTGTACATTTGCATAAGTGTACAAACAGAAAATCTGCAGGAAACAAAGTGGAGCAGAAATTGTGTGAAAGTCCGAGAGGATCTGAACCAGAAGGAATGGAAACAACCCTGTGCTACCATACAGCTCATTCACAAACAGGCTGCAGAGGAAAAGGTACATGGGTTCATGTAAGCTTCTGTTCATGCAGATCACCACGATGAGCAGCACGTTGGTGAAAAGAATGAACACATAAAAACACATAATGATCATGAAACATAAGTACTTAAACAGACCAAGATCAACATAGGCACCAAAAGTGAAATATGAAACCTGTGTGGAGTTCATCATCATCATCATCATTCCTTTGATCCACAACATAACAATTCAAGTGTGCACATGATAAACAATGTACACTCTAACATATTCTAGATTAGCTGAAATCAAACCAGTTTAGATGTTAAATAAATAAATAAAAAGTCTGGCCTCACTTCATAAACACAGACAGTATTAAGCCTGCAAACATTAAAGACTTCAATTCTTACAAACAAACCTGTGACCGATTCTCTCAACGCATCACTTTACTTTTTTAAATTGAAGATAATTATGAATAACAGAACAGTGGCAATGTGTGAATCCTAACATCCATCGGTTGACTAGTCATGACTGCTTTGGAAGTGAGATGAAGCTCTGCCTCTGCTTCTTTAAACCCTTGAGGTCAGGTGATGTGGCGTCATTACCAATGGAGATATCGGGCTGATGTCACCTGCTGTCATCACTGTATGTCAGATAAACCAACCGAATGATTCTTTCCTCTGAGATGTAGCTTTAGCCATCGATCAATGGATTCATCATGTGTCTTTTAATGAAGTAATACATGTTGACTTGTGGTCATTCCTCTTTTGCACAGTAGGTGCATCCTACCTCCAGCCACTTACCAGGTAACTTGGAAAGGATCTGTGTCTGAACCTTGCCCTCTCACTACTGGGGTCCCTCAAGGCTCCGTCCTGGGTCCCCTCCTCTTCCTCTCACTACTCAGGTCCCCTCAGGGCTCCGTCCTGGGTCCCCTCCTCTTCCTCTCACTATGGGGTCCCCCAAGGCTCCATCCTGGGTCCCCTCCTCATCCTCTCACTACGGGATTCCTCAAGGCTCCGTCCTGGTTCCCCTCCTCTTCCTCTCACTGTGGGGTCCCTCAAGGCTCCGTCCTGGGTCCCCTCCTCTTCCTCTCACTGTGGGGTCCCTCAAGGCTCCGTCCTGGTTCCCCTCCTCTTCCTCTCACTGGGGTCCCTCAAGGCTCCGTCCTGGTTCCCCTCCTCTTCCTCTCACTATGGGGTCCCCCAAGGCTCCGTCCTGGGTCCCCTCCTCATCCTCTCACTGTGGGGTCCCTCAAGGCTCCGTCCTGGGTCCCCTCCTCATCCTCTCACTACAGGATTCCTCAAGGCTCTGTCCTGGTTCCCCTCCTCTTCCTCTCACTATGGGGTCCCCCAAGGCTCCGTCCTGGGTCCCCTCCTCATCCTCTCACTACGGGATTCCTCAAGGCTCCATCCTGGGTCCCCTCCTCTTCCTCTCACTGTGGGGTCCCCCAAGGCTCCGTCCTGGGTCCCCTCCTCATCCTCTCACTATGGGGTCCCTCAAGGCTCCGTCCTGGGTCCCCTCCTCTTCCTCTCACTATGGGGTCCCTCAAGGCTCCGTCCTGGGTCCCCTCCTCTTGCTCTCACTATGGCGTCCCCCAAGGCTCCGTCCTGGATCCCCTCCTCATCCTCTCACTATGGGGTGCCCCAAGGCTCCGTCCTGGATCCCCTCCTCATCCTCTCACTATGGGGTGCCCCAAGGCTCCGTCCTGGGTCCCCTCCTCATCCTCTCACTGTGGGGTTCCTCAAGGCTCCGTCCTGGGTCCCCTCCTCATCCTCTCACTATGGGGTTCCTCAAGGCTCAATCCTGGGTCCCCTCCTCTTGTTCTCACTATGGGGTCCACCAAGGCTTCGTCCTGGGTCCCCTCCTCTTGTTCTCACTATGGGGTCCACCAAGGCTCCGTCCTGGGTCCCCTCCTCTTCCTCTCACTGTGGGGTTCCTCAAGGCTCCGTCCTGGGTCCCCTCCTCATCCTCTTACTATGGGGTCCCTCAAGGCTCAGTCCTGGGTCCCCTCCTCTTGTTCTCACTATGGGGTCCCCCAAGGCTCCGTCCTGGGTCCCCTCCTTTTCTCTCTGTACACTAATTCCCTCGGCTGTGTCATTCCCCTTTTGCGAGTAGGTGGTCTGTGGGGCATGAGGAGAATATAAATATGTGAATCAGGAATCACAGAGTGATGTGATTGTGTCTTGTTTACCGGAGGTGGCACACCATTCTTGACCGTCATGTATATAAGCCTCTTGTTGCTTTGCATATGCAAGTTATTGATTTGTTATGAGTTTTTTTTGGAGCCCAGTCAACAATGTGGATTGACTTGTGTGACGGGTTTCTGGCCATCACCCGTGGGTTTCCCCCCCCAAGCACCAAGGATACTCAGATAGCCACGCATGTGACCCAGACTATCCTGTTTTGGGGTTTGAACGTGACCCAGACTATCCTGTTCTAGGGTCTAACCTGACCAACTATCCTTTTCTGGGGTCTAAACGTGACCCAGACTATCCTGTTCTGGGCTCTACCTTGACTGATTGCCAATCAGTCAGCAGCCGAGGCCAAATTGGGGACACCTGCCACAACTTGCGTCCAAATAAATACATAGGGTATCGTTAATACTAATAATACTGCTCCCTTCTGGGCCATTGTCCTGCCGATGCACCCTCCCCCCACACCTTCTGTTTCATGGTTTTCTGGATCGTCGTTCATGCCTACTACTCATTATTCATAATTTATGTCATATTCATTGATTGTGTTTAGTGACCAGATGAACGATAGATGTCTTGTGACCAGATGAACAATAGATGTTATGTGACCAGATGAACAATAGATGTCATGTGACCAGATGAACAATAGATGTCATGAGACAAGATAAACAATAGATGTCATGTGACCAGATGAACAATAGATGTCATGAGACCAGGTGAACAATAGATGTCAGGAATGTCTGGTTCATACAGAAATTCCAGACTATCCTATTCTGGGGTCTAAACGTGACCCAGACTATCCTGTTCTGGGGTCTAACTTGACCAACTATCCTTTTCTGGGATCTAAACGTGACCCAGACTATCCTTTTCTGGGGTTTAAATGTGACCCAGACTATCCTGTTCTGGGGTCTAAATGTGTCCCAGACTATCCTGTTCTGGGGTTTGAACGTGACCCAGACTATCCTGTTCTAGGGTTTAAACGTGACCCAGACTATCCTGTTCTAGGGTCTAACCTGACCAATTATCCGTTTTTGGGGTCTAAACGTGACCCAGACTATCCTGTTCTGGGCTCTACCTTGACCAACTATCCTGTTCTGGGGTCTAAACGTGACCCAGACTATCATGTTCTAGGCTTTAAACGTGACCCAGACTATCCTGTTCTGGGGTCTAACTTGACCGACTATCCTGTTCTGGGGTTTAAACGTGACCCAGACTACCCTGTTTTGGACTCTAACATGACCAACTATCCTGTTCTGGGGTCTAAACGTGACCCAGACTATCATGTTCTAGGCTCTAAACGTGACCCAGACTATCTGATACTGTGGTATAACTTGACCGGCTATCCTGTTCTGGGGTTTAAACGTGACCCAGACTACCCTGTTTTGGGCTCTAACATGACCAACTATCCTGTTCTGGGGTCTAAACGTGACCCAGACTATCATGTTCTAGGCTTTAAACGTGACCCAGACTATCCTGTTCTGGGGTCTAACTTGACCGACTATCCTGTTCTGGGGTTTAAACGTGACCCAGACTACCCTGTTTTGGGCTCTAACATGACCAACTATCCTGTTCTGGGGTCTAAACGTGACCCAGACTATCATGTTCTAGGCTCTAAACGTGACCCAGACTATCTGATACTGTGGTCTAACTTGACCGGCTATCCTGTTCTGGGGTCTGTCGAGACTCCATTATCATTTCCAGGATCATTTAAAGTCCTAACATACCTTACTGTCGTATATCTAGACCTGCATTCTCCTGTTCTGTGGTCCATGAAGACCCTACTCTATCCTTTGCTTTGTTTAACTTGACCCCTTTTAACTCTGGTGTAACGTCAACTCATGCAAGTTCAGCCCAACAAGGTCTAGACTTAAACTTTTTCTTATGACTAATATTTGATTTAGCTTACTTCTCTGTGGCAGTCTGTTAGGTATTTATTGTATTGATTCATATGGAATAAATCTATTTTTTAATCTGCTTTATTTTACCTCAGCATTACGACCCCCTCCATTATTCTAGAGAGGGATCCTCCTCTGTTGCTCTCCTGAAGGTTTCATACCTTTTTTCCCCTGAAGGGTTGTTTGGGAGTTGTTCCTGATCCGATGTGAGGTCAAAGGTCAAAGGTCAGGGATGTCTCTGTGTACAGATAGTAAAGCACTCTGAGACAAATTTCAAATTTGTAAGAATGGGCTATACAAATAAACTGAATTGAATTGAATTGAATCCTATTACAGGAAGGAGTCGAATCGTCAAAAACGTTGCACTATTCAAAAAATATGTGTAGGTAATACAGTATATTATTGTAACTCCAGAACTCCTAAAGATTTTAACTTTTCCTCATCTTTCTTTTCTTTGGTTCAGTTGACTTAATTTAACCTCTCAGACTCCTCAATCCTTATCAATTCATTTTGTTTTCCTTCACTTGACTTCACTGAAGCATAGTTTAGTTGTATTCACTTCACTTGACTACAGTCAACTTTACTTTAGCTCCAGGACTCTTAACGTTGTAGATGGAGCAATCCCATCGCAAGATGACTTCGAATTTGTTTGTGTTAATCAATACAAACAAGAATCCAAGGATGTATTAACAGAAACACTTTTAGCTTGAATAATTGTAGGGACTCTTAGTGTCTTAAAGAAGATCCAAAGATTCAAACCAATGTTTTTATTTTTAATCGTTTTCAGAAAGAGTAATATTCACAGATAGAATGGAAACAACCCTGTGCTACCATACAGCTCATTCACAAACAGGCTGCAGAGGAAAAGGTACATGGGTTCATGTAAGCTTCTGGTCATGCAGATCACCACGATGAGCAGCACGTTGGTGAAAAGAATGACCACATAAAAACACATAATGATCATGAAACATAAGTACTTAAACAGACCAAGATCAACATAGGATGACAATGTGAAATATGAATACTTTGTAGAGTTCATCATGACCCTCCTTTCAGTTCACAGAATAATGACACCTTACACAAGATGTACATGTGAAGGGCGAGGGGCAATCACTTCAAGGAAGTGTTGCTGCTGAATGTAGGAGTAACTCCAGTTCAGGTAAACAAGGTGTACATGTTACTTTAAAGTGTTATTTCTTACTCAATCAGCTTCATTCAAAGGCCGGCTGACCGAGAAAGGCTGGAGTGATGAATGATGCACACATTGATTTTAAGTGAGGCATTAACGGTGTTGCTCTTGTTCATACACATGAGAAGCTGTGTGGGCTCAACTAGCCACCTTGAACCAGATATTGGTTCATTCATCATTATCCTTCTTTTGGCTCACAACACAATTTCAATTAGCAAAGGATGAGGCAATGGCAATAACTACTTGACGTTGGGATTAAATCTCTTGAGCTCAACAAAATTAACCAATTAAACGGATGAAATAGACTTGTTTTGCAGATATCACATTATTGAAGGTCAGGAAACAAATTCCGTGGCTTTTATCAGTACCTTACCTTTGATCAAAGACAAGACTTTTACAGAGGATGCGAATTTTTGTCAAATTCAGCCCGTACATCAAAGGATTAAAGAGCGGCTGGAAAGTGAGAAAGTATAAAGATAAAATGATGCGCAACATAATGGGTGCTCCGTTCATATCAAATCTGCCTTGCGCTATTTCAAAAAAACAACCAAAGGAGAAGTTGAGCAGGGAGGCGAGGTGAGGGGTGCAGGTACTGACCGCTTTCTGTCGGGTCTGTTTGGACCCAGAGAAACAAACTCTCAGGATCCTCACATATGAGTAAAAGATTATTATTGCAAGACCAAATAATACAATGAAAGTGTACATGAGTCCATAGATGTTGTTGACGGTCGTGTCATAACAGGACAGTTTCACAATAGAATAGTTGTCACAGAATACTCTGTCAATAATGTTGCCACAAAGCTGTAAAGATGCACTCAAAGAAATCACGACTCCAATATGAAGAACCGGGATTAACCATGATACAACAATAAGCATGTTAACCTTATTCAATGACATCTGAGTGTTGTATTGTAGAGGATAACAAATAGCAAGATATCTGTCATAAGACATCGCGGCTAAATTATAAAATTGTACATTTGCATAAGTGTACAAACAGAAAATCTGCAGGAAACAAAGTGGAGCAGAAACTGTGTGAAAGTCCGAGAGGATCTGAACCAGAAGGAATGGAAACAACCCTGTGCTACCATACAGCTCATTCACAAACAGGCTGCAGAGGAAAAGGTACATGGGTTCATGTAAGCTTCTGTTCATGCAGATCACCACGATGAGCAGCACGTTGGTGAAAAGAATGAACACATAAAAACACATAATGATCATGAAACATAAGTACTTAAACAGACCAAGATCAACATAGGCACCAAAAGTGAAATATGAAACCTGTGTGGAGTTCATCATCATCATCATCATCATCATCATCATCATCATCATCATCATCATTCCTTTGATCCACAACATAACAATTCAAGTGTGCACATGATAAACAATTTACACTCTAACATATTCTAGATTAGCTGAAATCAAACCAGTTTAGATGTTAAATAAATAAATAAAAAGTCTGGCCTCACTTCATAAACACAGACAGTATTAAGCCTGCAAACATTAAAGACTTCAATTCTTACAAACAAACCTGTGACCGATTCTCTCAACGCATCACTTTACTTTTTTAAATTGAAGATAATTATGAATAACAGAACAGTGGCAATGTGTGAATCCTAACATCCATCGGTTGACTAGTCATGACTGCTTTGGAAGTGAGATGAAGCTCTGCCTCTGCTTCTTTAAACCCTTGAGGTCAGGTGATGTGGCGTCATTACCAATGGAGATATCGGGCTGATGTCACCTGCTGTCATCACTGTATGTCAGATAAACCAACCGAATGATTCTTTCCTCTGAGATGTAGCTTTAGCCATCGATCAATGGATTCATCATGTGTCTTTTAATGAAGTAATACATGTTGACTTGTGGTCATTCCTCTTTTGCACAGTAGGTGCATCCTAAAAAAAAAAAAAAAAAATATTTCTGATCTGCAGCTGTAGCCACTTACCAGGTAACTTGGAAAGGATCTGTGTCTGAACCTTGCCCTCTCACTACTGGGGTCCCTCAAGGCTCCGTCCTGGGTCCCCTCCTCTTCCTCTCACTACTCAGGTCCCCTCAGGGCTCCGTCCTGGGTCCCCTCCTCTTCCTCTCACTACTCAGGTCCCCTCAGGGCTCCGTCCTGGGTCCCCTCCTCTTCCTCTCACTACGGGATTCCTCAAGGCTCCGTCCTGGTTCCCCTCCTCTTCCTCTCACTATGGGGTCCCTCAAGGCTCCGACCTGGGTCCCCTCCTCTTCCTCTCACTACTCAGGTCCCCTCAGGGTTCCGTCCTGGGTCCCCTCCTCTTCCTCTCACTATGGGGTTCCTCAAGGCTACGTCCTGGGTCCCCTCCTCTTCCTCTCACTGTGGGGTCCCTCAAGGCTCCGTCCTGGTTCCCCTCCTCTTCCTCTCACTATGGGGTCCCCCAAGGCTCTGTCCTGGGTCCCCTCCTCTTGTTCTCACTATGGGGTCCACCAAGGCTTCGTCCTGGGTCCCCTCCTCTTGTTCTCACTATGGGGTCCACCAAGGCTCCGTCCTGGGTCCCCTCCTCTTCCTCTCACTGTGGGGTTCCTCAAGGCTCCGTCCTGGGTCCCCTCCTCATCCTCTTACTATGGGGTCCCTCAAGGCTCCGTCCTGGGTCCCCTCCTCATCCTCTCACTATGGGGTCCCTCAAGGCTCAGTCCTGGGTCCCCTCCTCTTGTTCTCACTATGGGGTCCCCCAAGGCTCCGTCCTGGGTCCCCTCCTTTTCTCTCTGTACACTAATTCCCTCGGCTGTGTCATTCCCCTTTTGCGAGTAGGTGGTCTGTGGGGCACGAGGAGAATATAAATATGTGAATCAGGAATCACAGAGTGATGTGATTTTGTCTTGAGGTGGCACACCGTTCTTGACCGTCATGTATATAAGCATCTTGTTGCTTTGCATATGCAAGTTATCAGAATCAGAATCAGAACGTTATTTATTGCCAAGTAGGTTTACACCTACCTGGATTTTTTTTCTGGTATAAGGTGCATACAGAACATACAGAACATAGTGAACTTAAAAACACAATAGGTACTGCAGAATCACAGTAAGTACTACAAAATACAATCACAATAAGTACAAACAGAAATAGGGCAGGAGTGCCAAAGCGACTGTGCAAAAGTGCATGTGCAATGATGAGTATACAGTGTGGTGAGTGTTAACATAACACAGGCGTGAGGTGTGGGGGCGGGATGAGTGTCCCCGTCAGGTAGGGGTCCCGGGCCTTGTTCATAAGGCCAACGGCAGCAGGGAAGAAGCTTGTTTTGTGGCGTGAGGTTTTGGTCCTGATGGACTACAACCTCCTGCCGGAGGGAAGGACCTGGAAGAGGTCGTGACCCGGGTGGGTGGGGTCAGCCACAGTCTCACCTGCCCGCCATTCTGAAGTCTACGACCATACATTATTGATTTGTTATGAGGTTTTTTTGGATCCCAGTCAACAATGTGGATTGACTTGCGTCCAAATAAATACATAGGTTATCGTTAATACTAATAATACTGCTCCCTGCTGGGCCATTGTCCTGCCGATGCCCCCCCCCCACACACACACACACCTCCTTCTGTTTCATGGTTTTCTGGATTGTGATCCATGCCTACTACTCATTATTCATAATTTATGTCATATTCATTGATTGTGTTTTGTGACCAGATGAACAATAGATGTCATGTGACCAGATGAACAATAGATGTGACCAGATGAACAATAGATGTCATGTGACCAGATGAACAATAGATGTGACCAGATGAACAATAGATGTCATGTGACCAGATGAACAATAGATGACATGTGACCAGATTAAGAATAGACATCAGGAATGTCTGGTTCATACAGAAATTCCTTTTTGCCATTACATTTAATTTATCTGAAGCTTTTATCCAAAGTGACTTACATTTATACAACATAGAACAGCTCTGTTGAGTAATTTGGTGTTAAGTGTCTTGCTCAAGGTCACATTGACTAGGGCTAGCAGAGACAGGGATAGAACCGCCAATCCTCTGATTGAAATACCAATCTAACCACTGAGCCACAGTCGTCTATTCAAATCCATGTTTACGTACCTCAGGTTAAGGATATTCTCGGATCACTGTGTGACATTGCTCTCCGGGCTCTTCATTGAACTATTTCTATATTCTAGTCTGTGAGACCTTTTTCTTTATTTGCTGGTCTAATGGGCCCTTTCTGTATATCTTAGTCTAACGTGACCATTTTCCATTTCCCAAAAAGGACCACCAACCTACCCACGACCTGACTTTGCCCTCTGCCTCTAGTCCATGGACTTCTACAGCTAGTCTCCAGGCCTCTGCCTCTAGTCCATGGACTTCTACAGCTAGTCTCCAGGCCTCTGCTGCTAGTCCATGGACTTCTACAGCTAGTCTCCAGGCCTCTGCTGCTAGTCCATGGACTTCTACAGCTAGTCTCCAGGCCTCTGCTGCTAGTCCATGGACTTCTACAGCTAGTCTTCAGGCCTCTGCTGCTAGTCAGTCCATGGACCTTCCAGCTAGTCTCCAGGCCCCTGCAGCTAGTCTCTAGCTCTTTGCAGATAGTTACTGGACCTCTAAAGCTGGTCTCTAAGCCCCTGCAGCTAGTCTTTGAGATGTCCACTATAAGCTCCGGCAGGTGGAAGGAGGTCAAAGGTATATAAACTAAACAGGAACAGGGGCAGAACAGTGGCCTGGGGAGCCCCTTGTGTCGCTCCCCAAGTTGTGATGAATTATTCTCCCAAGCTATTGTCAGCGTGCCTTTTGTTCTGGAACCTTAGGCCAAAGGATGAGGTCAGGCTTAAGTTACATCAATTCCGAGATCCCATAGACCTCAGTGTGTATCGGACTATTCTATTATGTTTTTTTCTAATCGTCTCCCTCCACCCATCCATCTGGATTGTGGTGGCAAGACCCTAGCTGTTCCGGGGCCTCCTTAGGTGTTCCCAGACCAGATGGTATAGTTTGTTATCCCTCCACCTTTGTACAAGGAAAGTTAAAAGGTCCTTTTTTTCATAGTCCTTTAGCGACCCTTTCCAGGACCCCAACCAAAGACGTTGGTGCGGCAGCACGGATTTCTGGGACTGATTTCACAAGCTGGCTTTAATCTTTGTTCTGTGGAGTTAAAATGTTCTCGTGTTCGATAGGGTTTATTTTTTGCCATAGTTTAGTTCCATCAAAAAAACAACTTCCTGTGAGCTAGGTTTGATGAGGAAGTGGCCCCAAATGTCTCATAGTGGTGAGTATGAATTGTCACTTGTCTACGTAAGTCAACGCTGTGCCCAGTCTCTTGGCCAATAGGAGGCCTTTCCCAATGAGGTAATTCTGCTGCTGTGGGTGTTCTCTCTTAAAAAGTATAAAACGCATCAACAAGTTTCGACTCAGTTCGAAGGCCTCTGCAGAATGACTACAGCGGGATGATAGGTGAATTATCACACTGCAGATGTTTTATGAGTGATTTGTAAGCTGAGCATGATATTGAACTAAATGGTAGATTTGGGGTGTTTGTTAAAACTATTTACATGACAATGACCTATGTTCTGGTTTACTTGGTGTTTAAGTTGCACATTGTGCCAACCAAGTCCAAATTTAAACTACTCAAATTTTAACAAATGTGTAACAAAGAATAAAATCATTTTATGTTGGTGAGCAAAAGTAATATTTAAGGATAATGATTAACTTCACACAGGTTTCTTATTTCACACTAAGTGCCTACTTTGACACCGGGGGTTTTAAATACTTGTGTTTCATGTTTATTTTCTCTTTGTACATGTTAATTGTGTGTTCCAACGTGCTGCTCATCGTGGTGATCTGCATGAACAGAAGCTTACATGAACCCATGTACCTTTTCCTCTGCAGCCTGTGTGTGAATGAGCTGTTTGGTAGCACAGGGTTGTTTCCATTCCTTCTGGTTCAGATCCTCTTGGACTTTCACACAGTTTCTGCTCCACTTTGTTTCCTGCAGATTTTCTGTGTTCATGCTTATGGAGCTGTTGAATATTTAAACTTAGCCGTGATGTCTTATGACAGATATTTGGCCATCTGTTATCCTCTACAATACAACACACTTATGACATCTTATAAGATTGCCGCTCTTATTGCGCTCACATGGTTATTTCCTTGTTTTGCAATGGTCGTTTTGCTGTCTTTGACTTCCCCGTTGCAGCTTTGTGGGAACTTGATCTACAAAGTGTACTGTGACACCTACTCTGTTGTGAAGCTGTCCTGCTCTGACACCAATGTCATTAACGGATATGGACTCATTGCCACTTTTAGCACAATCTTTGGCTCTTTACTTTTAATCTTCTACTCGTACATGAAGATTATTCTAGTTTGTTTCTCTGGGTCCAAACAGACCCGACAGAAAGCCTTCAGTACCTGCACCCCTCACCTCGTCTCCCTCTTGAACTTCTCTCTTGGTGCTTGCTTTGAAGTATTACAGAGCAGATTTAATATGAACAGTTTACCCAATGTGTTAAGAATTTTTCTATCGTTGTATTTTCTCACTTGCCCGCCGCTCTTCAACCCCGTGGTGTATGGCCTGAATCTGTCCAAAATAAGGGTCATATGTAAAAGCCTGATATCTAATGCAGACAATTAATATGAAATTGTTGAAAAGGTTTCATAGATGAATTATTTTATTCAAACTGTATACTTTAATGTAATTCTGTGATTCTTATGAAACAGAAAAAGTCCATTCACTTGTTGCCGTGTTTGTTTTCTGGAACATCTGCAGCACTTTTGATCAAGTTTAAGCTTAGGAAGAGGCTTTGCAATCTTGGGAGCTAAGTGACTCTGTGAATGATGGTTATAGTTGGTTCAATATGGAAGATGATGATTTATGATTTATGATTCATGTTTATGTTTTTTGTTGTTGTTTTGTTGTTTTTATTTGTCTGATTGTCCGTATAGTTGGTTGTTTTGTAATTTTTGTATTTATTCGTTTTTGATCGTCTGGTGTAACTTGGAAAAACGTAAAATAAAATGATTGAAAGAAAGAAACAATTCTGTTATTAGTTTCCCTTTGGGCTCAATAAAGATCTTCTGTTTTCTGCTTTGTAATAAACAGACAGCATGTGCACCACATTGAAGTTGTAATTCTTTGTTGTCATGGAGACACCCCTCCAACAGCTTCACTGTTCACCTGCATTGATCACATACCTGTTTGATCCCTTGTCTGAGTATCTTCCTTAAGCATGACATGAGGAGGAGAGTCTACTTCAGTTGATTGGTTATGAACTGCATCACATCGACAGTGTGTTGGCACCAATCCTTGTGGATGTTATCTGGGATCGATTCGTGCCACGGGTTCTGTGGTTCTGTTGTTTTTCTATCGTGGTTGATCTTACGTTTGGTTCGTCTTTGTGATGGTGGCCTTACATGCCAGGATGTTTGATTGTTGTTTGTCCATGTAGCATGGGTCATGTAAGGCAGTGGTCCCTAAACACCGGGCCGCGGCTTGGTTGGAACCGGGCTGCGGAAAAAAAGTGAATAAAAAAAGTTTAATTTTTTTTTTTTTTAAATCAGTCGGAAAATATATTCTATTTTGAAAAAGGACCGGATACGGATACTGTGTATGTCTGAGCCGCGTTCAGGAGGCTTAGGTTGTTTCTCAATTCAAAGTACACGTCTGCAGACTTGTGTTCTTCTGGAGTCTGGTCTCGGGAGTCCAGACTCCGGAGGACGGGAGGACGGTCTTTCTGCGATAGGAGCGGCTGCTTATTTCATGACGTCACCACATCAGCTGTTCTTCTCCTGAGTTTAATAGTATTTATAAAAAGTCATCTGTCAGTTGTTTATTTTCTCCTCCGCTATTGTTTCCGGTTGCTGGTGAAATGCATTCTGGGATATCTGCTGGCCAGAGTACGCACAAGTCTCCTGTGATGCATCCTGGGTAAAGTGGGAGGATCAAGTCACATCCGGCATTTTGACCGTGCTTTGAGAGAAGCGAAATTTGAATGTGAACATGAACCTGGGCTGAGACTGATGACGTTTCACGAGTCCACGAGGACACGAGGAGAGGAAAGGACACGAGGAGAGGAAAGGACACACAAGTACGTGTAACAGGGTTAATGATTCCACTTGCCATCACTGGCCATTGTTTGAGTACAACACACATTAGCGCCCTCTGCTGGGCCCCTGCAGACTTGAGCGATGCGCCCCGTTAATTCTGCCCAGTCTGCTGTTTGTTGTTGCCGTTCAACAACGTGGTTGTACGAGGTGGGCCGTGGACGTTTATGTGTTTTCTGTTATGCTACCAGGCTACGAGGCTACGAGGCTACGAGGCAGCTAACGCCGAGTGCTGCTGGAGCAGGGGAACAAATAAAAGGCCGGATTAAGCCAGACCAAGACTGTATGATTCTGTGGAAATTACACAACGCACACGAGAGAGTACGCAACTGCTACATACGCTGATTGAGAAACGGCCTGAGACTGATGAGGAGACACGAGTCACAAGGACACGAGGAGAGGAAAGGACGCACAAGTACACTGATTGAGAAACGGCTCGGCTCGCACACGCGCGACAACGCTGCCGGCGCGCCTCGCTCAGCTGTGATGTGCGCACACAGGGAGCAAACTCTCGCTAGCCCCCCTCCCCGGGCCGTGAAAATAATTTCTGACACGGAACCGGTCCGTGGCTCAAACAAGGTTGGAGACCACTGATGTACAGTAAGGGACTCTTGGTCTCTCATTCATGTTACTAGCTTGACTTCTTCTCTCCCACATGGACTTGTGGTTCTGGAGTCTGGATCTTCAAGGCCCCCCCTGCCTCCATGTTCCTGCTTAACACCCGCTGATACAATTCATAATAATGATAATAATAATAAGAGTAGTAGTTGTCTGATGCCAGTCTGCACAGCATGGTTCTCCCTGTCAGGATTCAGTCACTAAGGGTGGTGTTGAGTCCCACGTCTGATAAAGAGCTCGGAGTCGATGAGAGTTTTTCTCACATGTGGTCCTCTGGTCCAAGTGGGACAGCTCAGTGTGGAGAGCAAAGGTGATGCCAATGTCTACTGATCAGTTTAGCCTGAAAGCAAATTGAAGTGGGTCCAGTCACCCGGGGAGGGAGCAGGTGGTGAAGGCTTGGACTGAGTGCTCAAAGCACTTCATCGTGGAGAAGGCTAGAGCTACTGGGCCGTTCATGCTCTGGTCTTCTTTAGGACGATGGTGGCCTCCTAGAAACGCGTGAACCGGAATAGTCTGAAAAAGTCTGAGAAGACAACGGCTACCTTAAGAGCTCAGCCGGGGAGGCCATCAGGTGCAGGTGACCTTGAGTGGATTACATCCACACAGTGTAGATGTACACACATCAGCTCTGGGTATTGCTGGTGGGTAGGGGTCCTGGGTCTCTTCTTACCTCCTCAGCCAGGAAGTTGGTCTCAAACTTACATCTTTAGTTCATCGGAGAGAGATGTAGACACAACCTCAGCCTGGCTGGTTCTCCTCTTGTAGTCTGTGAAGGTTCTTAGTCCTGCCAGCTGTTTTTTGATGTTGGAGCCGGGCAGTTTGACTTTGTCCCTGTATTGTTTTCTAGCTTCCCCGTTGACCCGGGGCTCACTAGTCCTCAGGGCAATGTGATTGACCAGAGACCATTGGTTGACCAGAGACCATTGGTGATGGTTCGGCATTGACCTCCAGTGGTCAAGGTGACGATAGCCCATTGTTCAGGACATGGACCTGAATAAATCAGGTACTTCAGAAAGAATGGATGCCCGGCCGATCCTGGCACTTGAATGCTACACAGGACCGGTCTGTCCAGCTTCATAATTATGCAATATGCTTTCCTGAAAGGAGTGTCAGCATGGTGGAGCATGTTAGCACCACAACTAGGACAGAGAAATGTGTAAGACTACATCCCTGCTCCCACTTCCTGATCTGAACCATGTTTTTTTTTTTTTATAATGTTACATTTGTTACTTTTTTTTTTTGTGCAAATAAATAAATAAATAAACTTTAGTTGTCATGGATACGGTGATCCACTTGGTCTTTTATTGACCCCTGTTGTTAAATTCTTCTCTACATCGACCCGTCTTTAGAAATTACAGTGGGCTGCAGTGAAGACCGGGGAGCAAATGGTGGTTCAGTCCCTTGCTCAAGAGCACTTCAACATGCACAAAAAACTACAATCGACACAGAAATAACCCAGACACACCCGTATAATAACTTTCCACTTTTTTCTCGAGCATCGATCAATCAAATCACCAATAAGGTGGTGTTAGAGGAGAAGACAAATTACACAAGGTCATATGTTCCAAAAGAAAGACATGAAAACTAAAAGCAATATTAAACTATTTATTAAGTGGAACTTGTTCCTTTAAAAGATTCACAAACTGCACTTTACACGTTTTCCCTCTTCTATTGAATATAGTCACGTCTGAAGAGACTGATGCCTGCTACTTCCACAAACTCTACAGCATGATTATTACTTATGTTGACATGAAAGAAACCAACATGTTTATTTGTAGAAAAAAAAAACTGTTTCAACAATACATAATCAGTAATATGTTGTTGTAACCCATCATAGAGAAAGTTTGTTTGTAAAGAACAACACATTTAAATCAAGGCTGAAAATCTGCAGGATGGTCTGCATTCAAATAAAAATCAGGTTTCTACATAGGATACGAATATTTGACATTTTCAGGCCATAAAGTAAAGGGTTTAAGAGCGGTTGACATGTAAGCCAGTACAGCGATAGAAAGATGCGCACTATATTAGGTACATTGTTCATTTCAAATCTGCTCTGTAATATTTCAAAGAAAGCTCCACATGATAAGTTGAGCAGGCAGGCGAGGTGAGGGGTGCAGGTACTGACCGCTTTCTGCCGGGTCTGTTTGGACCCAGAGAAACAAACTCTCAGGATCTTCATGTACGTGTAAATAATTAGAGATACAGGACATGCAATAGTGAGACCAGTAGCAACGAGTCCGTAGATGTTGCTGGCTGTCGTGTCAGAACAGGCCAGCTTGATGATGAAGTAGTTGTCACAGTAGGCTTTGTTGATGATGTTCCCACACAGCTGGACAGAGCTGCTCAATATGACGGGAACCAAACAGAGAACAGAACCATAGGACCATATAACAGCAACGAGTACTGTAACCTTGTTAAAGGTCATAAGTGTGTTGTACTGTAGAGGATAACAGATGGCAAGATACCTGTCATAGGACATCACGGCTAAGTTGAAAAATTCCACACAAGCATAAGTGTACAAACAGAAGATCTGCAGGAAACAAAGTGGAGCAGAAACTGTGTGAAAGTCCGAGAGGATCTGAACCAGAAGGAATGGAAACAACCCTGTGCTACCATACAGCTCATTCACACACAGGCTGCAGAGGAAAAGGTACATGGGTTCATGTAAGCTTCTGTTCATGCAGATCACCACGATGAGCAGCACGTTGGTGAAAAGAATGACCACATAAAAACACATAATGATCATGAAACATAAGTACTTAAACAGACCAAGATCAACATAGGATGACAGAATAAAATAAGAATACTTTGTAGAGTTCATCATGACCCTCCTCCCATAAACAGAATTCAGAGTAATGACACAAAACAGATCTAATTTCATTCCCTTTGTGGGAGTCAATAGAATGTTGAGATTATTAATAATGAAACTCAATGAATCCTGACATTGTGTGAATCCTAACATTCACCTGCAGAGTCTATCCTCACTGAGCTTCTGCTTCTGCTTCTTTTAACCTCGTGGAAGTCAGAGAACGCCCACAGCGGCAGGCTGAGCTCATCACACACCCACCCAGACTGGACGGGGACGGGGACAACATGGACACGGACCAGAAGACAGAAAGGTCCCTCATTAGGAACACAAGGATGACATGAAGTAGGGAAAAAAGACATTCCTGATGAGAAGAGCAGCAGCATCCTTTTTATTTGTCAGTATTCTGACTGCATCTCTGGACAGGCCAAGAAGAAGTTGCCACGATCACTTATTATATTGTTTGAATGCAACATAACACAAGAGCGTATTCTCTGACATCGTCAGACCTCCAACTCTGCTCACAGTGTTTAAAAACTGGAGTACATGACTTCCACAATCAATCAATCAATTTATTTGTCAGATTTTACAAGGCAACATTACAACTCCAGTGAAATCAAGTAAACTTCTTCAATTTGCTCATTGCCCTCTCACTCACTAGAAAGTAAACTCCTCCTCGTCAGAGTCACGATGAAATGGTTGAGCCGAGTTTCATGGATATTAAAGTTCCTGATAACCTGTAACCGCAAAGCAAACCTTCTTATTATTAGACATCCAAGATAACACAAATCAGTAATAATCAGTCATGTGATCATGAGGTCCGTCTGTGGGCGTCGCCTGTCTAGAAAAGTTTAAAAGAAACCGAAGCAGTATTAGCTCATTTAGGATCAGTGGTCACCAACCCAAAGTGTTCTGGTCCAAGCACAGAACCTTGTGGAACTCCGAGACTAACTTTGGTGGTCATCGAGGGTACTAAGGTCTAACAAAACCAGTACAGAGAGGAGTCCTCTATCAGCACTAAGGTCTAACAAGACCAGTACAGAGAGGAGTCCTCTATCAGCACTAAGGTCTAACAAGACCAGTACAGAGAGGAGTCCTCTATCAGGACTAAGGTCTACCAAGACCAGTACAGAGAGGAGTCCTCTATCAGCACTAAGGTCTACCAAGACCAGTACAGAGAGGAGTCCTCTATCAGGACTAAGGTCTACCAAGACCAGTACAGAGAGGAGTCCTCTATCAGCACTAAGGTCTACCAAGACCAGTAGAGATTAGATACATAGATACAGAGTAATGGATATATACTGTGGGATTCAGGCCTGGCTCCAGTGGACCTCTCCTGGCTGGCTCGCCAAATGTGCTGGATGGATTTCTTTCTCTTTGATCGATGCTGACAAATCTCTAAAGCTGATGCATGTCAACTTGTTTCTCTCTCCTATCTGAATGCTGGTGAGACGCCACCGGATACTCACCCACTGGGCCTTGGTAATCAAACACAGAACACAGAGACTTTGGATCAGAGTTCAATTCACGTCGATTTATTTGTAACCAACAGTTTCACAAATAAACGTGAGTTGGGTCCTGTATGAAAGACAACAACCTCCTTCACATCTGTCTTTCCAAACTCCTGAACAAACTTATTGACATATTATTCATACCATCATACTCAATGCAGGTGCAGTCTCCGTACACTCCCTCATTACATATTGACACGTCCTCGTTGTTGGAGGTGAGGCTCATGCGCAGAGAGACAGGCTGGGACGCAATATGAAATAACAAAAAGGCACTCTTTAAAGCCCCACTATGTAACTTTTCCACCTTAAAATAACAGCTTGAAAAAAATGGTACCGCTACAAAGACTTTTAATATGTTGATGTCTCCTCCACTGACATCGGGGTCTGTGGGCTGAAAACTGCTGAATGTGAGATGTTGGGACCGACCCGGTACTTCCGGCGGAAGTACTTCAACTTGCTGTCTGGCAGTGATTACCAACGTCATATAGTGCCAGTCCACGCTCGCAGGTGACTTTTTATTTGCTCCGCTACGCGACTCGTACAGACAGAATAACATGCCCCAGCTGAACGGCTCGCTGCAGCTGCCAAGACGCGCTGCCGGTAGCTCGCATGATCAGCTGTTCGATCAGCTGTGAGTCACGTGCCGGAAGAGCCATATATGGCTCGAGAGCCAGACGTTAAATACCTGAAGGGGGCGCTACAGGGGGAAAGTTACATAGTGTCGCTTTAATGAGTCAAAAACATTTCACCAAAAACAAGATCCAAAAAGGGCAGGCAGAAAATCCAGGTTACGGACAGACAGGCAGGCGGGCGGGTAGAACCAGGAACAGGAACGAGAGACATGGAGACATGGCAGAAGCAGTCCGAGGGGTGGGCCGGAGGGCGACCAGCAGGAGAAAGACGCTCCGGGGCGGAGTACTGGAATGTGTAGCTGGGGTACCGGGGTCTGGAGCGGGCTGGGATGATGGCAGGACACTGGGAACTGGAGCAGGGCGAGATGGCGATGAGATACTGGGAACCAGAATCGGCAAGGGAGGGACGGCGACGGGACAGTCGTGTGGGACAGGGGGAATGACCGGGACGGCTGTGGAACACACGGAGCCGAGACACAGGGAACTACCACCGGGTGGGAAGGGGACGGAATAGGAAGAGGAGGGACTAGAGCTGGCGGGGGCAAAGACAGGGCACAGGGATCTGGGGCCGGCTGAGACGGAGACGGAGCACAGAGAACTGGGGATGGCCGGAACAAAGACGGGGCAGGAGGAACTGGGGCCGGCCGGGACTGCAACACGGTGGAGGCGGCAGTGGGAACCGGCGGGGACTGCGGCACCGAGGCAGCGGGAGCTGTCTGGGGCTGTGGCACCGAGACTGTTGAGAACAGCCGGAGCTCCGACAGGTCACGAGGTGTGCGGGACAGGAACGCCGGCGGCTGACAGGGGGCACTGGAGAACGGCCGGGGCTCCGACAGGTGAGGGCTGCTTGGGCTTGTAGCCAGATGGGGCTGGCGGTGCCGGCCCATACGGCGACCAGGAACTGCAGCCTGCCCGCACCGGCTCGCTCAGGAGTTGCAGATCCCTCAGCTGTTCGGTCAAAAACTCTGTTGGTCTTGGAGCTCCTTGTACCCAGAGATTAGCTGCTCAATTCTTGAAAGCCGCTCTTCTTGCGCCTGGAGAGCGGAGCACACACTGTCCTCTGCTGAACCAATCATGGTCGGATTGTTCTGACACGTCTTTGTGTAGGGGTGAGGCTCATGCGCAGAGAGACGGGCTGGGACGCAATATGAAATAACAAAAAGGCACTCTTTAATGAGTCAAAAACAGTTGACCAAAAACAAGGTCCAAAAGGGGCAGGCAGAGTGTTAACAGAGTAGACGCAACGTCGTGACTGACTTCGAACACAGCAACAGCTGTGCTCACTCAATGAGATTTATTCATCAACACTCCAATCACATTACAGGTACACGCCCACATTAACAATCACATTACAGGTACACGCCCACATTAACAATCACATTACAGGTACACGCCCACATTAACAATCACATTACAGGTACACGCCCACATTAACAATCACATTACAGGTACACGCCCACATTAACAATCACATTACAGGTACACGCCCACATTAACAATCACATTACAGGTACACACCCACATTAACAATCACAGGTGTCAGTATTCAATCAATCAATCAACAGAAACATAATACAAGTTGAGAGCACACTTGTTAACACAGAGAATCCAGGTGACGGACAGACAGGCAGGCGGGCGGGTAGAACCAGGAACAGGAACAAGAGACAACCATAGACAACAATCCGACAGGAGACAAGGGAAAGACTGACACAATATATAGGGGGTGAAACAGGTGTACGACAGACAGTAGCGAGACAAGAGTGGCTGAGGGCAGGTGCTGGGAATTAAACAATGAAGACAGAGAAGACACAGAGGAGACATGGGAAACACGGAACACAGGAGAAACAAGACGGGGTGTTACACATATTAGTTCATGTCACTCATTTTGTGCCCTGCACCAGTTCAAGGTAGTGACCCTCATCCCCTCGTCTCTCTTATCGTTATTTTGTCTAAGTACGCCGGTCCTTGCTCTACAGTCCTCTTTCTACCGGTTAATACTGGAAAGCACAAGGTCGCTGTGTCTATCTACGTCTGTCGTTCTTGTAACTCATGTAGCTTAGCGAAAATTCAGACAGGAAGACAGTGGGTAAAGCTAGGTCATTCACAAGTCTGGCAGTGATTACTCCATTAGCTGATAGGGCGGGCCCAATGAATGAACCAACCATTTAGAGGCAGCCCAGTTGTGTAGCCTATCACAGCGTCGTTGGTACACTTTAAAGTTGTGTTCTCTGTTGCTGTCAGTTGTCGTTTCAGCTCGCGTCATTTCGACCCTCCTCCACCCCAGGCTCCTCCCCCTCCTCCACCCCAGGCTCCCCCCCCTCCTCCACCCCAGGCTCCCCCCCCTCCACCCCAGGCTCCTCCCCCTCCGCCACCCCAGGCTCCTCCCCCTCCTCCACCCCAGGCTCCTCCCCCTCCTCCACCCCAGGCTCCTCCCCCTCCGCCACCCCACGCTCCTCCCTCCTCCACCCCAGGCTCCTCCCCCTCCGCCACCCCAGGCTCCTCCCCCTCCTCCACCCCAGGCTCCTCCCCCTCCTCCACCCCAGGCTCCTCCAATAGGCGTTGCAGCGACGATCCTTCGACACCACCAGTGTCTGGACTCCATGGGGGATTCTGAATGTGCAGAGATCAGCATCGCTAGCCCTGGTTTACCCGACTTCAGGATATCCAATCGCCAAAAGACTTTGCACTATTACAATATACTATTGTAATAACTGATTGTTAACCTCTAAAATACCCGTCTCTCCTGATTGAAATGTCTGGGAGAGAGATGTTTCAGCTACAGAACTAAAGAGAAACCTGGTCTGGTTCTTCTTCTGGTCCTGATGAGGACTCGGCTGCTCTGGCTCTACGGAGGGTTCTTATATGTTTTAAGGCTCTCTCCAAACTAAGCGAATTCTTCCAGATTAGTAGGTCTGAGGGTTCAGGGACCAGACCTCCTCTTCCTCACCCTCTTCTTCTTCAGAGGGGCTATCAAGTCTAGTCCTATGTTATATGAGACCTGGACTAGAGTTAGACCACAAGTCCTGTTATATGATACCTACACTAAAGTTAGACCAGGAGTTCTGTTATATGAGACCTGGACTAGAGTTAGACCAGGAGTCCTCTGTTATATTGAGACCTGGACTAGAGTTAGACCAGGAGTCCTCTGTTATATTGAGACCTGGACTAGAGTTAGACCAGGAGTCCTCTGTTGTATTGAGACCTGGACTAGAGTTAGACCAGGAGTCCTCTGTTATATTGAGACCTGGACTAGAGTTAGACCAGGAGTCCTCTGTTGTATTGAGACCTGGACTAGAGTTAGACCAGGAGTCCTCTGTTATATGAGACCTGGACTAGAGTTAAACCAGGAGTCCTCTGTTGTATTGAGACCTGGACTAAAGTTAGACCAGGAGTCCTCTGTTGTCTTGAGACCTGGACTAGAGTTCGACCAGGAGTCCTCTGTTATATGAGACCTGGACTAGAGTTAGACCAGGAGTCCTCTGTTATATGAGACCTGGACTAGAGTTCGACCAGGAGTCCTCTGTTATATGAGACCTGGACTAGAGTTAGACCAGGAGTCCTCTGTTATATGAGACCTGGACTAGAGTTAGACCACGAGTCCTGTTATATGATACCTACACTAAAGTTAGACCAGGAGTTCTGTTATATGAGACCTGGACTAGAGTTAGACCAGGAGTCCTCTGTTATATTGAGACCTGGACTAGAGTTAGACCAGGAGTCCTCTGTTATATGAGACCTGGACAAAAGTTAGACCAGGAGTCCTCTGTTGTATTGAGACCTGGACTAGAGTTAGACCAGGAGTCCTCCTCTGTTGTATTGAGACCTGGACTAGAGTTAGACCAGGAGTCCTCTGTTATATGAGACCTGGACTAGAGTTAGACCAGGAGTCCTCTGTTATATTGAGACCTGGACTAGAGTTAGAGAGTCCTCTGTTATATGAGACCTGGACTAGAGTTAGACCAGGAGTCCTCTGTTATATTGAGACCTGGACTAGAGTTAGACCAGGAGTCCTCTGTTATATGAGACCTGGACTAGAGTTAGACCAGGAGTCCTCTGTTATATTCAATTCAGTTTATTTGTATAGCCCAGTTTCACAAATTACAAATTTGTCTCAGAGTGCTTTACAGTCTGTACACATAGACATCCCTGACCTTTGACCTTTGACCTCACATCAGACCAGGAAAAACTCCCAAATAACCCTTCAGGGGGAAAAAAGGGAAGAACCCTTCAGGAGAGAACAGAGGAGGATCCTCTCCAGGATGGAGATCTCTGTTCTTAGTTTACTGAGAACACGATCTGCAGCATTCTGGATCAACTGGAGGGACCTAAGAGACTTATAGAGCAGCCTGATAATAAGGAGTTGACCTAAGAGACTTATAGAGCAGCCTGATAATAAGGAGTTGACCTAAGAGACTTATAGAGCAGCCTAATAATAAGGAGTTGACCTAAGAGACTTATAGAGCAGCCTGATCATAAGGAGTTGACCTAAGAGACTTATAGAGCAGCCTGATCATAAGGAGTTGACTTAAGAGACTTATAGAGCAGCCTGATCATAAGGAGTTGACCTAGGAGACTTATAGACCAGCCTGATAATAAGGAGTTTCACTAATCCAGTCTCGAAGAACCAATTTTTCTACATCTTTTTGAGACAAGATGTGCCTGATTTTTGAAATATTACGTAGATGGAAGAATGCAGTCCTTGATATTTGCTTTATGTGGGAGTTAAAGGACAAGTCCCGATCAAAGAGAACAGAGATTCTTTACAGTGGTGTTGGATGCTATAGTAATGCCGTCTACAGAAACCACATCACCAGATAATTGATCTCTGAGGTGATCACAGTAGAATTACTTCGGTTTTGTCTGAGTTTAACATCAAGAAGTTGCCGGTCATCCATGTTTTTATGTCACTAAGACATGCTTGAATTTTAGTGAGTTGGTTAGTCTCCTCTGGTTTTATCGATAGATATAGTTGAGTATCATCTGCCTAACAATGAAAGTTTATGGAGTGTTTCCTGATAATGTTGCCCAAAGGAAGCATGTATAAGGTAAATAGAATTGGTCCAAGCACAGAACCTTGTGGAACTCCGTGACTAGCCTCGAGGCTTCATCATTTACAAATACAAACTGAGACCCATCTGATAAATAGGATTTAAACCAACTTAGTGCGGTGCCTGAAATGAAGATCGACTGCTCCAGTCTCTGTAATAGGATGTCATGGTCAATGGTGTCGAATGCAGCACTAAGGTCTAACAAGACCAGTACAGAGAGGAGTCCTCTATCAGCACTAAGGTCTAACAAGACCAGTACAGAGAGGAGTCCTCTATCAGCACTAAGGTCTAACAAGACCAGTACAGAGAGGAGTCCTCTATCAGCACTAAGGTCTAACAAGACCAGTACAGAGAGGAGTCCTCTATCAGCACTAAGGTCTAACAAGACCAGTACAGAGAGGAGTCCTCCATCAGCACTAAGGTCTAACAAGACCAGTACAGAGAGGAGTCCTCTATCAGGACTAAGGTCTAACAAGACCAGTACAGAGAGGAGTCCTCTATCAGCACTAAGGTCTACCAAGACTAGTACAGAGAGGAGTCCTCTATCAGCACTAAGGTCTAACTAGACCAGTACAGAGAGGAGTCCTCTATCAGGACTAAGGTCTAACAAGACCAGTACAGAGAGGAGTCCTCTATCTGCTGCCATTAAGAGGTCATTGGTAATCTTCACCGTTGCTGTCTCTGTGGTGTTTTCTAAATCCTGACTGAAACTCTTCAAATAAACTATTCTGATGTAGAAAGTCACACAACTGATGTGAGACCACTTTCTCAAGGATCTTAGAGAGGAAGGGGAGGTTAGAGATCGGTCTGTATTGAGACCTGGACTAGAGTTAGACCAGGAGTCCTCTGTTGTCTTGAGACCTGGACGTTACGGAGGCACACTGCCGACTCCCAGGGCGGCCTGGGTCCTAATGGGTCGTTTGTAGTGACCTTTCTATGATAGCAATGACCATAATTGCCTTTGTGACATGTTTTACTCATCAGATCTCTTCCCAGTGTCATGCTGTTGCACGATGGTGCTCACAGTACATTCCTAGGAAGTTGAAACATCCTCCTAATATAACCTCTCTCTTTCTGAAATCAGCCTCAGTGTGTGAGACATGGCCAGTGAGGAAGCGCTCAGAGACAGCCCTGGTTGGCAGGGACTAGTTTGGCCTTTAAAGCATTGATCCGGTCTCTCACTGAAGGAGACGGATCCTTTTACACATCATTTATTTTGCTAAAGTTATGTGAGATAGTCCAGGAATCATCGGATGTGATTTATTTGTTGGTCTGGTAACCTGAGAAACAAGGAGACGACCTGAGAGCCCAAATGCTGCTGCGTCCCCCGTGGTAACCATGGCGACAGCAGAGCGTCCTCCCATGATGCATTGCGTCAGACCTAATTGGCCGCTTGGAGGAGCTGGCCGGAGCCTCCAGAGCGCCCCGTGTCCACAGAGTCCTCTGGGGCTCCAGCTGCTGCTCTCAGTCCTCCAGGACTCATTACTGAGGATACAGTAAACACCTCTGTCTCCTCTGTCCTTGTGTCCTCCTCTCGGTCCTCAAGTCTCCTCTGTCCTCATGTCTCCTCTGTCCTCATGTCCTCTACATAAACACCTCTGTCTCCTCTGTCCTCAAGTCCTCTCGGTCCTCAAGTCTCCTCTGTCCTCATGTCTCCTCTGTCCCCAAGTCCTCTACATAAACACATCTGTCTCCTATGTCCTCATGTTTCCTTGGTCCTTGTGTCCTCTGTCCTCATGTCCACAACAATGACATCTAACGGAGCGTTTATATACGGTCTCATTCCTGATGGTCTTGGAGGTCCTGGTGGTCCTTGTAGTCCTGGTGGTCCTGGTGATCCTTGTGGTTCTGGAGGTTCTGGAGGTCCTGATGGTCCTTGTGGTTCTGGAGGTTCTGGTGGTCCTGGTGGTCCTTGTGGTTTTGGTGGTCCTGGTGGTCCTTGTGGTTCTGGGGTCTTGCTGGTCCTGGTGGTCTTCACATGTCGTAAGGTAGTAAAGTCATGGGAGTGTGTTTAGATAAATTAAAATGACCTCCAACTTTGGACTTTTTGAACAAAAGATTATTTTCACCTATCCGCCAAACGCTGAGGTGCCTGTTGAAGTTACTGCGACAGAAGAGATGATCCGTCTACTTCACAGTTATAGGACATTTACTGCTTTTACAAGAGTAATACTGAACCAGGCCTAGTGGGCCAAAGCCCAGAGCTCTACAGCTGAGACCCAACAAACACTGAACTGCTGTTGGTGCCGAGTCTTTGATATAGAATATGTCTCAAAATCTGTTTCTAATATTTCATGAATGTAAAATACTTCATGTACTATTTCACTGAATGTTGTGCTTACACAACACAATGCACTGAGCTGGCTGCCTCGGTGGGTCGGTGTTTTGAGTTGTTTTGGATGTAAACTTACTTTTCTGCCAAAGCTTCCTCCAGAGATGAGCTAATGACCATTAAGGAAACAACTCCAGCCAATTGTTACGCAGCAATAAGCGAGGCCCTTCAGCTCGGACCACCTGGTGGTCTACCTGATTCCTGCATACAGACAGAAAGGATCACTCCGTAAAGCTGTGTTAGTGGACCAGTGAAGCTGTGGAGGATCTTCAGGTGTGTTTGGACTGGGCAGACCGGGATGTCTTCAGGACTGCTACCAACAGTCTGGATGAGGACACAGGGGCTGTGACATCATATATGAGCTGCTGTGTACCAGTGGGCGTTCAAAGACGACTAACTCTGTTTCACAGCTAAAGTCAGAGGGCTAAGGTTGATAAAGAACAGATATGTGGACAATGACTTCTTTAAAGAGGTCAAATACAGGGTTAGCAAGGAAGTGAGAGACGCTTCAGTCTGGAGAGCGTCATAGAGATCAACGCCTACGATCGCTTAACGCCTACTCCCACCTCCGCCTACATGTGGGAGTCCAACCTCTACTCCTCCATCCCGAGTCCTTCCTATACTCCTCCATCATTGAGTCCATCCTCTACTCCTCCATCCCTGAGTCCATCTTCTACTCCTTTGTTTGTCTCCAGGACCATGAAGCTGGCAAGAAAGATTGTAGCTGATCACTTACTCCCTGGACAAAAACTGTTTGAGTGTCTCTGGCAGGACGCTGCCGTCCATCAAGACTAAGACATTAAGGTCCATCAGGACCAGGACATTAAGGTCCATCAGAACCAAGACATTAAGGTCTATCAGGGCTAAGACATTAAGGTCCATCAGGACCAAGACATTAAGGTCTATCAGGGCTAAAACATTAAGGTCCATCAGGGCCAAGACATTAAGGTCTATCAGGACCAAGACATTAAGGTCTATCAGGGCTAAGACAGTTTTTTTTTTTTTTTTAAATGTCTTGGCTCCACGGTGGTGTAGTGGCTAGCACTGTCGCCTCACAGCAAGAGGGCTGTGGGTTCAATTCCCGGTCGAGGCGGTCCTTCTGTGTGGAGGCAGCATGTTCTCCCCGTGGCAGCGTGGGTTCTCTCCGGGTTCTCCGGCTTCCTCCCACAGTCCAAAGACGTGCAGCAGGTTAATTGATCTCTAAATTGCCCATAGGTGTGAATGTGAGAGTGAATGGTTGTATGACCCTATATGTGCCCTTGATGGACTGGTGGTCTGTCCAGGGTGTCCCCTGCCTTCGGCCTATGTCAGCTGGGATAGGCTCCAGCGACCCCGCGACCCTAATGAGGATAAGCGGTATTGATAATTGATGGATGGAGGGCTAAGACATTAAGGTCCATCAGTGCTAAGACATTAAGGTCCATCAGGACCAGGACCTCACAGTCCGTGAGGGCCAATACCTCACACCACAAGAACAGTTTCTTCCCAGCTGCATTCGGGTTCATCAACAAAGACCAGGGCGCCCACTGACTCTGACTCTTACTTCCTCAGGACTATTACTTACAGTTACAAACCATTATAAATAGTGTCTCTTTTAATACACACTTGAGACTTCATCAATCTACTTATTTTAAACCACCGTTATTGTCTGTTCCCTCCTCATATTGTATTGCACAATTAAAATGTTTTAATGGTGTCATATAGTATTGCACTTTGTTTATTGTTAAGCTTCATTCACTTTGCCAAATTCCTTGTCCGTGTAGCATAATTGTCAATTCACAGTTCTGATTATCTATGAACTAATAACAACCAACAACACTGTCGGACACTGACCTCCTGGTGGTTTGTTCTGCGCTTTGTGGCCTCCTCCTCCTCCTCCTCCTCCTCCTCCTCCTCCTCCTCCTCCTCCTCCTCCTCCTCCTCCTCCTCCTCCTCCTCCTCTTACATTCTTGCATGAATTAAACCCGAGTCTGAAATAGTCCTAGCGACGTCACTCTGCTGTTGGTGTCTTGAAGTCTGAAAGAAGTCAAAGCAGACTTCAGTTCCGAGAGATTCCTAGTCAGACTGCAGTCAAATCTGAAACGTGCACAATGTCACAGATGTTTGTTGTGCTTTCTGAACTGAGCGTTAGATTAGAGACTTTGAAGCAGTTGGTTTGTGGTTGTTTGAAAGTCAATCTGTCTATTTTAATGAATCTGTTCAGCGCTGCTATGCCGAGCTCTGTTCATGTGTGCTTCATGTTTCAGCTTCACATGGTGCCAAACAAGCAGACATTCAAAACATTCTAATACAGAAACGACTACAAGAAACACTCGTTGTTATTTAGTGTTCATGATGAGGAACTCAACACAGGTTTCTTATTTTATTTTGTCATCCTATGTTGATCTTGGTCTGTTTAAGTACTTATGTTTCATGATCATTATGTGTTTTTATGTGGTCATTCTTTTCACCAACGTGCTGCTCATCGTGATGATCTGCATGAACAGAAGCTTACATGAACCCATGTACCTTTTCCTCTGCAGCCTGTTTGTGAATGAGCTGTATGGTAGCACAGGGTTGTTTCCATTCCTTCTGGTTCAGATCCTCTCGGACTTTCACACAGTTTCTGCTCCACTTTGTTTCCTGCAGATTTTAGTTGTCTATTCTTATGGTAGTATAGAATTTTCTAACTTAGCCGTGATGTCTTATGACAGGTATCTTGCCATCTGTTATCCTCTACAGTACAACACACTTATGACCTATAAAAAGACAGCCATGCTTATTGTTCTAACATGGTTATACCCTTTAATTGCGATCAGTGTTTTGTTGTCATTATCTGTCCCTTTACAGCTGTGTGGGAACATTATTAACAAAGTTTACTGTGACAACTTCTCTGTAGTCAAACTGGCCTGTTCTGACACGACAGTTAACAACATCTATGGACTGACTTACACAGCTGCATTACTTTGTAATGTTATTCTCATCTTTTACACCTACATGAAGATCCTGAGAGTTTGTCTTTCTGGGTCCAAACAGACCCGGCAGAAGGCGGTCAGTACCTGCACCCCTCACCTCGCCTCCCTGCTCAACTACTCATGTGGAGCTCTTTTTGACATATTACAGAGTAGATTTAATATGAATGGTGTCCCCAACATAATGCGTATTCTTTTATCGTTGTACTTTCTCACGTGCCCGCCGCTCTTCAACCCTTTAATGTACGGACTGAATCTGTCTAAAATACGTGTTTCATGTAAAAATCTGATTCAAAAAGTGGGCTCTTGGTATTAGCCTATTCTCTTAGGTACATAACTCTTACTTGTTTTGCTTTTGTGAACACAGAGACATGATGTCCTCATGGGACGCCCTGTAAATTACCCACATTGTGCCTGTGAATGTTTCATATTTGGGTCTTTTCGCTTGTCTTTTACGTCACAAGGTTATCGTTGTGAAACGGTTCCGGTCTCTGTTCTTCTGGGCCTTTGTGATCATGGAGATGGATGCTGGGCCTCCTCTGCGTGGTCTGCACTGGTCACAGGTCTGTCATCTAAATACTTATTCGCACTCAATACCCACAAGGGTCCTTTTCTTCGAGTATCGCTTTCTCCCCATTTCTGTCAAAAAGCCGAATAAATGCCTTATTTTTTCATTTTAAATTGATATGACTGATCTTATAATGATATGACTGAATGAAAATGAAGCACAATAAAACGTGCAAATATCCATTACATCCTAAGTGCACACCTCACAATACTCTTGTCTCTGAATCTAATCTCTGTACTGGTCTTGTTAGACCTTAGTCCTAATAGAGGACTCCTCTCTGTACTGGTCTTGTTAGACCTTAGTCCTAATAGAGGACTCCTCTCTGTACTGGTCTTGTTAGACCTTAGTGCTGATAGAGGACTCATCTCTGTACTGGTCTTGGTAGACCTTAGTGTTGATAGAGGACTCCTCTCTGTACTGGTTCTGTTAGACCTTAGTCCTAATAGAGGACTCATCTCTGTACTGGTCTTGTTAGACCTTAGTGCTGATAGAGGACTCCTCTCTGTACTGGTCTTGTTAGACCTTAGTCCTAATAGAGGACTCCTCTCTGTACTGGTCTTGTTAGACCTTAGTGCTGATAGAGGACTCATCTCTGTACTGGTCTTGTTAGACCTTAGTGCTGATAGAGGACTCCTCTCTGTACTGGTCTTGTTAGACCTTAGTCCTGATAGAGGACTCCTCTATGTTCTGGTTCTGTTAGTCCTTAGTGCTGATAGAGGACTTATCTCTGTACTGGTCTAGTTAGACCTTAGTGCTGATGGAGGACTCCTCTCTGTACTGGTCTTGGTAGACCTTAGTCCTGATAGAGGACTCCTCTGTACTGGTCTTATTAGACTTTATATAGACCCCGCCCCCTAGCTGCCACAGTTAGAATAGATGAAGGAGAAAGAAACCCAGCCACCACATTTGGCAAGCCAGCCAGGAGAGGTCCACTGGAGCAAAGCCCAAAAGATGATTTAGAGGACACAAACAGCTCTCTCCCTGAGACGAGGTTCGAGAACGCCAGACGTAGATAGACACAGCGACCTTGTGCTCTCCAGTATCAACCGCTAAAAAGAAGACTGTAGAGCAAGGGCCGGCGTACTTAGACAAAATAATGATTAGAGAGACGAGGGGGCGGGGGGGGGCATCAGCAAGAACCTCACATTCCTTAAAGTCACTACCTTGAACTGGTGCAGGGGTCAAACTGAGTGACAATAACTAATATGTAATGAGGGAGTGTACGGAGACTGCACCTGCATTGAGTATGATGGTATGAATAATATGTCAATAAGTTTGTTCAGGAGTTTGGAAAGACAGATGTGAAGGAGGTTGTTGTCTTTCATACAGGACCCAACTCACGTTTATTTGTGAAACTGTTGGTTACAAATAAATCGACGTGAATTGAACTCTGATCCAAAGTCTCTGTGTTCTGTGTTTGATTACCAAGGCCCAGTGGGTGAGTATCCGGTGGCGTCTCACCAGCATTCAGATAGGAGAGAGAAACAAGTTGACATGCATCAGCTTTAGAGATTTGTCAGCATCGATCAAAGAGAAAGAAATCCATCCAGCACATTTGGCGAGCCAGCCAGGAGAGGTCCACTGGAGCCAGGCCTGAATCCCACAGTATATATCCATTACTCTGTATCTATGTATCTAATCTCTACTGGTCTTGGTAGACCTTAGTGCTGATAGAGGACTCCTCTCTGTACTGGTCTTGGTAGACCTTAGTCCTGATAGAGGACTCCTCTCTGTACTGGTCTTGTTAGACCTTAGTGCTGATAAAGGACTCCTCTCTGTTCTGGTTCTGTTAGTCCTTAGTCCTGATAGAGGACTCCTCTATGTTCTGGTTCTGTTAGTCCTTAGTGCTGATAGTGGACTCCTCTCTGTACTGGTCTTGTTAGACCTTAGTGCTGATAAAGGACTCCTCTATGTTCTGGTTCTGTTAGTCCTTAGTGCTGATAGAGGACTTATCTCTGTACTGGTCAACTCCTTATTATCAGGCTGCTCTATAAGTCTCTTAGGTCAACTCCTTATTATCAGGCTGCTCTATAAGTCTCTTAGGTCCCTCCAGTTGATCCAGAATGCTGCAGCTCGTGTTCTCACTAAACTAAGAACAGAGATCACATGACTCCTGCACTAGCTGCTCTACACTGGCTCCCTGTAAAATCAAGAATCATTTTTAAAATTCTTCTCTTAACTTACAAAGCCTTAATTGGTGATGCACCATCATATCTTAAAGAGCTTGTAGTACCGTATCGCCCCACCAGAGGGCTGCTCACTAAATGCGGGGCTACTTGTAGTTCCAAGAGTCTAAAGTAGGAGGAGCCAGAGCCTTCAGGTCTCAATCTCCTCTTTTATGAACCAGCTCCACCTTCAGTCCTGGAGGCTCCGCCCCCTCATGGAGACTGAAGACTTTCCTCTTGATGGTCTGATAGTTACACCTGAACCAGGTTCAGCTGGTCCAGACCTGGAGATGCTGCTAGAGGCTGAGAGGAGGGGGGACGCTAGGATACACTGAGCTCCTCTGGTCACATGACATCTATTGTTCATCTGATCTCATGACATCTATTGTTCATCTGGTCACATGACATCTAGTGTTCATCTGGTCACATGACATCTAGTGTTCATCTGGTCACATGACATCTAGTGTTCACCTGGTCACATGACATCTAGTGTTCATCTGGTCACATGACATCTATTGTTCATCTGGTCACATGACATCTAGTGTTCATCTGGTCACATGACATCTATTGTTCACCTGGTCACATGACATCTATTGTTCACCTGGTCACATGACATCTATTGTTCACCTGGTCACATGACATCTATTGTTCATCTGGTCACATGACATCTATTGTTCATCTGGTCACATGACATCTATAGTTCACCTGGTCACATCTATTGTTCATCTGGTCACATGACATCTATTGTTCACCTGGTCACATCTATTGTTCATCTGGTCACATGACATCTATTGTTCACCTGGTCACATCTATTGTTCATCTGGTCACATGACATCTATTGTTCACCTGGTCACATCTATTGTGCATCTGGTCTCATGGCATCGATTGTTCATCTGGTCACATGACCTCTATTGTTCATCTGGTCACATGACATCTATTGTTCACCTGGTCAAGTCTAGTGTTCATCTGGTCACATGACATCTATTGTTCATCTGGTCACATCTATTGTTCATCTGGTCACATGACCTCTATTGTTCATCTGGTCACATGACATCTATTGTTCATCTGGTCACATGACCTCTATTGTTCATCTGGTCACATGACATCTATTGTTCATCTGGTCACATGACATCTATTGTTCATCTGGTCACATCTATTGTTCACCTGGTCACATGACATCTATTGTTCACCTGGTCACATGACATCTATTGTTCATCTGGTCACATGACATCTATTGTTCATCTGGTCACATGACATCTATTGTTCATCTGGTCACATGACATCTATTGTTCACCTGGTCAAGTCTAGTGTTCATCTGGTCACATGACATCTATTGTTCATCTGGTCACATCTATTGTTCATCTGGTCACATGACCTCTATTGTTCATCTGGTCACATGACATCTATTGTTCATCTGGTCACATGACCTCTATTGTTCATCTGGTCACATGACATCTATTGTTCATCTGGTCACATGACATCTATTGTTCATCTGGTCACATGACATCTATTGTTCATCTGGTCACATGACATCTATTGTTCATCTGGTCACATGACATCTATTGATCATCCTCTGTTCTCTCCTCAAGGTGTCTTCCCTTTTTTAACCTGAAAGTTTTTTCTTATTCTTAGAAGTTGTTCCTGATCCAATGAGAGGTCAAAGGTCAGGGATGTCTATGTGCACATATTGTAAAGGCCTCTGAGACAAATTTGTAATTTTGGATATCAGCTATACAAAATAAACTGAATTGAATGTGTTAAAGCTGCATTCTCTCTCCTGACCAGGTGCTCTACTTCTCTCTTGATTTATTCCCTCGGTAAACATTGTAAACATGAGTTTATATCTCAATTCGATTTATTGTCAAACCATAAAGCAGTGGATGCTTTATGGGCGGAGCTACCAGGTGATTGACAGGTCTCTTTGCACTTCTCCTCAGTCACATGAAGTCACTTCTTGTTCATCTAAACACTGATGCTGTCATTCTTTAGACATTACACTGTACAAGTCATAAACTCAGGATAGAAAACGTTTGAGACCAGACTTCTTTCTCTCACTTTCCTCTCAGGGTTTCAGTATATAAGTACATTTACTTCCAGAAAACAACAAAAGACTCAAATGATTTGTTTCTGTTTTGAGGGGAACACAGTTTCTGCCGTGTGGGATGTTCATTAATTAAGGTGGTAAATGTCATTACGGCTGCAGCTCCCAGCAGTCGGGTGAAGATAATGAATCCGGGCGTCTCAGAGGAAACCGGACTCTCATGTTGTGACCTCAGGGCCAATCGGCTTGGAGCAACAATGACAACAAAGCGCCAACAGAGAAGTCTGAAGAGACAAACGGCTAATTAGATTTCATGGTTTGAACCTCAGAGGAAACAATGAGTTACTGTCTGCTTATCGCACCACAGGATGGACTCCATGACGTGAGACTCGAGGACGAACGGAGGACTTCAGACGGTTGGTGACGAGTACCTTCTGACTCGTTTGGGACTAAAGAGTCAAAGCGGAGGACTTGTCTTAACTGGGACATAAAGATGGACTTTAGACTCGACTTTGGACTTGGAACTTAACCCAGATCTGGATCGTCTTGGCTCAAGACTTACCTCTGGTCTCAGGACTTGACTCTGGACTCGACTCTGGTTTTATGACTCGACTCTGGATTATGAAAAGCATTTTAAAAAACAAGTAAAACATAGAAAACATAAATCATAAATAATATGAAACAAAAATTATATAAAACAAGCGACAGTGAGCATATTGAAGCGTATTCATATGAATAAAGGAAACATGTGAAACATATAAATCATAAACATATAAAACATATAAACATGTTAAACATATAAAACATATGAACATATCAAACGTATAAACATATCAAACGTATAAACATATAAAACATATAAACATATAAACATGTCAAACATATCAGTCATAAACATATAAACATATAAAACATATTAACATATAAATCACAAACATATAAAACATATAAACATATAAACATGTCAAACATATCAGTCATAAACATATAAAAATATAAAACATATTAACATATAAATCATAAACATAAAACATATAAACACGTCAAACATATAAACATATAAAACATTAACATGTAAATCACAAACATATAAAACATATAAACATATCAAACGTATAAACATATAAAACATATAAACATGTCAAACATATAAACATATAAAACATATTAACATATAAATCACAAACATATAAAACATATAAACATATCAAACGTATAAACATATAAAACATATAAACATGTCAAACATATAAACATATAAAACATATTAACATATAAATCATAAACATAAAACATATAAACACGTCAAACATAATAAACATATAAACATATCAGTCATATGAAGAATAAAGGAAACATGAAGCGCTGGTTGATTAAACTCTGGAGAACCTCCTCTAATTGGCTCAGGGACGTTTTAATTGGTTCAACCTGGTTCAGCCAATCAGAGTGCTGCTGCGTTTGGGATCAGGCTCCCTGTGGGATGTTTGGACTTTGGGTACAAGAGGGAGACCGGACCACGTTCCTCCTGCCGACCTTCGGAGGAGCAGGGAGAACCTTCGGAGGAGCAGGGAGAACCTTCGGAGGAGCAGGGAGAACCTTCTGAGGAGCAGGGAGAACCTTCGGAGGAGCAGGGAGAACCTTCTGAGGAGCAGGGAGAACCTTCGGAGGAGCAGGGAGAACCTTCTGAGGAGCAGGGAGAACCTTCTGAAGAGCAGGGAGAACCTTCGGAGGAGCAGGGAGAACCTTCGGAGGAGCAGGGAGAACCTTCGGAGGAGCAGGGAGAACCTTCTGAAGAGCAGGGAGAACCTTCGGAGGAGCAGGGAGAACCTTCTGAAGAGCAGGGAGAACCTTCTGAAGAGCAGGGAGAACCTTCTGAAGAACAGGGAGAACCTTCTGAAGAACAGGGAGAACATTCTGAAGAGCAGGTAGAACCTTCTGAATAGCAGGTAGAACCTTCTGAAGAACAGAGAGAACCTTCTGAAGAACAGGGAGAACATTCTGAAGAGCAGGTAGAACCTTCTGAAGTGCAGAGAGAACCTTCTGAAGAACAGAGAGAACCTTCTGAGGATCAGGGAGAACCTTCTGAGGAGCAGGGAGAACCTTCTGAAGATCAGAGAGAACCTTCTGAAGAACAGGGAGAACATTCTGAAGAGCAGGTAGAACCTTCTGAAGAGCAGGTAGAACTTTCTGAAGAACAGAGAGAACCTTCTGAGGATCAGGGAGAACCTTCTGAGGAGCAGGGAGAACCTTCTGAAGATCAGAGAGAACCTTCTGAAGAACAGGGAGAACATTCTGAAGAGCAGAGAGAACCTTCTGAGCAGAGAGAACCTTCTTAACAACCTTCAAAGGTAATATTATCATTATTTACCACAGAGAGGTACTTTATACTTCTATTGCACTGGCTTTACAAGAGGCGGAGCTCCACAGACCTGGCTTCAGACCAGATGACTCCAGAAGAGACCGTTCCAATGGCTGACGCTCCGTGAGGCTCTATGGCGCTCCGTGAAGCTCTATGGCGCTCCGTGAGGCTCTATGAAGCTCCGTGAAGCTCTATGGCGCTCCGTGAGGCTCTATGGCGCTCCGTGAGGCTCTATGGCGCTCCGTGAAGCTCTATGGCGCTCCGTGAGGCTCTATGGCGCTCCGTGAGGCTCTATGGCGCTCCGTGAAGCTCCGTGAAGCTCTATGGCGCTCCGTGAGGCTCTATGGCGCTCCGTGAGGCTCTATGTCGCTCCGTGAGGCTCTATGACGCTCCGTGAAGCTCTATGGCGCTCCGTGAGGCTCTATGAAGCTCCGTGAAGCTCTATGGCGCTCCGTGAGGCTCTATGGCGCTCCGTGAGGCTCTATGGCGCTCCGTGAAGCTCTATGGCGCTCCGTGAGGCTCTATGGCGCTCCGTGAGGCTCTATGGCGCTCCGTGAAGCTCCGTGAAGCTCTATGGCGCTCCGTGAGGCTCTATGGCACTCCGTGAGGCTCTATGACGCTCCGTGACGCTCCGTGACGCTCCGTGAAGCTCTATGGCGCTCCGTGAGGCTCTATGGCACTCCGTGAGGCTCTGTGACGCTCCGTGAGGCTCTATGGCGCTCCGTGAGGCTCTATGAAGCTCCGTGAGGCTCTATGACACTCCGTGAAGCTCTATGGCGCTCCGTGAGGCTCTATGACGCTCCGTGAGGCTCTATGGCGCTCCGTGAGGCTCTATGAAGCTCCGTGAGGCTCTATGGCGCTCCGTGAGGCTCTATGACACTCCGTGAAGCTCTATGGCGCTCCGTGAGGCTCTATGACGCTCCGTGACGCTCTATGAAGCTCCGTGAGGCTCTGTGACGCTCCGCGACTCCAGCTGCTCCTCAGGGAGCTCCTGCTGTCGTGACGCTGATGTTCCCGACGTGTTGCGTGTTGAACGCGTCGGGCCGACAGACGTTTCTTCATCACTGCTCGGCTGGTTTATTGTATCACGTTGCCATGGAGACGGGTCCGTCTCCAACAGGAAGATGTTCATGATGACTGAACATGCATCATGACGACGTGAATGTGTTCCTGCTGACATCACGGCTCAGAGGGAGGAGCTTCACGACCCAAGTGGCTCTGGAAGCTCTGAGGCTTCAAACAAAAGACCCCGAGTCACGGGACTCGCTGACGAGTCTCTGTGCCGCCGCCCCGTGACCCCGTGACCCCGTGTCTCCTCAGGCGCCGGCGTCCGGTGGCCCCGCCGCCATGCCCGCCCCCAGTTCCCCGGGGAACTCGTCCCACAGCAGCTTCGTGTTCCGCGGGTTCCCGGCGCTGCGGCAGCACCGTTGGCTGCTGGCGCTGCCGGTCTCCGCCTCCTACCTGGCGGTGCTGCTGGGGAACGGCGCCCTGCTGCACCTCATCCGGCGCTCCGCCCGCCTGCACGCGCCCATGTACCTGCTGCTGGGCGCGCTGTGCGTGGTGGACGTGCTCTCGGCGAGCGCCGTGGCGCCCGGCCTGCTGCTCGGCCTGGCGCTCGGCCGGGACCGCATCTCTGGCCGGCTGCCTGACCCAGATGTTCTCCACCCACTTCCTGTCGTCTCTGGAGTCCACGCTGCTGCTCGCCATGGCGCTGGACCGCTACGCCGCCATCTGCCGCCCGCTGCGCTACTCCGAGCTGGTGGGCGCGCCCGCCGCCGTCACGCTGCTGCTCTTCGCTCTGCTGCGCAGCGGCTCCGTCATGGCCACGCTGGTCGCCCTGGCGGGTTCTCTGCGGTTCTGCGGCTCCGACGCCATCCGCCACTGCTACTGCGACCACATGGCGCTGGTCAGCCTGGCGTGCGGCGACACGGAGGCGAGCGGCGCGGCGGGCCTCGCCGTGATCGTGTGCTTCGTGGGCGTGGACATCCCGCTCATCGTCCTGTCCTACGTGAAGATCCTGAGCGCCGTCTTCAGGGCGGCGGCCGGCGGCGAGGAGCGCAGGAAGGCGCTGCACACCTGCGGCACTCACCTGATGGTCATGATGTGCTTCTACCTGGTGGGCAGCGTCAGCTTCCTGTCCCGCAACCTCAACATCCCCATCCCCACGGACGCCAACAGCGCCATGGGGCTGCTCTACATCCTGCTGCCCGCCACCGCCAACCCGCTGGTCTACGGCGCCCGCACCGCCCAGATACGCAGCGCCGTCCTCAGGGCGCTGCGGCCCAGGAAGGGACCGCGCTGAGGTTCTCCGGCTGGAGCACACTCACGTGACTGAGGGTGGAGGGTGGAGGATGAAGAGTTATGCTACAACGAACAATTCATCAAGTATTAGCAGGTATATATAAATATGAATATATTTATAAATATATATGCAGAATTACATTAACATATCAATATGTTTATTTTATACATATGTTTAAACTTATACATTTATTTTTCCAAAATAATATTTATGTATGTATATATATCAATACTAATATATAAATATATATTTATAAATATATTTATATATTTGTATACAGTAAATACATATTTATACTTGTATGTATGTAAATACTCTGACGTCAGAGGAGGAGCTCTCCCCTCAGAGCATGACGTCATGACAGCGGAGCCCAGAGGCATCGTCACAGAACATCAACGTTTAATAAGAACGACGAGCTGCAAACAAGGAGAAGTGTAAACCTCAAAGACGACCACCAGAGGGCGCTGCAGGCTGCTCACTGTAACACTGTCCACTCAGCCAGTTCAACCAGATAAAATAATATTCACGTCTCATCGAACTCTTTGTCTTGTTTACACCAGAAACACATAATGTACAGATAAATAACCAATAAGACTCACACACACACACACACACTCTCACACACACACACACACACACACGCACACACACACACACACACACACACACACACACACATACACACCCATACACAAACACACGCATATACACATACATATACACACACACACACATACATATACACACAGGCACATATACATACAAATACACACACATACTTATAAACATCAACACACCCACAGACACACTGCTGAGACTAAATGTGTTTTGTTATTTTAGCTTCCTGATTCTTCACATGAATATAAAGTCAAGGAGCAAGCATTTCAAACAGGAAGTGAGGTCACAAGCATTTCAAACAGGAAGTGAGGAAGTCAGGTCACATGCGTTTCAAACAGGAAGTGAGGTCACATGCGTTTCAAACAGGAAGTGAGGTCACATGCATTTCAAACAGGGAGTGAGGTCACAAGCGTTTCAAACAGGAAGTGAGGTCACATGTGTTTCAAACCGGAAGTGAGGTCACTTGTGTTTCCAACAGGAAGTGGGTCACTTGTGTTTCCAACAGGAAGTGGGTCACTTGTGTTTCCAACAGGAAGTGAGGTCACTTGTGTTTCAAACAGGAAGTGAGGTCACTTGTGTTTCTAACAGGAAGTGGGTCACTTGTGTTTCAAACAGGAAGTGAGGTCACTTGTGTTTCCAACAGGAAGTGAGGTCACATCCGTTTCAAACAGGAAGTGGGTCACTTGTGTTTCAAACAGGAAGTGGGTCACTTGTGTTTCAAACAGGAAGTGAGGTCACTTGTGTTTCCAACAGGAAGTGAGGTCACATCCGTTTCAAACAGGAAGTGGGTCACTTGTGTTTCCAACAGGAAGTGGGAGTCGATACTTCACAGGCTCACATCCTAACAGCGCGTTAAGCTCTTGAGTGCCGTCGTTACCACGACGATGAAGACACAAGTCCTTTGAACCGCCTGCAGGTTCTCCGGTCTCGCGGCGGGGTTTTCCTCGCGGCGCCCGGTCCTCCTGAAGGTGGCGCTCTGACCGTCTCTGAGACTTCTCAGCCGGCCGATCAAACTCCTGTCGGCTCGCTAATGGGAACACGTAAACGAAGTGGCGCTCGAGGCATGCTGCCGACCGCGGGCGGCGCCGCTCGCCACAGCTGCCGGGTCCGGGGGCGACCCGGCGAGGCGGCGGGACTCGAGCTTTTTACATCTCCGGCAGGACGCAGGGAGGACGGACACGACGAGGAACACGGGGCGGCGCCACCGAGGGCCCGCCGGGCCGCGAGCAGCAGCAGGCGCCGCGGCGCCGCGGCTTCAGCCTCTATCGGTCGTCCAGTTGGGGCGAGTCCATCGGCTCCTCCTCTTCGTCCTTGTCGTCCTTCGCTCCGCCAATCAGCCGCTGGCGGGCGAAGTCTTCAAAGATGATGTCATCGTCACTGAGGGAGGAGAGGGGAGGGAGGGGGGAGGGGAGGTTAATTCATAACAATAGAAAGAACAGATGAAGAGTCCAGTGAGTAAAGTCAGGAGGACATGTTGAATATAATGTATATATATATATATATATATATATATATATACATATATACATTATAACTAACACAACGTCAGCTTCGATCAAGGAGAAAGAAATCCAGACACCACATGTGGCGAGCCAGGAGAGCTCACAGTATGAAGATGAAGAAGTTCCACCTGCCTCAGACGGTGATGGTGCACTTCTACATGATGGTGCACTTCTACATGATGGTGCACTTCTACATGATGGTGCACTTCTACATGATAGTGCACTTCTACATGATGGTGCACCATCTGGTTCCCTGCTGCCGCTGCCGGGGACCAGGCAGACGGCACCGTTCTGCAGGGAGGTGACTGGCTGCAGTCTGC